>CAKNYM010050349.1:317427-351817 GCA_932195095.1 Andricus curvator
GGGGTTTTTTACGAAATACCGAATTGTTTTTTTTTTGACTCAGGTATATTTAATTTAAATTTTATTTTTGTAAAACCCCTTTCTTTTTTACGGCATAAATTATGCGACCTCTACAGTCATAAAATTTCTTTTTATTAAATTATAGATATGTGTACGGACACTTGCGAAATACCCGCAATCTTTGTCGAAACATTGTGGTTTTTTTTTAATAAATGTGTTTTTGCATGTTTTTTATGCCTTTATTTTTACTTCGACATTGACCGTAAGACCGAATATATTTGCTGGAATTTACTGAAATATTTACTGAATTTTATAATTTGTCTTTAAAATTTAAGAAATTAAAAGTAAAAGTACATCGACCTCCACAATTTTCCATTTTGAAATATTTTTACAATCTTCCACATTTCCGGTCAGAAAATAAATTGAGTCATTTCCAAATTTTAGAAAATGCTCGGCCCAGTGGCAATCCTGTGTATATTTTGAACTGAAGTTGGAACAAGTCAGTGAACTAATTTCTCTATTTAAATTCTTAATCCACACGGGAATTTTTTTATGCGACTTTCCATGAATTCGAATCTATTTCATTATTTGGCACTTTTTTCTTGTCTGCAACTCAAATATCGCGTGCAGGTAATAATCGTAGAAAACCTGTGGCCGACCTCTTGTACATGGATTTACGTGTATTTCGCTCACGTTTATATGGTTCGAAGCGGGATTTACTAGCGCTCTGGTGCCATTACGCTTTTTCTTTTTCGTTCCCGTTATTGACAGATGATGTTTTCCCCGCGAGCGATACACACATTTATGCCAACTATGCTCTATGATGCGGTATGGGAACTGGATATAGGATCGTAGACGAGCCTTGACGCCGAACGTATTACCCTCTGAAATTGTCGATACCACAAAATTGTTGATATACCTGAACAATGCATTATTTTAACCGCCGCTGAAGGCAAATAACGCTTCTACTTCATACCATCAAATGAAAAAAAAAACATCATTTACATTCTCACGATAAACGATTGTACACGTATAACGTTGCACGTATACAACTAGGGTGGAAAGTAAGCGATTTCGCTGAGTGCGAAGTTTGCTGCCACTTTGAAAATATCTAGCGAGCTTCTTCTGAATTCGAAATCGAAATAAACACTTTTTTTTAATTTGACACTTTTTCAACAAAAAAAATAACCGCCTATGAGAAATAGGTGGACATAAAAAAACTGAAGCAATCTAAGCTAAGTCCGTTTAGCAAATTCAAGGTGGCCACTCAAACTTCAAACAAAATTCCCCTCTATTTCCGGGTCAAAAATTATATTTTTCCAGGTTGACTTTTAAACATTTATATTAATAACTATTCAAAAATAATTGTTTCATTATATACATTTTGAAAATAATTCAACATTTTAGAACTCCAAGATACAATTTATAATGTGAATGATTGTAAAAGTGATTTCAGACTTCATAGTACAAAATGATTTCAAACCAGGGCAAATAGGGTGATTTTTTAGGAAAATCTAAGCATAATAGGGGAATAAATCCTTTTAAATAACATAAATGTAGGTCAAATCTTCCCAAGAGTTAAAGTCGAAATATATTGCATTTTTAACAAAATAGTGGAATTTTCAACCAAAAAGTTGAATTTTTAACAAAAGAGTTAAGTTTTCTGCTTGAAAAGATGAATTTGTTAGAAAAAATTTGACTTTTAAACTCGAAAAAATAAATTTTCAACCAAGAAAGATGAATTTTCAACCAAAAGAATTTATTTTCAACGAGACAGTTGCACTTACAACCAAATAGTTAAATTTTCAAGCAAAAGAGTCGAATTTACAACAAAAAATTTGAATTTTTAACCAAATAATTCAATTTTCAACATACGAGGATGAATCTTTAACCAATTGATCAAATTAATAAACAAAAAAGATAAACTTCTAACAAAAACCGTTGCATTTACAACCAAATAGCGAAAAAGGCGAATCTTTTATAAGAGAGTTGAATTTTCAACCGAGAAAGATGAATTTTCAACCAAAAGATGATTTTTCAATCGAAAAGAACTGATTTTTTATCCAATAGGACAAATGCTCAAAAAAAGAAGATAAATTTTGGAACAAAAAAGATGATTTTTTAACAAAATAGTTGCATTTTTAACAAAATAATTAAATTTTCTACCAAATAGCACAATTTGTAATCAACAAAGATGAATCCTGAGCCCAAAATATAAAAGTCGACTTTTTAAATGAAAAGAGCTAACTTTCAAACCAAAAAGATTACTTTTTAAGAACATATTTGAATTTTCAATAACATAATTACATTTTCAAAGAAACATTAGAATTTTTAACCAAGAGAGATGAATTCTGGAACAAAAATATAATAGTAGACTTTTCAATTAAAAATAATTAACTTTCAAACAAAAAATTACTTTTGAACAATATAGTAGAATTTTCGAAAAAATAATTACATTTTCAACCAAATAGTAGAATTTTTTCCAAGTAATGAATTCTGAACCAAAAACGCTATAATAGTAGACTATCTGTGCTTTACTATTTGGTAACATTATATTCTTATGTTACCAAAATCACCGAAAGTGCGTAAATTTTATATTTGAAGACAAAATATATTACGGCTTATTAGGTTACCCATGTAGTTAATATGTTAAATATCCAAAAAGGAAGTTTTCGTTCTCAAATATAAAAAAGAACTTCAGTAACTGAACCATCCATCAAAACATGCTTTAAATTCTTAAATATATATAGCATAAAAGGAAAATTCATTTTTGAATGAAACATTAAGATTAAAATCTTAAATATAAAATTATCTTCGATATTCAAACGGAGATGGTTGGTAACACTGAAAACGATTCCAACCATATTTTTTTCTAAGAGCGAAAGTATAAAAACAAATCTGAAAAATTCTCGAGTTTCAACAAAATTCACGGTTTTTTCCCGGCTTTTTCTCGGTGCTCAAAATTCCATGCTAATTAATATGATGTTAATCTTTTTTGTCTAGTTGGTCTAAAATCAATATTTTTTGAATCCCAGCGGAGCGAGAGAGATTTTTTCACAACTTATAAAATTAATAATCAATATTCAACAAATATTGATATTAGACCAAGTAGACAAAAAACATTAACATCATATTAATTACTATTTCGTTGGTCAAAAACCATAACATCAACGAATAAAAATTCCATGCTAATTCCCGGTCTTCTGGGATCACTTTTCACTACCCGTCACTACGTGTTAATCCGACATTTTTGTCTCGCTTTACATGCGCGGAATATCACATTTTCCATGCATCTGTTACAAAAAAAACTCTTCCGGTTTCGTAATCTTGCCCCAAGGAAGAGCCCTTAACGAACTGGACATCAACTAAGGTCTTAAGGAACGCATGTTGAAGTTCTGAAAGGATCATCGTATATAGAACGGTCTCTGCTCTTGGATCCTTTACCTTGCATCTCTGCCGGTAAATTTGTGTTCGCCTATGTAAGCCAGATATATTACGTTCCGGGGTGACCCAATATTTTAATAAAGCGCAACCACCACCCGTAACTAACCGACTAACCTGTGGTGTGCAGAGAATGCGTGATAGAAGGAGAAATCATCAGAGGGAGGAAGCGAGATGGAAGCTGCATCGCCATGCTGATCTACGGGCAATCAGCCACATTAATGCACCGCGTGCTGCCCGCCCTGTAAACTATATTTATAACACTTCGTCCCATAATATTCCCACAGTATGCACGTTGTACGCGATTCTGTGGTGCCAGTACTGGACTTTGGTTATCTCTCCTGCGGTTATCGATAAGGCGATAATTTTCATCGGAAGTTCATATTTATTATATTCAGAGCTCAGATCTCTCCGATATTACTAATTTTCAGCTCATATGAATTCAAAGCGGTTGTGATTTTATTCTTTTTAAGCATGTTGGAGGATTGACTTTTGGATGTTGCTGCAGGTAACATGGCTATACTTGAAGACAAATGCGAATCCAGAGAAAAACTTGTCAGTAAACTCTCTTAAAATGTACCAGGGAAACTTCACTGATTTCCAGTGAAAATTCACTGTTAAATCAGTGAGGTTCACTAGTTCACTCAGTGTTAGTCGTACCAGGTACGCGTTGACAAGGTTCATAACTGGACCGCGTGGAGCGCTATATCACTGGTATCACTGGTTGAATCCATGATTTAGCGTCACTGGTATAATCAGTGACGCTGTTTTAGTTGAATCACTTACTGGTTCCACCAGTCAAGATAGGAAAATCACTGGAAAATACTGATTCAATCCGTAATAATTTCACTGGATCAACTTAAGAGAGAAGCAAAACAGTTACCAATCATTTTATACTTGAAGAACCTCTTCAATTCAATATCTCGCGGATCTTCAGAGTGTGCTCTAATTAATTAAAAACGGCCACAAAGCAAACAAATAATTTATCCCTTAGCAACTTTGTGCAAAAGATGAAAAAGGAAAATTATCAGGGAACGGCTCGCGTCTCGTTGCTTCATATAAATAATAGCCCACGAAGTGCATATATCGTGCTTCATACGAGGCAGGCAATCTTGCGATCGCGATGCGATAAGACTGACGATCGCTTCTTAATTAAGAAACGAGAAGATCGGCCTGCGAGCGCTTCCACAATCGACAATCCACACATGCTCTTTGCTCTCAGCAAATCAGACCGGATGGAAATATAGTATCTACGTATGATGCTGCCTGCACCCTGCAGGGTTCATAATTATGGGAGGATTATACGTGCAAGGCTATCGTTATAGATAACGCTAATCAGAGCGAATCACACCGTATCGTAGACTCGCAGTACATCATTCGGACGTTGGTGGGAGGACCATTGGTGGTGACGTTGTGCTGGATATATCCGGCCGGCCATTATTATTCATATATTCCGCGTCACGTCTGCTCGTACGAACCTGCACCGCGAGCCACGACATCCCACCCCCGACAACCCCTTTCAACTTTCGTACAAGCCACCCCCAGAAAATAGCTGCGGGTTGTCACTTTGATGAACCCGTATCATATAACTTGATTTGTGTTAGAAAAGAGGAACAACATTTTTGCGCATAGGATCATCTATTTTTGTTTGAAATTAGAAAATCTTTGACAAGAGTTATGTTCCTAATAGTGAGGAGATAAAACATACAAAAAGGGAATAAATATTAAATCAGATATTTCCCCTTCACGCGTTTCTTGTTCTCACTCAGAAGAAAATGTTTACACGTCTCTTAGCCTTCCAAAAAAAAAGTTGTAATAAAATATTTTTTATCAATTACGAGGAATTATGATGAGACAATTGAAGATGGCCACTGAATTCTCAGTCATTTGCGGGGTTTTTCTTCGGTTTAAAAACATTTTTGACATGAAATTTTAATGTTTAACTTGAAGCATTCAATATTGTGATTGGATGCTAAAGTTCATTGTCTTCCTGCTTTTCTTGATTTCCTGGGTCAGTGGCCACCTGCAAATGCACACGTTTTTGTACCTCATATTGTTTTTCTTTGAGTGGTAAATTTTCAGTTTTATTTCTTGAGCAAGGATGATAAAATAGAACCACCCCTGTTTTTGCGAAACGCTTCCTTAGGTTCTTCATATTATGCACACATACCCACCTCCCAGAAAATTACTCGCCTGAAGCAGCTTGCGGCGTTATTGAACAGCAACAACTACAACAACAACCGACGAACAAAGTTGCGGAGCTCTAAATTATGCGAGTAGCTTCGTTCAGAGCGCCTGCGAGCATCGCGAGCGAGGAATCTTGGCGGGCGAAATATTCTGTTGGGCGAAGAGAACGGCGTCTTAACTCGTTTTCAACCTCGATGCAATTTATCGACAGTGTCTACGCGAGGGGAAAACCCTTCCGGGAAGAATCGATCCCTCTTAGTGGCTTTCCCGTTACCATAATTCCCAAGTACTACAATCTACTTATTAATTTAATGTGCCTTCTCAGAAAAGCAGTGTTTCATATTTTTTTGGGATTTTAAATCGTTAAAGACAAAGTATGTATACCATTAAGCCATTTCCCTTTCAGGGTAGGCGTGACACTTCCCGATTCGGGTAGTGTTTCTAGGTTGATAGCTTGAAGTAAAATAACTACAAGTGTGGGCTCACCACACCCACGATGTGCCAACAGCACTCGGTTTTCTCGAATGGTCACCCATCCAAGTACTAACCCGCGCCCAACGCTGCTTAACTTCAGTGATCTGACGAGAACTGGTTTTTTCAGCGTGGTATGGCTGTTGGCAAAGTAGTCTTGAAAAATTGTTATCAGATAAGGGACCATTCAAAAAATATGACACACTCCCAGGCGGGAGGGGTTAACGCAGAATGTGACATCACACATGGGAAATATAAATGTGGACTAAATAATAAATGACTGATGACTTTGATTCATTGCCTGATTCTGGAATCAGGAGCCAAAAGCTGAAAGTTTATGACGTTAAAGCTCAGAATAGTCCTTACTGATAAATTTATGGGGCCCATCACCAGGTGCCGATATATCGACAAGAATCATACGAATCGAGAGCTATTTGAGTCCTGACGAGTTTAGCCGGATCTGTACTATGTGATAGCATTGTAGCTATTGCGACCTGTCGGATATCGTCGAAAGGTCGTTCCTATGAATGCTCGTTTTACGATAAGCTCCACCAGTACGCAGCTGCTACTAGAAAATCGGATCTTGATGGGTTTCCTCACAGCTTGATTTGCAGTCAAAGTATCATATCGAATTGGGCCATTTTTGTGCTTTAACCGTCTAATTTCTCATTTACCATTGCCATTAAAATTAAACAATTTTTATTTGGAAGCTTTCAAAGTCTAAAAATGTTAGGAACTAAGCATTCGCAGAGTGACTGAAAAATATTATTTCAAAAATCCCTTACTTTTCCCTGTTTTTCCCCTGACTAATTTTTCAACTTCCCTGACCATTAATATTTAAAGAACCAAATTCTAATCTTGTAAAGTCTTTCATATAGATTTTTTATAGATAGAATGAAACAATTTGAAATTAAAATTTATAAATTTTGTATTTATTATTCTCGGAGTTGCCACAGCCTAATTGACTTTGAAAAACTGACCAATTTAAACACAAAAAGTGGGTAAAAATGACAAATGTGAAATAATGATAAGTTTTTTTGATTTTAAAAGTATACGATTCATAAGACATCAAAAAATTCAAGTCAAATTCAAAAGAATTTTTTATTTTCAAAATCTCTGGCTTTTCTCTGACTTTCCCTGACCAAAAAAATTCCCTGACTTTTATCGGATTTCTAGATTTTCCCTGACCGGCGGCCACCCTGTATTCAAAACTGAAAATTTTTTAAAGTGTCAAATTAAACATTCACAAATCCATGGTGTTAAAAAATATATCATTTTTATTTTAAGCGCTTAGAATAGTACAATATAAATTGATAAGCTTTCATATTTTTGCAATCTTTTTTAATTAAATTTTTAAATTAAATTTTTTTAAATAAAAATTAAAAAATGAAACCGATTTTTAAACTGAAACGTATTAGCAAAGTCCAATTTTTTGATTTCATTTTTTCTGAATAAATAATTGTCAAATTGTACATTAAACCATTCAAAATTCTACCATTTAAAATTTTATTCCTGACTATTTCAATTTTAAATCACGTGCAATTTTTAATGTTACAATTCAAAATTTATTAAATATGTGTACTACATTTAAAATTGTTCATTATGAAATTGAAACACCTTTATCTCCAAATTGTTTAATTGCAAATTCTTTTAATTTTAATTTGCCAACGAATTCAAACCTGCAATGTAAAGGTTTTTAATTTGAAACTAAGCTATTAAATACCAAAACTTGACAATGAAACCCTTTAAATTAAAAGCTTAAAAAAAATTTTAATTTAAAGTTTCTAAAAGTAAAACATGTTAGGATTAGTCGTTCCAAACTGAATGATTTTAAATCTCAAATTTTTATACAAAGTTAATTACAATAATAAGATAGAGTTTTCTACTGAAAATCAGAAAAATTCCCCATCAAGGATTAGAGCAAATAGAGAAAGAAACTATTTTCTCCAGAAAATAGTTCAGCTATCATTCTTTGAGTGATTTATTTTTTCATTTATTTTCTTCATCAGGATGAAGATGTTTTCCGTGTTGTAGATTGAATGAGGGGAGAAAGAAAAAATTTCAAAAATAACCTAAACGAGTGTTCCGACCGGAAACGAGAGTTTGAGAACGACGCTGCCGTTGGCGTCGGCTTCTAATGTGCCAGGGGTGCGTGTAGGTTTTGATACATTGCGACTGCTTGGTAGCAAAACTTGTCACCACACGGGCAATGTCATGTTTTAACATTTCAGTTTACAAGACCGCTAATCATGTCGGCGACGCGATACGTTTGCACGCGTTTACCATCAGACAACGCAAGTTTCTCCATCTAACTCAAGACTTTTCTCAGTAGAAGGTTATCGATCTTCCGCACTCGTCTTCCCTCTGTGCAAGAAAGCAAATTAAAAATCCTCGAATTAATCTCAATTTGAGACTGCCATTGCCGTATAACATATCGAGGTCAGGGAAGAAATGTTGTTTGCAAAATTGCTAATATAGTAGACAACAACTTTCATCTCCAGCATTAACAAAGTAAAACAAAGTGATCAAGTGAAGTAATAATGTTTGCGTCCAAGTATTCAATTATTTTTGTTTTCACTTTTATTTTTTTACCTCCAGTGAAACTTCGCTAATACGAAGTGCTTTGAGACCGAAGAAAATTATGAACATTATTTAGTGTCCAAAAAAAGTTCAACTGAGTGTAAAAGAGGGGGTAAAAGAGAGGGTACAAAAATCAGGAAAAGGGAAAAATTTGGTTATCTGTAATTAAATTAATGCCTGGTATGTTGAAGTATGAAAAGAATGAGAAATGATCCTTGGAAAGATAAAGTTGGTCCTAAAAAGGGCCGTTTGGTATGCTGCAAATAGCATATTAATGAATAGAGTCAGTAATTTTTCCCCCGTTTGATGCAACTTTTTCCCTCACGGAAGTTTTCAATCAAGTCTGAAGCAGCGAAGATAAAGTTTGGTACATCACTTTGTTAAGAAACAAACCTACGAGAAATTGCTAACCAAATTAAGGATCTCTGAGTTTCATTGGCGGTGTTACATTCGTCATCTGATCTGTGAACCCTTATCTCCTTTGTAGATCAGTCCACTCTTCAGAAATACCATGCGCAGAATGTTCGTCCTACTCTTGTGAAATTAGTCCAAGCTTTGTTTAAATCGAAAATGGCATCCAGCAAATTCAAATGAGGTACTTTTCTTATCCGAAGCCTTCAACAATCTTCTTATGATTCTCTTTCGGTAATTAACTTTAAGGTTCTTGATAATTCCTTCATCCATTAATTGCAATTTTGCAGTGACATTCGGTGGTAAGGAAACCACTTTCAAACGGCTTTTAGTGTTTGCATCAAGACTTTCGGATGAGCCGGACTGTTATCCACAAGTAGAAGAACTTTGCGATTGTCTCTTTGGAATTTGAGATCCATTTTATGAAGCCAGTCTTCACATATTAAACTGGTCATCCAAGATTTTTTATTGTTCTTGTAAAGCACTGGTAAATAATTGACTCCAAAGCAGTAACGCGATCTTTGTTCTTCTTTCTACCATGACAAGGGTCAGATTCAATCACCTAGGTTATAAATATTAATTTTTCGAAGTATTTTATTTACTTACTGCCGTACTTCGAGACATATTCTTCATTTAAATTTATTATTTTCACTACCGAAACGTTAATCATACTTTTGATAAGATAATACTTTTTTTAGAGGGTGAATAACCTTTTTCTTTTTGTTTTATAATTTTCTGAGGGCGAAGGTAAGATGGAAGTTTCCGGAGGACTGCTTCCTCCTATTTGGAGGGAGTGGGAGGTCAGAGGGAAACGGTTCCAATAAAAAATGATGGCGCGCCTCGGTGCCAGCGTCTCTCCGTAAGTATGTCCTAAGTGCATTTAACGATTATTTTATATTAACGGGTGAATTTATTAGCGGCCTCCATTATCGGAGTTTGGCGGTCCCGGGTGGCAATCTATACGCTTCTCGCTTTACCAGCAGAGGAAGACGAAGACAAAGAAAAGGAAAGACGGAGAAGGAGTAAGTGAGAAAGAAAAGGAAGGAAGAAGAGCGAAAGAAGTCCGGTAAGTAACTTCGCTCGTCTTTATATCTACTTGCAAGACTTATCTCTCTCACTCAAAGGATCGTGAATATTCCACGAATACTCTTCGTCCTTACGGCCCAGAATACAATGAAAAAGTTTCAAACAGCCTGAGTTATTCCGTCAGGAAAAATTTATTGAAGCTATTTTTTACGCGAAATTAAAGAACAGTTTATGTTTCGCTAAGATATATTTTTGTAAGTTGGCGATAAGAAACTTGATTGGACAGAGTGGCCACTGAAATATCAGTGTTCTTGTAACACAGGCATGGTTTCTGCGCATTTAGAATACTTTATTATGATTTTAATATGAATTCAGGGAATTTTGGAAAATTAGGTTTTTTGTAATTTACGGTATATAATATTAAACATAGATGTGGCGTTCGATCAAAGCGCCTCTAGAAACGTGTGATGCTACTAAAAATCCCATTGGAAGAGTGAGGACAAAAATTCGCTGTCCTCTTTCTTCCAATGGGATTTTTAGTACCAACACACGTTTCTAGAGGCGCGTCGATCAAGCCGGCGCATTTATGTCTAATATTTTTGTTCAAAGTATCCAAAAATTTCCAAAATTTCCGGAAATATTCAGTAACTTATCGCTTAGGTTTGGTCCAATCTATCAAAAAATCTGTCAGCGCGATCAACCAATCGCTTGATAATTTTCATTATTCACCTCTGAAGTTACTGTGTACTCCCTAGGGACTGAAAAGTAAAACTTAAGCCCCGCTTCATATGCATTGAAAAGGGTTGAAATCATGCGTGCGTTATGAAAATTATTCAAAATTAAATTATTTGATAATCAAAACTTCAAATATGAATCTTTTTTAATTTGAAGATGTTCAGAGCTGAAAATATAAAATTCAAAACTATCAGGATTGAATAATTCGAGATTTGAAGTGGCCATCCAGTCAACAATAAATAGCTAAAAAAATTCCAAATTAAATTGTAAAAAAATGTTTCACAAAAGCTTGAAATCAGTTCTTTGACCCGATAAATTGTAATTTTACCCCAACTTTGGAAATGTAGAAACTGCTCTCGAGAAATGAAGGGGGTTTTTATCATTCCGCAAGCAATACTTCTTCCCGAATGAATCGGCGCACCCTTTTTAGGGGAAAGAATTCCAGTTCCCGATTCCTCGATAAAAGCAATTCTGTGGGTATTTCGTATATGCGAAATCCGAGCAGCGAGGATCGTTCGTTTCTCGACGAATGGCGTCCCGTATATCCGCGTGCAATCTAAAACGCATTTCGCGGCCGTCCTACAGGACGAATACATCTCCGGGCATATTATGAAATAGAATGGAAGGAAAACGGGATGTAGACCGGGCGGAAAGAGTAGGCCTCGGAGGCCCATAACCCCATCAGAGTTCGTCCCATGGGCTGCATAAACGGCCCCCTTCTTGTCCTTCCTCCCACCTCCAAGTTCACCACTGGAGTTGAAACTGGATGGCCCTGTGGTTTGGAGTCGCGGGAAAGCTCTTCCTTGTCGCCGAACATGGTGAGCAGGGATGGTCCCCGAACCACCCTCGCCCAGAAAGGGATTGAAAAGAGGTCTTAGTTACCCGCCAGAGACCTCGCGCCAGGCCACGCTGAATAAAATGAAATTATCCTGTCCTACCACCCCGAAACGGTTATTAACTCGTTCCCGTCACGAAACAGAAACGTGCCTCCACGACAGAAACAACCATTCTGTGGTTTTAACCGATAAGTTTGAATTATGGCAATTGGAACAAAGAGTTGTATTAACAGATTGAAAGTTGAGACATGTCGTTTTAAGAGTGCCTTTTCACACTAGTATAGATGGCCTGGTGTGTTTTTAAATACAGATTTCGGTCACTGACTTTTATCGACAATAGGAGGGTCGCGACCGTGCCAAACACCCTTTTTCTTAAAATAACTTCTTTTACCTTTCTCCATCCCATCAAATCTTTTCTACTTACGAGCAGCTACCGCATTGTCAGTTTCTCATATGAAACTCGCACTTTGCACTTACCTGGAACAGAAAAGAAACAAAACATCAGAAAGATTCATTATTTGAATAGATAGCTCAATAATAGTGAAATATGCCATGTAGAGTAAGCATTATTCTACTTTAATATGATTATAATAGATTAAGAATACTCCTAGAGTTCAGAGACAAAAGTGTTTCAGTAAAAAAATGAAAAAAGAAAAAAAAAGAAAAGAGACTTAACAAAAAAGAGTAAAGAGTCGGAAATTGAGAACATGGGGACTAAGGATGCACTTGCACGTGCGAGTACGCGCTGTGAATGTAGGAGTGAGACAGCGAGTCAAAGTAATTAATAAACCGGTATGCTAATTTTCCGAGGACAGTACCTCGGCCGTTTCTGTTGTTGCCGCGCGCCGCTATTGCACGAGGAAGGCGAACGTGTTTATAACTTCGCTGCGTACTCGCAAATGTATTTGCAATTACAAATAAAGACGCGCACCAACCTTCGGTAAATCAAAACTACTACATACTACACCATCTGCCGTCCGTCTTTCACAAACTTTCTTCAGAAATCTCTATTTTCTTGAATTTTAAATCCTAGATTTAATTCTTCATAATCAGGATTTTGAAGAAATTGAAGTCAAAAGTTTAAAAAAACGCGATTTTGGCTTTTTTTAATCGCAGTGCACAAATATAACGTGCTAGAATAAAAAAAAAGGTTTTAAATTAAACCTTTAATCTTTATTTTTAACCTATGGTAAGGGAAAATCAATCCACTTACGAATTCAAAATCTTGTCGTAGTTTTTTTAAAAGTATATTAACAGTTAAGATGACCGTAAATAACCAGTTCAAGTTACCAGCTTTACTAGTAAATTTATTTGAAATTTCTCTGGTTAGTTTAACTAGTTGTCTAACCTAGCTATATAGTTCATAAGAAAACATTAATATTTCTACTTTTATTTAGGATGAAAAGCACATAAATCAACCTGTAAAATTTCATTTTTGTGTTAAGTTTCAAGCACAATAATGAACTCAAAAACAAATTTCTGTTTCTTTAAAATTGCCGGCTTTTTCTCCCATAAAATTAAAGGATTCTTATGGGAAACAAATTTCTAAGCATTATATCTGCGTATTTGAAAAACCAAACATTCACAAATTTATCAAATGAAAAAAATGTATCTTTCTGTAAAAAACTGCGTTCTCCATATAGCATTGTAACTTTAACAAATAAAAACTAGTAATCTGAACAAGAATATTTTGTAAAATCAACCTGATTTTAAAAGTTAGTTTAACCACAAATGTATTCAATTTGACTAATGTCAAATAGTAAACCTGAGTAAGGTAAATGGCAGTATCAACCATTGGCCTAAATTAAATTTGCTCAGAAGGTTAATGTGATAATCATAATTATAAGGTATTATTCTTTTAATAGTCCATTCTTTTTCATGAACTAAATAAACATGCCTTCCTACGGATTTCATGAACATTTAATTCGCGCAAAAGTTATTTGCAATGAAATAAATGTTTAAAAAAAGTATTTCCTTTGTTAAAATTAATTAATTACAGGTTGTTTATTCAAAAGACGATTTCTTCCAATGAAATTGATCAATATCTACTTTTTTAAAATATGTTTTAAACGTATAATATATTTTTTTTTCAATTCGATGAATTCATCTGAAAAAATATTTCCTTCACTCAAAGAAACCTAAGTTACTTGATCCATTTATTTGACCTAATAATTTTCGAATTTAATGCACGGAAATATTTCTTTGTATCAATGAAATGTCACCAAAGAAATTACTTCTTCAAGTCGAGGCATGGCTTTTTCGCCTCTAAACCATTTTTTTGCTCAACTGAAGTAAACAAATCCTTGGTTTAAAGAAAATAAGCCAAAGAAATGCATTTCTGTAGATCCAGTAATTGGTTTTCAGTGTAAATAAAATGATAACTTTTTACTGATTTTGTTTCAAAATTTTGTTCTCAGTATGATTCACTTTTTCTTATAGGAACGCCAACGTACCTTCCACTCCCCTAAGCATGTCAGATATTAGAAATATCAGAAAATGAAACCTATTTTTTCTGTAAAAAAAAAGCCTAGCACGACCTCTTAATAATGTTTTGAAAGCAAAGTATGACACTATTTATACGAAAAAAGAAAAAAAAATTCACTTAAAAAATCGGCAATTTTTATTTCTACTGAGGACCCGAATGCGCGCGAAACTTTAAACGACACAGTAAAAATATTTTTAATTCATCTATGGATTATTTTACCCATCACACGCTAAAAAACACCAGCTTTAATTCCAGCCCATTTTAAAGTTGCAACATATTAGGATAGTCCGTTACAATTTTTTGAAAAAATCGCTTAGCTTGACACTTCTGACCGCAATTTTCTAAAAAGCCTAACGTAATAAAAAATTAAATCTTAGGGATTAAAAATAAGTGTTGTGAAAATAATTAATTACGAAGAGAAGAATGAAAACTGAGCTTAGAAAAGACAGAGGATCAAGTCGACCAGTAAATCAAGGCAGAGCGGGACTTGAGCGTCGAGGTGGTGCTGACTCGGTAGTGTCTCACCTAGGCGCGTTGTGAGGACGAGCTTTCCGGTATCCGTGCCGTAGACGAGAGTCGTGCATGGAAACGGTGGAGCCCTTTTGTGTTGTAGAGGGTGTCTCGCGCAGCCGGAGGGTGTAACCCCGGCTTATTCATTCGCAGGAAGCAAAACGAAGGAAGCGGATGACGCGACATGCAGATCACCCCCGACCAACCCCTTTCCGACTCCGTGTAGCGTAGACTCAACGATAACCCACCCCCGGAATCCACAGTCTCTACGGTTCTTGTACTTCCCTATCTCACGTCCGACCGTTCGACGTGCTTTATTTGCTGTTTGCTTTGTTTAAATAACAGTCCCATAATCCAGAATTTCTCAAGTAAAGCTTGCTCAAAGTCCACTACAAAAATACGTCAGAACTAAAAAAAGATTCTCATGATGGATAAACAGTCCTTCTACTCGAACTCCTAGCATCTGACCAGCTCAGCCACGTGTATACTAGGAGCGGGGGAATCTCGCTGCTGATGCCACTACCTTATTTTTTACAATAACGCAGCCTTTGAGTGGATCAGATAATAAGTTGCCTTTGAAATTCCTCAGGACCCCAGTGACAATAAACGGTTGTAATTTTTTAAGAAGCAGATTGCAAAAGAAGAAAAAAATTTCGACGGATCTTGGAGAATCTGATCGCTGCTTGAGATTCGACGAGGCCTCGTTCCGTCGGCCCGCACGTCCGTCCATGGCAGTCACGGACGGCCACGATGCAGTGATGCACATAATGGGCGGGATGTGCACTTGCCGCGGGAGCCAATTATTCGATACGGCGTCCGCTCGCTACGTGCCGCCACTATCTCTCCCGCGCATCGCGTATAGAAAGACAAGGAGAGAGAGAGAAAGAGCCTCTGGCGAGATATACTCCACCATCCTCATTTTGCCTCTTCGCCTTCGACTTCCCCATCCATAAACTTCTCGATTGTTTACTTCGTTTTTGAGAAAGGACAAGAAAATAGAGAGCAAATATTTAATTCCAATTAATATTTCCTCTATTCTTTGGTTCATGTTCCACTGGTAGTAAAGTATTCGTTTCATGCAGATTATATCTTGTTATTAAGCCAAAATCGAATTCCAGGATTTTCGGGAAAAAATAAAGAAGATGAGGGAGCCTGAATTATAATACCAAATGCGTATTCAGAGAGACGCACTCTTATGCGACAGACGGGACAATGGTGAAAGCCTTCAATTGTATTGAAATCCGCGGAACAAATGCGCGGCCAAATTCGTCAATAAATCTGCAGCCCAACCACATCCGTAAGTAGTTTCTTACATCAGAGTCAATTGACTCTAACATACATGTCCTTCAGCAGATCAAACCGTGTGAAATAAAAACCGAGAACGTACCCAAACTTGCTTTCAATATCAAGGAGATATTAATAAAGCACCCACTTTCAAGACAAGAACTGTAGAAAACAAATAAATTCATTCACACGACCTTTTCGCATCCGATTTATCGTCGTCTTCCTAGCAAGTTGTAAGTTTTACGCGTCCTGCAGGAGCGATTGTCCGGGTTGAGTTGGAAAGCCATATGGGAGAATGGTAGGTGAATATTATTCCAGGATTTCGTATGATTCCTGAAAGCGAGGAAGACGATTTCTCCTTTTTGGTTCTTTTGACACCCCTGTGTTAAGTTTATGTTACGCGAAGGGATGTCGCCCTTGTAAAACTATTTCCAGAAAATGTATATGGTACGTACGGAGGACATCTCTATCATGTACACTTCCACACATACGTCGTGAACCCCTACTTTGAATTATATATGAAATCCATATCGTTCGCCCGATCGGTTTATGGTTTTATATTTCTGTTGGGGTTTTACAATGATTGGAAATGCCGCGAATACAGATGAACTAGAGAGAACTAGCCAAGAGGCTAGTGGAAGGAATCGGGAAAGTGTCATCAAAATTTCATAACCGACTCTTCCAAAGCGATTCCAACGATCCTCGGGGAATCGTCATCTCCTCCAGGATGCATCCAAACGATTACTACCTATACATTTTTTAGTCAGGGAAAGAGATCAACTCCAATTCGAACAAGAAAAATGAAAAATTAGAGAAGCACTTCGTTCTATCAGGGGATAATTTAATTTGAGTTTCGATGATACTTATAGATTAGTTTAAAGAAACCAGTGCCTATAGTTTTTCAGTATGTAGTAGGTTATTTTACTGTTTATAATTTTCTGTGGTAATCAATTCCACATTCAATAAAGGCAACCAATGCATTGTTAAATCTTTTTTCAAACTCTACAACTATAGGTACCATTCAAAATAGAATAATTGCAAATTAAAGGCCTACGAGAATAGGAGTATTTTAATTACTGTCTTCAAAATGAAATATTCAAACATGTATATTGTGCAAGTTACAAGCATGAGCCTTCAAATTTGAAACAAATTCCAATTTGAGTTGAAAATTCTGAAAGCCTTTAAAATTGTACTACTAAATATTCAAAACTTAAATTTAAAAAACGTGAATGCTTTTAACTTGAAAATTGTCAAATTTAACTTCGCTGTTCAAAAACCTTCACGTTAAAAAAAATTCTGTTTATTTTTCATTCTAGATGCTGTTTCTTTTTGAAATTAAAATTTTTATTTTTGCAGTTGTAAATGCTTGATTTTGAAATTATGCCATTTTTATGTTTACAAATTTAAAATAGAAGAATCTGGAGGCTGAAGTCAATGTAAAACTTCTGAATTTGTAATTCTTTTAAATTAAAATTATTTAATCTTAAGAATCTTAACTTTAAAACGTCCAAATAATACAGCCGTTTGATTTGAAATATTGTACAATAGATCTTCTTAACTTTAACTTTATTGATCAGAAGGATCATATTTAAAATTCTTTGGTTTCGAAAGCTTTAAATTGTAATATTTTTGAACTTTATTTGAAGGGTATCACGGCCGAACCATGTAAGCGCCAAGAAAAAACTTTTTCAGGTGAACAAAAAGACATTCTCAAAATCCGAATCATTTCAAGAAAAATATCGTCAAAAATTGCCTTCTATCATAACCATGTAAGTGCCATGAAATTTTTTTTAATTGTTTCTTTAAACTTTAATTAACATAAAATATATCAGTGAAACATCAGAAGCATGTTGAAAGACAAATAAAAGGCTCGAAAGTGAAAAAATAGAATTTTATTATTTTTCAAAACTTTCAAAAAAATGATTTGGTCATGAAATATTTGGAACATTAATAGCGCAAAAAGTAATAGATAACTTAAAAAAAAATGTGCAGGTGGAGCAAAAAATTGTCCAACACATGGAGTATATGTAATTTTTTCTGCAGAATCGAATGGCGCATATTAGTTTTTCCGTATCTCGAATATGTACACAAATTGTTTAAATAAAATTTGTTTGAACAATTTGATAATCGAGTTTTTATAGCCACAATGTGCGAAAGAATCTTCGAGAATATTTAAGCCAATAAAACCTGATTAGAAAAAAGGCGTACTAACATGGTTATGCCGTGATACACTTCATTTATTGTTCAATACAAAAATACAACCTCATCTTTTTGAACGATTCAATTAGCGAAATTTGACTGAAAATTAGAGTAATCTCCTCTTTTTTTAAATTTATTATTTAATTAATTCGGGAGCGTTAAATTTATTTAATTATGTCCCATCTAGTGAGGTAAACTAAAAGAATCCCTTCATTCTAACAATCGAATTATTGTACAAAAAAAAATATTATTCTTCGAGATCTATATAACACTTTTTAAACTTGTTATCTTAAATAACGTAAAAGGTATAAGATGACATACTTCAGACCAAATAAAATTTATTTAAAGAATTTTAAATTAAAATTTTTTGTTCTTCCATTTCAAATTTAAAAAGAAAATTCTTTAAATAATTTTTTAATATTGTCCGTGATGTCATAATAATGGACCTTACTACTTTTTAACATCTCAAAGTTAAAATATTAAAACCTCAGAACTAAATTGAGATGAAAATTTTGTAAGAGCATGAATCTTTTTTGACTATGACATTTTGGCTTCTGCCAATTTTTTAAAAATAAAGGACTTTTATATGACTTGGATTCCTGTTTCCTGAAGAGGAGAGCATTTGACTCTCGAAACGTCGATGATTAAAGGATCTTCTTAACATCATCAAGGTCTTTTTATTTGGTCTGAAGTATGTCATCTTATACCTTTTACGTTATTCAAGTATTTATTTACTCAGACGCATAAGATCGCATTCCAACATTTACCATCTATTAATAAAAAATAAAAAAAACTTGTTATCAGAAAATAGTATTGATGAAATTCTATAATATTTTGACAGTGCATAGTCATTTATAATTATTGTGAGTGCTTTTATGCAGTTTCACGCCGCAGATGATTGTGTGCATTCGATGGGTAGGATCGAATGTCAGCCTTCAAACTCGACTGTCTAAAAACCGCTTGAACTCGGGAGGTGGTTTTATGCAGTTTTCCTCTCCCCTGGCCAAATGTCCAGGCAAATGCGAGTACATCTATTAAAGTCGGACCAGCCTTACAAGACAATAATAATAACCCAGTAATCTAGAGTAGCGTTTTTAATTTGCAATCAAGATTATTATTTTGGTAGTTATTTCTAACGCTCCATAAATTTACTTTCCCAGCTTCCCCTTCTTAATGTCGATAGGAACAAGCGAAAATTGATATGAATCTTTGCTGAAAGAGGGGGAGGGAGATTGGCGACCGCAGGCGGTATAGTGAGCCCAGCAAGTGGCATCAGCGTAGCCAGTAATGCGCGTGCATGACGTGTGTGTATAATTGCAGTAGTTACAGCCACGTTCGTACAGCCGCGCCAGGCTGGACTCACGGCTGGTTGTATTGCTGGGGCTTGCGTTGCGGTGGCAAAGGGTGTCGCCACCTTCTCCCTCCCCCTGCCACTAATCAAATTCAAATGCATATACCTAACACGCGCGCGCCCTCTCGCCACGCTGATGAAATTATGGTCGACTGCACTCTCCGCCGGTGTAGGTTATCTACGAGCGATTGGTAACAGTGCTGATCGAAAAGTGCTTTTCTCATCCGCGATTCGCTCCTCCAGTCTTGCATGATAATTGCCGCCATAATTTATTGTGATAAGTTCATTAATGATGCGATAAGTTTTATAATGACGGGCCAACTGATCACCACCTTCTGAGCATAATTTATATGGCGGGAGAATGGGATCTAAATAAACAAGCTATGTCGAGTTACCTAAGGGACCGTCCATAAACTATGTTACCAATTTTGAGCTATTTCTGACCCCCCCCCCCCCCACCTCCGAACCTCCCTCGTTGATGACCCAAGTTTTGTATTTAACCCCCTAACCCCCTCGTAAAGTAACGTAACTCTCAAAGCAGGGGATAAGGGGATACATTCATTTAAATAAAATAATGTAAATATCCTACTCAATTCAATATTAAACACATTAAATTTCGAAGATTCCAAGTCGAACTTTAAACCAAAAAAATATTTTCTACCAAAACAGATGAATTTTCAATCCAAAATGACAAATATTTAAAAAAAAAATCATTTTTAAACAAACAGTTGCATTAACAACCAAACAGTTGAACTTTCAACCAAACAAATAATTCAACCAAAAACGGTTGAATTTTCAAGCCAAGAAAACGAATTTTTTAGAAGACAGTTGAATTTTCAACCTGAAAAGTTGAATTTTAAACAAAAAAATTGATTTTCCACCGAGGAAGATTACTTTTCTACCATGAAAAAAGAACTTTCTACCAAAAAGACGAATTTTCAATTATTTGAATTAAACAAACAAAAAATCGTTAAACAAAAAGTTGAATCCGTAACCAAATATATGAATTTTCATTCAAGAAAGATGAATTTTAAAGCAAATAGTTGAATTTTCAATTAAAACAGATATCTTTTGAATCAAAAATAGAATCCCAAATTTGCAGCTAAAAAATTAATTTTCACTAAAAAAACTAATTTTTAACCAAACAGTTCGATCCTCAAACGAAAATATAAATTTTGAAAAAAAACAGGATTAATTTTCTAACCAAAAATACGAATATTCAACAAAATACATGAATTCCTTCCAAATAGTTAAATTTTCAACTTCTAAAGAATAAACTTCCAACAACAAAATGGATAACTGAAATTTTCAGATAAAAAAATGAACTTTTAACCACAAAAAGTTTCAACGAATATGTTAAATTTTCAACCAAAGAGGAGAATCTTAAAAAATGAATTTTTAACAAAGTAGTTGAAGTTTCAATCAAGTAGTTTAATTTTAACCCAAAAAGATGAATTTTTAACCAAACAGTTAAATTTTTAACCAAAATGATGAATTCTCCACCCAGAATATTCTTGTTCTACCAGAAAAGGTGAATTTTCAACAAAACACATCAATTTTTAACAAAAATTTTTAATTGTAAACTGAAAAAGACGAATTATCAACCCAAAATTATTATTTTTCAATCAAAAAGTTAATTTTCCACCAAATATTAGTTACATTTTTAGTTAAAGAAATTAATTGTCAACAGAAAAAAGGATTTTTCAACTAAAATTATGAATCTTCAACAACAAAAAAATGAATTTCAAACAAAAAAGTTCAACATTTACCCCAAAAGTTAATTTTTTAACGAAGAAAATTAATTTTCTAAAAATGGAATAGTTAAATTTTTAACGCCATATATCAAAAAGTATTACATTTTGCAAATTGTCAAAATAGGTTAGAAAATAAATCCCAATCCCTTTTATGTGACCGAACTTTTATAAAAATAAAACAATTTGGTTAAGAAAAAAGAAATATTCGTCCGACCACTGATACGCAACCGGAGACTGGTGCTTTTATCCTATTTGCATTTTCGACCAAAAAGATGACTTTTTAACAAAATATTTGCATTTTCAACAAAATAGTAGAATTTTTAACCAAACGAGATGAATTCCAAACCAAAAATATAATAGTAGACTTTTCAACCAAAAATAGTTGGATTTTCATATTGACTCTATTAACTTAGTTCTCATTTAATCGAAAAAACGTTAATAAGGGAAGTTTATTGAAAACAGGGGAAAAAGAAGAATTGTTTAAAGTAGGGAAAAAGAAAGGAATAAGAAAAAGAGTGTGAAGTATGAAAGTAATTTCCAAACTTATTAAGTTCGTAACGTTACTTCCACTGACCCCCCCCCCCCCCTTCCGACCGTAGTTTTTGGCGCGATCTCCCCCCATACTCAAATTGGTGATGTAGTTTATGGAGAACCCCTGACCTGGATCGGTAGATTTAGCAAGAGTTATAAGAAAATCAACTGGAGTTGTTTCTATTCTTAAGGTTATGGACACAATTTCCGGGGCGGGTTAAGCGGGCTACGAAGTTTCATGTCGTGTCGTCGAGCACCAAGTTATATGGAGGATGATCACTCAATTCCACGACATCAATCACGCCCCATTCACGGAAGGGGCGCTGTAACTCTTTGCAGCAGCACCCAGTGCGGGCAACAAGTCAGGGCAGTAAACCGTCTTTACGAGCTTTCGGTCTTGTTTACCGGGTCCACTCTTACTTCTTTATTCTCCCACCTCTTCCTTTTCAAATCGATCTCATCGTCAAGATCTTATATCATTCCATTTCCTTTTGAATTTCAAATATGTTCAAGTTTATTTTACTGAACAAAAAATGAAAAATCTGCGAGGAATCGAACCATCATTATCTTGATACCTATCGCGGGACTTGCTGAAAGAAAGCAAACACTCAGTTGCTCAAAGTTTGGACCCGATGGTTCGATCTTTGGTGGATCCCTGATAACTCTAAACTAAAATTCTTCATCAAGCTTTATTTATACATCCAGCTTTATTATTTCTTATTTATTTTAAACTGACTCATCCATGAAAGAAGAAGCTCTTGACCAATCTGCACTAGAACTTCAGTATGGCGTCTTTGGTGCACATGGGTTCCCATCCGACCAATCCCTCTTCATCTCGGTCTTCTTCTTGGCTGAACACCGCCGAGGAAGAGAATGAGAGAAAGGCAATAATAGCGTAAAAAGGAGAAAGAAAGAGATGCATATACACCACAGCAATAACGCCGAGCACCAGACGCTAATAACAGACCGTACCGGCTGCCCATAGGCCATCTCAAGCAGTGAAACGTGACCAAATAAAAATACCCAGCGGAATTATTATGGTGGACGGAAGCGAGCTCCACAAGACGAACTCCATGCACCAAGAATGAAAGATCCTCAACGGCGAAATTCAATTCTTATTCATCCAATTATGCGCATTTTTATTAATTTTTTTCTAGAAAATTGGATATAAATTCTTATGAATTCAATCAAACCCAATTTTCCCTAACACACGCAATCTCGGAATTTCCATTCCCATTTCTCTAGACTACTTCCCTCTGGAGAACGAATTTTCTGAAATTTCTGGGCTCTAATTACTCAGAGCCACACCACGAACTCAGAACGCAATTTATCCTTTCCCTCTTGATTAGATTTACGGTGAGGGATGATGCGCAAGCCTCGTCCCTTTTCGTCGAAGGGATAGAAGAAAAATGGCGACGTATGCTTTTCGCAACGTGCAATCACGAACAACGTGGGAAATTCGAGTACTTACATTCCTCTGAGTACCTGACGGCCATTCGCGGTTCGAGAAGAGTACTTAAGTACACGACCTTCACGTGCACGCATCGGTGCCCTTAGGTGGTGAGCGAATAGCTACGTATAAGGAAAGAGAGCAAGGGAGAAAGAAGGAGATTGCTAGTATCAAGAGGAACTGAGACAGACGCAACCGGAGAAGAATGGCCGACCGCAATGAAGATTTTAACTGGTACCCTCCTTGCGGGTCGACTTCTCTTTTATTTCCTCTCCCCCTCCCATTTTTTCGTCTTTTTGAACCTTGCAGATTTACCGAGGCCACAAAAGAGAGAGTGAGCCAAGTCAAAAGAACTATCAAGAAAGAGCTCGGAAAGAAGTATATGCTTTCGTTTGAATGAAAAAGTGGACGCCAAATTATGCATATGTACCAGGAATGAAAATAATAGTTTTCAGCAGAACTTTGTATACAAACAACTGTGTTGTTAAATATTTCCAGGAATAGATCTACAAGACTTTTAAGAAGTCAGAACTGGTACCCGTTGTTTACAAACACTTCGAAGAAATTTGAAAAATTCTATGGAATTTAAAACATGTTCAGGGAGGTTCGGAACATAAAAAATGTAAATTTGTAAAGCGCTATAATTGTCTGAAAGTGTTTTGACCTACTAAAACTGCGTACATAAAAAAAATGTAAGTTCTAAAACTGGTTCAACAAGTT
This sequence comes from Andricus curvator, assembly GCA_932195095.1. Taxonomy (NCBI): domain Eukaryota; kingdom Metazoa; phylum Arthropoda; class Insecta; order Hymenoptera; family Cynipidae; genus Andricus; species Andricus curvator. The sequence continues at coordinate 341,399 of CAKNYM010050349.1, forward strand.
AAACTTTCAAGGCTATACAAAAAACTTTAGAAATTCCCAGGACTACCTGCACGAATTTTAATTTTCAATATTCTAATACTTTATTAATTTTTAAAATTGTCTTCAAATCTTCTCCAAAAAAAACTATTTAAAAAAATTTTAAGAAGATTTCAGGATTTCAGAACTTGTTCAGAAGCTTTGAATTTTTAAACCTGATTTTTGGAATTTGTAATCGGTTCGAACAGTTTTGGAATAAAAAGAGTATAGGAAAAAATTTCTAAAAAGATTCTGGACAGTTTAAAATAATTCTGGCATTTTAAACGTGTTCCTTGAACCTTACAAATATTTCAGAGTTTTTGAGATTACAATTTTCAGAAAAAAGCGTTTTCAAACGTTTTGTAAAATTCACCCCACGTTCAGAGAATTTCTTAATTATAAACTTATCCATAAAAACCATTGGACTTTTAATTTTATCCAAATAGTTAACAAAATGTGGAACTTGTTTGAAACAATTTTAGGACTTGAAACGGTTTCCGTTTTTGAACTTTGGGCTCATTCTAACGTGTTTTAATATTTAATCTTCTTCAAACAGTATTTAAACATAAGAATATTTCTGAGTTTGCAAATTTAAAAATAAAAACACAACAGATTTTTTTATTTTTTATTTTTTTTAACTTGAAGCTTGTTGAGAGTTTTAGGTTTAAAACACTTTTAATAATTTTAGAATTTTGAGACATTTTTTAAACTTTGACTGCAACCGAAATTTTTTAAATGTGAGGCATATTTCGACAGTTTTTCATCAATAACCTTATGCATTCCTTGGATTTTAAAACAGCTTTAGAAACTTGTTACAACAGTTTTTGGATTTCAACATTTTTCCAGCAGTTTTGGATCTTTAAAATTGTTCAGATAGTTTTACTACAAACAAAAAGCAATTACGCTTAGTTTGAACAAAATTTTACTAAAAAGGTGCTTGCCCATTCCGATTTTTTGCTCATTCATTTTTGGGGACACCTTTTGAATATTTTAAGCCGAAAATGAAAAAAAATCGTAATGTGTTGTTTTAAAATACCTTAGGTTTTTACTTTTTGAGTACAGTCTTTTTTAAACGTTGGCTTGATAATAACTCAGTCTTAAAAGTTTATTTGCTTCAATCTTTCAGTTTTGCGTAAAAAAAAGTATTTTCGGAAATTGCTCGTTTCTCGTGCATTTAGTACTGCAATGTTCTGCATTTGAATACAAATTTTGTGTAAAATTGAATATTTTTTTGAACATCGGATTTACAGTACATCCTACACGAAATTTTGCGTTGTTAAGTTGAAACAGACTAAATTCCCTGTAAAAATAAAAAAAATTTACTGCAATGGATCCTAAGTTATCGCTTTCTGAAATAGACCAATTTTTTATAAAATATACGCTAAGTTTCAGAAGTATCTCGCTTTGTTTCACTTAACGCTCATAAGTATACCTAAAACAGTCTAATTCGAACAATTTTTTGAAATATTTCCTAAAAAAGTGAGTTCGTTTTAAAAATATAAGTTTTTGCAAATTATTTCGATTTTTTCAAACAAGCTCACTTCTCTAGGAAATTTTTAAAAAATTATTCAAATTAGACTGTTTCAGCTACAAGTATGAACGTTTGGTGCAACGAAGCGATGATATTTTCAGAAACTACGTGTTTATCAAGATAACATTGGACCTAACGCAGTTAAAACAATGTTTTTTTAGTTTTACATGGAATGTAGTCATGTAGGATATGGCCTCTGAAGGCCATGTCTTCTAATCTATTAGAGCTAGAGTATTTTTTTTTTAGTTTTACGGGGAATTTTATATACTTTATTTTGAGCTTCTAATGTTTTTTACAAAATGCAACGGAAACAATTTCCCAAAAAACTGATTTTGCACCGTTTTAAACAAACTAAAAATGATTACAAATGACGCTTATTCTTCAACATTTGGAATCTTCTTTTTCTGCGCAAAACTGAAAGGCTTCAGAAAATAAAGCTATAAGACTAAGCTTTTTTCAAGTTAAAATTTAAAAAAGCCTGTAGCCAAAGTCAAAAACTAAGATAATTTAAGAGGACCCCTAGCGATTCTTCCTATTTCCGGCTTGAAATATTTGGGAGGTGTCCCAAAAAAAGAATCAACACCCGAGATGAGCAAGCACCTTTTGCGTGAAAGTTGCTTCAAGCTAGGCGCTATATAAGACATTTTTAAAACTGAAAACAGCTTTATACAGTTTCGAATGTTTAAACTTGTTCCGTCAGTTTTCGTACCGAAAACCATATCAGACATTCTTAGAACTTGAACAAGCTTCAGACAATTTTGGGATCCTAAGCTTGTTTTGACATTTTTGGAACCCCAGACTTTTTGTTGCCAATTTCACAGATTCTTCGTTGCCGAGTGTGATAAGCTGCTTATCGGCGATTAGGTAGATCAGTCTTGCAGTGAGTAGTGCACGCACATGTGGGCAAAGTGTACGTCCACACGAGCATAGACACACGCCCACACGGGTCTCACACGTCGAGACTACACGCGATAGTTGGGAGGCAGGTGCTCAGCCCGCCATTGGCCACCTCACCAACATGGCCGTACCCTTTTCCTTCACCGAGCCGACCCGCCGCCAACTCAATCGCGCACGCGGTGTTAACGCACAACTACCAGCTTCTTTACACACTTAGGGGAGGTACCCGCTAGCTTTAATTATTATTATCAAGAGTGCACGTGGAAATCAAAATTTTAATTTAAAAAAAATTGCCCTAATGTCAACGAACTTGCCTAGACTTGTTACTTCCTATGAAATGTACTATAATAACCTAAATTTCTCACTATTTTCTAAGGACCACTCTCAATCTGAAAATTGGGTCTGACAGATCGTTGTCGACCTCAAGATGCAAGTTTCTAATGTGTTTTTCTTCATCTACATTTCTCCACGAGGATTTGCCAAGCACTCTTGTCAGAATTGTTTCAAAAATGGGACCAAAGTCCCACTTTCATGAAAGTACATTTTTGCACTCAGATTTTTTTTCTAAATTGTGCTTAGGCTTGTGATGTAGAAGTAGACAGCTGTGTTCTGAATGAAAAGAGATTTTTTGTATTACTGGGCCCGATGAGAGGCAACTTGGGACTCCATTGGCAAAATGCAGCGGATCGACGGGCAGAGCCAGAAATAATTATTGACTAGGAGTTTTCGTCTGAGGGAACGAATAAGAACGGATATATGCGATCTGCCGTTCAGCCGTCGGTAATGGCTACCTCGGCTGGGCCCGAAGCAATTAGAAGTACGAGGTAAACACAGTGCTGCATGGGGCCTTTATGTGAGCGGCGCGTTATTTCCTTCTCGGCTCGAGACTACCGAAGGCTATAATTAAATATTCCAGTGGGGGGGAGGGCATAGTGATCTCTGCGCAGCGAGTCCTTCGTTCCATCGCTGACGGAGAAAGGATGGACAGTCCCAGACTCAGATCCAACAGGCCCAATATCTAGGAGCCCAAGAGATTCAATATTTTGGAAAGTGTTCACTAATAATAGGACATTGTATGAATGGACTTGAGGCCCAATATTAAACAAAAGACCCAAGAATATTAAAGATTATTGTGAGAAACAATAAACAGTTCATGAACGTACGTAGTAAAGTAATGAGTGACTATCAAAATGATTGACACTTGTCGACTAAATTTGGCCCTAGGGCCAGTACGACATGATCCGAGAACAATTAAGTACTCCTTTTTGATTCATGATAATGAGGATTCTGTAATTTTAAAGTCTTGTTCATTGAACTGAATGAATAGATTTCGTGTCCTTTCCAAACCTAAGGCCCAGAATTAATAACAGGTATCAATAATGAGCAAGTGGAATGCAAAATTCAATTAAGAATAACTGGAAGAATACTTCATAAAGTTAACTGAATTTCGAAACCTCGAGTCCATTAATACCTTAAGAGTGTGTCCTAATGCCCATACGAGATGCTCTAAATGAACCTTCTTCTTGGAATCGGATATTAAAAACACAGTTGATGTTTCTCAATCGTGTTTTATGACTCGGATATTTTGGTATTCACATCTCTCTAACCATTGGAATTCAGGGCCCCAGGCCCAGAAGCAATATCACCAAAATTAACACTGTATATGTAACAGGCACCCGTTTTACGATAATTAGAAATACTTTGTGAGTGGCATAACTTTTGGGCCTGAGGCCCATCATGCTTTGCAATAAATCATTCAATTCCGACGCTTCTTCTTCATATTTATGAATCGACTTCTTTCAATTTTGAAGCAAAATAGGTGATCATAAATAATGAAACCTCAATAATAAGGCTCAAGTTCGGAGGACAACGTCAAGCAATCCAAATTTGTAGATGAGAACTGAACGTGGATGTGTGAAAGCGATCCGGCGAGAAATTTGAGGGGGTGGAAGAGGAGCTAGAGAGAAGGCCCCAGGGAGTTAAGTTTCTATAAATCATCTTAGTCTCTCAAATCCCATGGACCAGTATTTACGACTCTTCGAAACCACCGTCCTGGGACCCGCCTATATGGTCTAGATACTTTTTTCTCTTTACTTTTTCCTCTACTATGTTCTTTCAGATCTTCTTTGTATTTAACTACGAGACGCATAAAAGACTACAAAGTGTCCGAAATGCGTTCCGCCTATTCGTCGCGAAATTGGGCCTCATTCTGATGGCTTTGTTAAAAGGTTACGTATAGACTTTCGAAGAATCAAAAGTTAATTAACGAATTTTTGCCTCATTTGGATTTCTTGGAAGAGAAATCTATATGTAAACGAAAGGAACTCTCAAATCGATTTTTTTAATGTGATGCAAACGTATTATGCATTGGTCCTTCGAGCCTGACATCCTTCGAGTTATGTGGATTGAAGTTTTAATTTGAGAACTTTTGAAATTGAACAATTTTAGTACAAACTCCTTCAGGAATAAACATTTTGAAAATGAAATTTTAAACGAGATTTTTAATCAGATCCGTACAATTCGCACAATTTCAAAATTGAATAATGATCCAACTCAAAATGGTTTTAAAATATCTGAATTAAAAAATGTTCAAATTTACCACAGTATTATAGTATTTTTCCATGTAAAAAATAGATCAAATGTTCAGAATTCAAATAGTGTGAATAACTTTGTAATTGTTTTCATGACCTAAAATGTGTGCTACTTACGCACAGCTTCACACAATCTCATCTGGCACATACCTAGAACAGAAAAGAAAACGAAATTTTAGAACCATTCGTTATATAAATAAATTTATCAATAAGCTTATAAAATAAAAAATGATGATGTATAATTTTTTTAATTGAATAAACTGACACTTCACATTGGAACTTTTAATGCAAAACAATTTCTTGTTGAAACCGTCTGATATTGACAAATTGTATTACAATTCTTTATACTAATAAATTTCATAAATAAATTTCAGCTTTCCTTGTGACGATTTGCCCTGAATATGTATGTTTTTTTGTATCGTTATTTTCCAAAATCTTGTACTGTATGTATAGGAACCAATTAGCGAGTGGGGACCATTTTTCAAGTACGAGGAGAAAAATGGATGTTCACACTTAACATCTAGTTTCTAGTTTCTGTGAAAATTAAAAGATATATACAAGTGCATACTTGCGTATATCTTTTGATTTTCACCTCGAAGATTTTTTGGAAAGGAAATAGCACTTTTATCAATAATTTTACTCCATCCAATTTCCAGCATTATTATTAATAAGCTATGATCAAAATATTAATAATCATAATTTCTCCACAAGCTTACATATATGACACGAAACATTCACTGTAAGCTTCATGAAGTGAACAACAGATGTCGACAGCATTTTCCACGAAATTGACTATAAGTTTCATCAAGTGGCAAACAGAAGTAAGGCATACAGACAGCGACTTTAACATCTTGGATGTTTCAGTCTAACATTGCGCAAGTTTCAGTTTAACATAAAAATATTTGTACTATCTCATATTTTAAACATCTACGTTTAAACATCCATTTTTCACCATGTAAAGAGATGATTAATTGATTTCTTTCAACCTAAACCGTCAGCATGTCTTTTCTTAGTAAGTGGTCATGTGTGACCAATAGTAGCTATGTGCCTCTCGACATAGAACTATTTTTAATTGTTTTAGAAGCATATGTAAATGCAAAATGCACTGCAACTGACTAGCTGGACATAAAGCACCGATTTGAAGCGAGAATTGTAAAGAAAACAAAAGCACGGCTTTTGCAAAATCTGGAGAGTTGGTGTTTGGATATTTTGTTCAATCGATATGACCAGAGTGCATAAGCGTTACCGATTGAGCACACGTCCTGGTCAAATGCACACAAGGTCACACGGGTGTCCGCACACGGAAATCCGGATCGGATTCGGTGCACCGGTGCACATGCAGTCGTGAGTTCTACCCGGGTACCTGTGCACTGACGCATGTATCTTCAACACACAAACAAGTTCCAAACACACTCACACACACATACAATCATATAAAGCTAAAATCACATGAACGCAAACACAGATACAAATTACACACAATTGTGAACAGGCTTTGAACGGATCACAATTCGCATATAGTCGAATTGGCCGAATGCATATCAAAAGAGTCACGCGTAAATAGGAGCCCCAATATGAATTTCGTTAATTGTAAAATGCACTCGCGAGCCAGGGATAAAAAGCAGGCTGCACTCTCTAGATCGCCGTGGATGTATATGTGCAATTGTGTGTGGGCGAATGTACGAGCACGTCGGCTAATGGTACGGAAGGGGTGGCGAAAATAAAGAGTGGCGGGGAAGAGACAGAGGGGGAACTGTAATTAAAACAGGAATGTTAATTACTCTTTGCATTACCGAAAAGCGCGTGATATTACAGACGAAACTGCGGCTCTGTCGGCTTTCCACTCGATCTCGTCTCGCTGTGTTTGTCGTTTATCCAAAATCAAGCCCCATGCTCCTTTTTTTCGTATTAATTAATTCTGGGTAATTAATTTTAAAATCGCGATGAGTCCTCTTGCTGTTTTATGTCGTGACAAGTGACATGTACTTCAGGAATTGTTCACAGCGTGTATTTATTAATTATTGTTATCACTATAATTATATAATAAATTATATGTAGGTACAATAATTTTATTCTATACACATTGATGCTAAATAAGTATTGAATGTAAAACTATAAACATTGAAATTTAAAATTCAGAATACAAATAATTTCCAACTGCTTGGCGTTCAACAATTTTAAATCGAACTTTAAAATCGATGTTTTCGAAACAATAATTCTGAAACCAATAATAAATGGAAATTTGTTAGAATATGCCATGCTATAACTTTATTTGTAACAACTTTTGGACCATCATATCCACACGATCTCAGACTCTTCCGAGGACTTTTCAATGTGTAAAATGAGGCTGTCTTTTGTATTCATTTTGCAAATGGGGAATTTATGTTGCAATTCTGTTATGAGATAAATTTGTTTTTTTCCTTCTTAAAATCAGAGAGCAACAAATTCGAGAAATACGATCCGGAGGCGAAGTGCGTGCTAAGTATTATAGATATACACGAGCGCGAAACACGCTTCTGGCGATAAGATAAAACGGCAATCGTGAACTCGTTGCACACGCATGGACGACGTCGTCGTCGTCTTAATCAGATATGCAAGTTTTCCACAAGCCGAATTACGACTGGCATTACCAGCATTCCTGTCATGCTTTCATTATACGCTTTTTCTTCGTCAAAAGATTGGCCTGATAATGCATGCCCGCTTGACAGGGATTAATTTCGACTGACACTTCTGTAACAGTGCACCCATGTAAACGGAAATCCGATACGTCTAAAAATTCTGAAACACATTCCACGAGACGAGAAACTGAAAGGCAGGAAATGCAATGTGCCAAGAAAACGAAAGCAAATTCGTGCGTTTATGTAAAAATTTCGATAAAGTTGTATTGCAGATGAAGAAGGAAGATTGTAAAATTAAGATTGAGTATAAGCAACGTTCAAATTCGAAACTGTACAATAAGTTCATTCTGGTACCATTCCAGTTTGTGGGTAGGATACAGGTTTTCCAGTAGCAAACTAAAAAACTAGCAAAACAATTTTTTCCTCTTTTTTGTAAGCCTTGAAACTTTGTTGTTTGAATTCAAAAGGTTTTCGGATAGCAAAAGGCTTCTCGTGGCATGCCGAGCAAGGTGGAATGTTCGGATAGAGCAAGGGGGTTTGTAGAGTTTGTGGGGGAGGGGGTGGTGGGTCGGCGGGTCGGTTCCATTTTGTTTCTCTGCCGGCGTGTGGCGGCGCGATAGCAGCGGCACTCTGTCAGAGCGTGACGTTATCACGACACCCCTTCTCTCTACCTATAGCCAGGGGGTTCCACTGTACCCCACCCCATCGTGCCCCGGGGGGTGCGGGTACAAGGTGGATCAAGGCTGGGGTTGCCTGACTGGTTGCCTTCTCGCTTTCTCTTTCTCTCGCCGCTATCCGTTTCTTTCTCCTTCCTCTCCTTTCCTTACTCTTTCGCAACCCTCTTCCATCTCTATCTTCATCCCCACAGTCACGGATGGTAGGGAGACCCGGAGACATCCACGGTAGTGCGCCGATAAGATTGTAACAAGCCGAAGGAGTTAGAATTTCCCCGTGAAATGCGCCGGGAAACGTTTGCATTTTAAAGCACACCCTCTCAGTTAGATTTCTTCAGATTCTAGACTCTTAACCCTCTTTTGAGAAATCTACAATTAACTGCAGCCGGCACGTTACGCTAATGGCAGAAAAGGAAATAACTTGCAATTTTTCGCAAGAAAATTAATGTTGATTTGCAAAGGGATTCAAAATAAATGCTTTAATCTGAAGTGTTCAGACAGTTTTTACCGGTTTGCGAGTCGCCGAATCTGAATTATTTAAAATAGTAAAAATTGATTGTAAATGAGTTACTTAGGATTTATTTACATTTAGAGTATTCTTTGCTACAAAGATTCTAAATCGGAGGAATTTTTTTGAATTCTAACGGGATAAGACAATTAAGAGTGTTCTCACGCATCGCGAGGAGAAGAATGTAATTCCTGTAATGACGATCCTGCGTTTATACATTACAAATTGCATTCGAACGGGCAGTGTCTCAGAGCGTGCACATAAATTGCATGACACGCACGACCCACGACATAATTCAAGACTCGCGTACATACATGATGCGCAACATCGTTCTCTGCGAGAAAGACTTCGTGATGCAGACGTAGAAAACAATTTTTCTATCCTAGAAAAAAACAATGGTGTGCAATTACGCTAAGCTCACTTAGCTTTAACAGAACCAACTTCCCTTTTTTGAATCACTGATTACCAGTGAATTTTCACTGGATGAAATCTTGAAAAAAGAATCAACTAATTCAAATTCAGAGAGCACTCTGGTAAATCCTAACGATATGTAGCAATCTATTAGTTATACTGAAGGAAATGGTTGGCTGACCAAACCAATGAATTGGCTTAATTTACCTCAGTCGTTCGTTCTAGTCACAAAGGTATGTTGTGGTCATACGGATCGATCAGTTTTTGGTTTACCGGACCACTGACCCATAAACTAACCTAAACTAAATTACTTCCGACCCCTGTTGATTGTAATATTCTCTATTAGCTACATAATGCTTTCTCGCCTGTTGAAATTAGAAGACCTATCCTCGAAAAAGTATTTCCTTCTCATCAAAAATATGTATCCACTAAAAAGTGGCGATTCCCCAGGTGTCGATGTAGACTGTGAGTTCTGGAAATGGTGGGCGGAGTAATCGGGGTGTATATATGATTTCGGATCAGAGCCAAGAACATTTCAAAGATCCTTCTCGGATCTAACCAGGTATGCAGGCAGCGGGTTGAAAATAAGCAGCGACACGCCATCGACATAGCATCGCATAGCCGAGGGAACCTCGCATTTGACTTTTTTGCCAGCTGGCAGCCTGTTATAGCAGCAGATGATCTCCGACCAGAGTCTTCGCTCTTCTTTCTCTCTTGCACAGCATCTTCCTGTCCATCCCGCAAGAGCCCTCTCTCTTTCTCTCTCGTCTCTCCTCTCACAGCCCTCAGACTCGCAATCTCCTCTCCGCCTACCTTTTATTTCGACTCCTTATTCTTTTCTTCCCCCTTCCTCACCCCCCTCTTCCACAACCCGTCCCACCCTCTTTCTCCAGCGAATGTAGCTTGGGGGTGGGGAAGTCCATCCTCTGGAAGAACAGTCTTTCTCTCCATCGTGATCGTAAAAACGCGCCAGTTTCGTGCCCTTCGAGGGATAATATCGTCGTGCATAGGCATGTAAGTATCAGGAGTGGGAGAGGCAAAAAGACCTTGTTATTGTGCCCAGGCAACAATGCGTCCTAAGCATCGCGCCATACCAAAGTCAAAGAAAATCTGCTTCTCGATCGGCGAATTATTATTATTATTATTATTATTATTATACCATTAAGCCATTTCC
>CAKNYM010050351.1:0-37974 GCA_932195095.1 Andricus curvator
TTAAAAGAATCGATGTGAAAAGCAGAGAAACTACAAGAACACAAAAAAAACACATAAAAATAGCGATTGCACATAAATAATGTTTACACCGAAAAAATTGGTGAATTCCCTTGATATATTTAAAATTGCTTAAAATTAAATTAAAATTCATGACAATCCTTTGTGATCACTTTGAATCCATTACAATCTTTGAAATCATTGAAAATCCCTTAAAAATAAAATTAATTAAATTTATTCCTTAAAGTTCTCTAAAAGTCTGTTGAAATCCCTTGAAATTTGTACAAACCTCTAAAATCTTCCAAATAATTGGAGGTCCTATAAATTCTCTAAAAAAAAAGGTTTGAATCTCTAGAAATCTTTGAAATCCCTGGAACTATTCGGAATCGTTAAGAATCCCATAAAATCTTTGGAAATCCTACAAAGTTCTTGGAAATCCCTTGAAATTTATGAAATCTCTTGAAATTCTTTAAAATTTCCGGAAATCTTTGAAATCCTCTGAAAAACTCTTTCGAAATTCTGTAATTTGTTGGTGGTTTCTCTATGTTTTCATCAATTCTTTCCATATTTTAACATTATTTTCTTTAAACGATTTTCTATAACGACTTTTTTAGAATCATGAAAAAATTATTAGAAATTGATCACAGGAAAATCATTGGAAAATTTTCATAGGAAAATCATTATAGACCTAAGATTATATGCATAAGATTGCAGAGAGAATGTATCACCAGATTGCAGGAGTAATTAGCCCCTCGAATTTAAGTTTTCTCCTTTTTTTAAAGAACAGCTCTGTTATGAATAAAAAAATCATCTAAAGAACTTAATTGCTTTAAAATGTTTTAAATTTGGAATTTTAAGATCTTAAAATTTCGAGATATTGTAATTCAAAAGCATTACAGCTTAAGCAACTTAACTGATAAATATTTAAAAAATTTAATAAAACGAGACATCTAAAAATTTTATTTGGAAGCGCCTTAAATTTTGTTAACTAAATTTTAAACAGCCTTTATAAAAAAACTTTGAATTCGAAAAGCTTTTTTTTTTAATTTCTTACATATCTAACAATTTTAGAAATAGTAAATTTCGACAGAATTTTTAGATAACTTGTCATACCGAGAATATTAATTATTTACACATTTCCAAAAAAGATTAGGCCATTTTTTTCTGAACAAAAATCAATCTAATCAAAAGACTACTATAAAAATTGTACAGTAGTTGCAGAAAATGGCACTTTATATACTGAAGGGTTAAAATCTTAAAAAATTCAAATTTAGTTAAACTAAAAATGTATCGGTTTAAAGTAAATGTAATCAGTGACGTTAATTTATGCTATAATCTGATCTCACTATTTTGTAGTATGCGAGCGATTGAATCGAACTGTACGGTCGTTAGACCCTGCCTAATAGAGTTCTTAAAAACAGCAATACTGTATGTATTCTGTGAGCTAAACTAATTCCAGCTAGCACTTACTCGAATTTTACGACCGTTTCGCACACAGTCAGTCATTGTCCATGATCGCGACGTCTTTGTCTTTTAATTCGGACTCATCAACGTAGTTATTTTTCAGATTCTTCTCTTCTGCAGATTTTACACACTGAAAACAAAGATGTTGCAGATTTATTATTAATGTAAGTACAGAGCCGTAAAGCCATCCATAAACTACTTTGATCATTTTTAGCTATTTTTCAATCCCAGAAATGTCTACTTACCTACTTTGAATTATTCAACAATAAATTAGCTTCCAATTTTATGGACGTCCATATTTCGTTAAAATTTTGGTTAATATGAAGGTTTTTTCAATTTGGAATAATTTCTAGGTTCTAGTTTTTTTTTAATTCAACTTCTCGCAAAGTCGCAAAATTGCATTTATCTGCTCCGTTTAATTTCAACTTCATTCTTTTTCAAACTCGAATCTTTTCTGTTTGAATTATTATTAATTGGGAAGGATTCCTAATTTGAACTACTATTTTTAAAACAGAAAACTTTGAAAATTTTGATATTAATAAAAGATGAATGCTTTTATTTAGAATTTATTATTCTTAAAGCAGTTTACATTCAAATATTGTTAAATTTTGAACTTATTTATTTTAAAATTGTTCAGTTTTAAGCTTTTTTAAATTTTGAATGCTTACAATTTGATACTTTATACTCTTGAATGAATTACATCAAATTGTTGATTTTAAAACTCTTTCAATTTGATATATGATTGTTGGGCGATATTCAATTAAAAATACGTAGGTCACTCTGAAAGTTTCTGGAATAAATAGGAAAAAATCATGTTTTAACGCAATATTTATTATATCTTTTCAAAATAGTCTCCATGAACACTCATACAGTCGTGCATCCTTTGACTGTCATTTAAAGACTTGCTCTAAAGGAACACTATTAGAAATTTTCCGCTTCACCGTTTCTAGAATCTCATTCCAGAAACTTACAGAGTGATCCATGTACGTATATCGAAAATAAGGGCTTCCATGAAATTATACTTTGAAACAGTACGATTGAAATATGAATTTGTTCATTTTTTATTGATCAAACTTGAAATTATTCGATTTCGAAAAGGCTTCGACTTTAAAATGTTCAACCAAGAAGTGTTACAAAATCAAATCGTACAATTTTGAAAGAGTTTTCTTTAAAAAGTCGAAAATATCGTACAATCCGAAACTTAGGAAATAAAGAATGGAGGAATTAAAAATATTCATAATTAATATTTCTACATATTAACCTCTGGGACTATTTTCCGGTATATACATATTTCTGTACTTGTGATGGTAAATAGGTTATTTTAGCCAATCAACGAAGATGTTCGAAAATATTTTTAAAGGGAAACTGAAGAAATAGTGACATTAGCAGTTAATTACGAGGAAATAGTTTCATAAGTAGCATTTTTTCAAAATAGTGTCGAAATAGTGTTATCGTAAAAAAAAAGTGTCAAATAGTGTCAATAGTGGCGTGAATTCGAGCCCTGAAACCTCATGCCAATGATAATAAAAAATTGTCATCTTTAAATTCAAGGCTTCCAATATTAAAGAATTTAAAAATTGAGGATTTAGAATTAAGCAACTTCAAATTTAAGGATTTGAATTGAAAATACCTCAAATTAGCAGCCTTAACAATTTTTAAGTATTTTTTAAATTCTAACTTTGGAAGGTATCCAAATTTGAAAAGATTGCTGATTTTAATCTATATAAAAGTTCTCAAATTCAGAAGGCAATTTACTTCGAGAGTTTTGAAAAGTTTGAATTAAATAACTTATTCTCAAAGGTCTTTGTATAATTTAATTCTCTTCAAACCTAAAATCCTAAATGTTTACTTTCTTAAACTGTTTAATTTTTCTGTTGTTTTTAAATAATTGGTTTATAGGTGAAAAATCTCTAACAATTCCACGAGGAAAAAATCCAAATTAAAATCAAATTCAATCCTTCAATTGTTTCGTTCTTATTTTAAACAAGTTCCTCTATTCAAATGTTTTACAAATAATTAAATTAAGACTATACGTTGATTGTAGAAAATTGATTTCAAATCTACTATATAAAAAGAGCTAACTGTATAAAAAGCTATCTATCACTAACTTGTCAAGTGAGCAGAAAGAAAAATAAACTTCAAGCTATTAAAAGATAAATCAACGTAAAACAAAAGAAAGCATAATTTTGTAAAATATTGTATATAATTATTAATTAATATTATTTGGAAATATACCTCTTCAAGTTTTATCCTAGGTGCCGAAATTTGTTCCGGAAAGTGCCAAGGCTTGAGATTTGGATTATTCAGCAATTTCCAAGATGGATAATTTACTGAAGCTTTGTGCAATTTCTTCACCATCTGTGGAAAGCAAATTATTTTACAATATGATTTTGAATTCAATATACAAGATTTTGAATTTTTGGCTTATTTGAGCATATATGATAAAAACTAAATTGACAGTGCTTCATGTTAGGTTTGTTGCCAAAAAGTTGTAAAAATTAAGTCCCGGCCGTTTTACCCATGTCCATGATTGAATAATCCTTCGAAGTAGTTTCTAGAAAAGTATCCAAATTTTAGTGACTTTTTTTAGAAATTGAGAGATTAAGGACGAAAGAATTTTGTGAATGATTTATGCTTATACGAATTATTTGTATTAAGTTGAGGAATCTAAAAAGTATTGTTGCTTTTTCAAAGTTTTGTCTTTCTAATGTTGGATTTATAGTTAAATTATAGTTGAATTTAGTATAATTATATATTTAAACATTATTTATTTGAATTTATTTCAGTTTAGTATCAGTTAGTATGACACTTTCTAAAGGATTCTTAAAATCTTTCAATACGTTTTTAGAAAATAAAACAGTTTCAGATTTACACAAATCCGCTTGTATTGACAAAAACGCAGATAAATAAAATTTTCGTTCTATTTTGGATGTGAAATAATGCAAAAAAAAACTTCAGTTGGTTTTCTAAAGTTACATTTTTTTAAATAATCATAGTTCAAATTTCACACCTTTTTGGAAACGACCTGTTAATCTAGTGTTAATTATTCTTACCTTCGGTGCGAATATCTGTGTAACTTTATTCACTAACCACACAGGTAATTTTCCATGTGGATCTGTGTGAGAAACGTAACCCAATTCGGAACCATCACCATTTCGAGACGGTCTCACTACATACCCTTTAAAAATAAAAAGTTATTTTTTAATTAACTAGCAATCGATTTGAGAGGAAAATTATATTTAATTCAAAATAAAAATTTCGATTTACTATTCATTTGTTAAAAGTTTTTAAACACTTAAATTCGAGCTTAAATGAGATTTTAGCATAGTTATATCAGTTTTTTTTAAGGTTATATAAATATAATTTTCTTAAGATTCTCGAGAAAATTCAAAAAGATTTTTGAAGATTTCAGATATGTCGAAAAAGAATCTAGAAAATTTTAAGCAACATTTTTTTATTTTTGTAGGATTTTACCAAAATTTACGAAAATTTCGAGTCAACTTAAAATATATTTAGGACTTTTAGAAGTTTAAAAGAAATTAAAAAATACTTTATACATTTTCGAAAATCTTTTCATGTTTGAAAATATTTGGGATCTCTTTAAAACCTCTAAAATTCCTAAATATCTTTAAACTGACTCAAAAATGTTCCCCAAAATTTTTGAAAATCTTTCAAAACTTAAAACATTGCATTAAAATCTTCCAGATTTTTTTCGACAATTTTAGGAGAAGACTTAAAAATCCAGTAAAATAAAATTCCCGAAAAACAAAATATTTGAAATAGAAAATTCCCGAAATTAGAAAATTGTCAAAGTTATGAAATTCCCGAATCTAAACAATTAATAAACTGATAAATAAAATAATAAATAAAGTAATTTTATTTGATGAACATAATTTGTATTTTATTCATTATTTTTTATTTTATTATTATTTTAATGTTTTAGGTTCGGGAACTCTCAAATTTGGTAATATTATAAATTATTAGGAATGTTGTTATTCCGGAATTTTCTAATTTGGGAATTTAAAATTTTCGGTAATTTTTTAATTTCGGGACTTTTCTATTTTTAATATTGATGATTAAAAATACGAAGTTTCAACGAAAAACACTAACATAAGATAACAAAAAATTGTTCAAAATTGCAAAATTTTCTTTGAAATTTAATTATTATTTTTTTTAAATAAAATATTTCCAGTGAGAAACGTTAACATAAAACTAAACTCTTCCAAAATTGTAAATCTTCTTTAAAATCTAAGGATTTTTTACAAAAAATACTAATTTCCTATGCAAAACGCCAGCATACCCTAAAATTGTTAATAAGTTGTGAATATTCTTTGAAATAAAATTGTTTTAAACTTAAAAATACCAGTTTCTAACGAAAACCGCTAACATATTTAAAATTGTTAAAGGATTCGAAAATCTTGTTCAAATTAGACTGATTTTGGTTGGAAAATGCGAATTTTCGGTGTAAAATAACTACATAATCCAAAATTGTTCAAAACTCATAAATCTTATTTAAAATCTAATGATTTTTTAATACAAATTTTAATTTACGACAAAAAATACTAACGCAATCCAAAATTATTCAAGCCTGTAAATTTTATTATTTCAGACAAAAATCATTGGATTTAAATTTAATCATTTTTGTTTAAAAATACCCAATTCCGGTGAAACACATCAAAACATAATCTAAAATTGTTGAAAATTTGTAAATATTCTTTGAAATCTAATAATTTTTTTAATAAATGAGAGAAAAATGCTTAAGAATTTTTTAATTTCTCAAAAAGCAAAAATGTTTTTCAATTCGTATAAGGTTTTCAATGATTTATTTTAGATTTAATTTTCACAATTTCAAATTTAAGATATAAAACCACTTCAAGTAATTAAAAGCCGATCAGGTTTTCTACAACAATTTGTCCGATAGTGAAATCAAATAGGCATTTAAGATTTCAAAATGTGAGGTCACCTTTCAAAAATTTCCAATTGCTTCATTTTTAATTAGTCACTTAATACTAGTTTTCAGTGTGTCCTAGTTTAAGTTTTTGAATTCTGAACGCTTGATATGTGATAAATTTCGAAATGAAAAATTTTAAAACCTAATAAAAAATTCATCTTTTCGTCATAATTTTTGTTTGTAAGTACTTTGTAGTATTTTATTATTACCTGTCAGGTAAGATGTCGCTCTCACGTAATGTTTTCTGGGCGGATAATCCTTGTGAAAAACGGTGTGATTTATTATTAATTGTTCCATTCCTGTATCGAGCCATGACCTTTGTAGCACGAAATCCCTATTTTTCAAGGGTGACGGGCAAGCCACTATAAGGTTCAGAAAAACAAATTACTTTGAAATCTTATTTTTCTCTACACTGAAGCTAGATTATAGAACGGAAAAAAATGTTAATAATGTTAAAAAATTTCGAAATAAGAAATCACTTACTGGAATAATAACCAATATCGTTATTGGGATTAAAAAATCCTATCTCTTTTGATTCAATTACGTGAGTATCCCAAACTTTTCTATATTCAGGATCGTGGAGAACATCAAAAAGAGTTTCAGGTAACACATCAGGAAATCTCGTTCTAATCTAGAACACATAACATGCAACGGGTCATTTTCAATTCAAGTTTTCCATTTTTAAGGAGAGAGAAAAGACCTTCTCAAAAATCGAATTTTCAAAACAAAAGGAAAAAGTACATTCGAGATTTGATGGAGCTCTAAAGATCTCAATAAACAAAATGTTGAAAAAGTTAATATTTCTCGAGATGCAGATCGTCAAAAATCAACTGCTGCCAAAACCGTGTGAGGTCCATGGATTTAAAAAAAAATGTAGATTCCAATTAGCATAAAAGATATGCCTGAAACATTATAAACGCATTACGAGACCAATAGAAGGCTGAAAAGTGAAACATTAAATTGAGAAAATTGTTTCTTTAAACAAAAATTGATTTTACAATAATATAGTATTATTTTTATACAGTATATTTAGTTTATTTGTATTTTGTAACTATTTATTACAACAACAGAATGTAATTAAATACAAAGATTTAAATGTTCGTATGATTGATCACAGTTTATCGAAATAAAAATCCACTTCCGGTTCGAATTTGGATATATCCTCTCACCACAATGTCCGGTAGAATTTTAGATAATTTTTAAGTCAATAAAACGTGTGTTCAAAAAAATGGCACTTACACGGTTGTGCCGTGACACCCTTAATTTTATGATATATATGGGTGAACATAAAAAAATGGACAATATCATGTCCCTCGAATATTATACTCTTGCGTTTGCAAAAATAATTTTTTCAATTACAAGGTTTTATTAAGCGCATTTTCTCCAACATTATCCTACCTGCCAATTATTTTTACTTTACTCCGTATGAAAATAAAATCGATTAAATGTCCCTTTTTCAAATTTATGGCGTTATATGTTTTGAAAGAAAGCTTAAGATCTAATTGTTAAATACACATATTTTTCATAATTAATTGCAGAAATACTAAATAAAGCTTTTATCACGTTTCTAATTATAGTTTCAGAGTTATAATCACTTTTTAATTGTCCCTGAGTTTTTATGTCATCCGACAAGAAAACAGTTTTTCATCAATTTTATGGCTTAAAAGTTTAATTTCCACATTTAATTTGATTAATAATGAAAGATTATTGAATATACTTCAAGACATAAAAATTTAATTACATTTAAAGTGTCTTTATTTTACCAAAATAACTGACTTACAAGACTGAAAAAGATCGTCTCATATTCGGTGTCATCCGGCAACACAGTCTTATAATTAGAAGAAGCAAAAAATATTCTTTTAAATGATAAGATTTTTTTAAATGATTTTAAATGAACTTAAAGTAATATTTTACTTTTATCATAATGTTTTGCATCATAACAATGATTTTTAAACATATAATCTTAATAAATAAACATAACGTTATTCCCCTAATTAATGTTTTATTAAAACTAATTTGATATAATTAACTTCAATATAAAAGTGTGACGAAAATAAGAATTAGAATAAATAAGACCCGTGAAAACCCACGAAATCTAATGTAATGTAAATGTAAAAATCATTGAAATCCTCGGAAATCTGATAAAATCCTTTAAAAATCTCTTGGATATATACATTTCAAAATTCTAGGAAATTCTTGAAAACCGCATGAAAATTTGGTTAAATCTCTCAAAATCATGAAAATCTCAAGTCCCAAGAAAACGTACTTAAACCAAGATATTCTCAACAATATTTTCTTCATTCAATACTCATTCTTTTTTGATTTTTCATGTATGTCCTAAAAAAGCGTTCCATATCTTCCGAAATTCTGGAAACTCTTTAAAACCGCATGAAATTTTGTTAAAAATCTTAAAATCATTAAAAACCTTTGCAAATACTTGAAATTTTTTAAATCCCTTAAAAAGTTTTTGGAATCTTTTATAATGTACCATATAATATTTCCAATCCTTTCAAATCTTTTGAAATCCATTGACATTTTTCAAATCTCTTGAAAATTGATTTGAGTTCTTGAAAATACCTTAAAATCTTTAAAATTCTTTGAAATCCCTTCAAATTGATGAAAATCTGATAAAATCCCATGAAAGTACATTAAATCTGATAATATTCTTAAAATCTCTTAATATATTTGAAGTCCTATGAAATGCTTTGAGATTTCGAGAAAGTGATTAAAATACCTTATTAGCAGACTTAAAAATCCCTTCAAATTACAGAAATCCTAGAAAATCTCATGAAGTCCCTTGAAATTCTGTAAACATCCTTTGAAATATTTGAAAAATTTTCGAAATCCAAATCTTCCAAATCTTCCGCAATTTAAGGAAATCATTTAAAAACGCAAGGAAATTTTGAAATTCCCTGAAATATTTGAAAATATCTTCAAATTTTTTAAATTCAACGAAAACCCTTAATTCTTGTGAAATTCTTTGCAATTTATAGAAATAGTATAAAATGTTTAGAAATCTTTGATATCTATTGAAATACCATAAAAATCCTTTGATATTTTGTAAAGTCCCTTGGAATCATTGAAAATACCTTAAAACCTTTTAAATTCTATGAAATCCTTTAAAAGTTTGAGAATTTTTTTGCGATTTCATCAAATTTTGTTTAATTTCTTAAAATCCCTTGAAATCTTTGAAATTATATTAAACCCCAGGCCGCTTCTGTGAATATTATATACAAACTAAGGGCGCGAAAAAGTCAATGAAATAAGAATTTTGTTCTGGTAATTATTTGTTTAATTAATTGTGTTATGAAGAACAATAATAATAAAAGATTAATTTTCATATTTTAAGCCTCGAGAAGCAAATCTAATTGTTATTCTGATTTACAAAATATCGTAAATGGTTTGTATCAAAAGATTGTCATTAAACACAAAAAATTATAAAATAGAATAGTGCTTCTTAAGCTCGCAAATCATCATTATTACACCTATTGTAATTAAAATGAATAGAAAAAATATGTTGATCTCAAATACTTTTCTCCCATCCAATCGAAAATCAAATTATTCCAACTATTCGATTTTCACCCATATTATGTTTCTGTTTAAAAAATTTTAATTCAAGCTATCAAAGTTCAAAACTAATAATCAATTTTGAGTTTAAAGCATTTAAAGTATCCAAAAGGTAAAATTTAGAATGTAAAGTTACAAAGAAAAGGTAGGTAAGGTTTGTAAAAGATGAGGAATATGTTATAATATTTAAGCGTTTCCTATTATAACTTTTATTAATTTATATCATTATAATTTTTTACTTACTTTTACCATCCTGAAATGAATTCCCGGGACGGATTTGGTCCAAACAGACAAATCTGGTTTGTTATAATCCAATCTCCAATCATTGTTGTTATCATAAAGCTGCTTCAGTTTCTCGAAATCCTTGTCTTCTGCTATTTTCACGACGCCAACGTCCATAGTTCTTAAATCATTATTATTCATTGATTCAGTTCGCGGGAAAATTTATATTTGTACATAATTATTACTAATGAAGTTAGACTTCTTTACTGTTTTACAATTAAAAATTGACGTTTTTGCAGATCTTTAACTACTTACTATCCTTGGTATATTTTTCACCATTCACAATATAAATTTAAGTATTTCGCTAGATTATGCTTAATCAATCTCTCTTAAAAGAATCGTTAAAAAAAGTTTCCCCGTTTCATGTTTCAAAATAATAAAATATCAGTACCAAGATATTTTGCTTAACAATGAGAGTTGAATGCTTCCAAGCGATATTAGTTTTACACGTACTAATTCGAAGATAGTGTATATGTATAGCTATTTTTAATTTCTGATAAGAAAATAATGATACCACCAATGTAAAGAACGAGAGGTCTATCGTTTTTATTTCGTCAACTATATTATTTTGTTTGGTTTCATAAATTACAATTGTAAATATTTTTTTAGAAACTAATCAATGGAATTTTATAGTTTTTTTTATTTCAATTTTAAATTATATTTTTCTTTTTTTAAAAAGGTGCACATGGTACCAGAAACCATAAGTAAGAATTATTTTGTTATAAATCACACGAACTGAAAACGTATTATTTTTCTTCCTTTAAGGTGTAATTTATTTTTTCATAAACTGTAAAATATTTTGCAATAAATAAAGATAACAAGAAAAATGATAAAAACGGAATAAAGCTTCATTTAAATCGTGTCTGCGAAATAAAATTAGCCTGCAAGATCGTATCGGTATGTGTAAACTAAAAATTCATTGTTGAACAGTCGGTGCATTCATATACAATATAATGTTCCAAACTGACAATCTTAAATTTAAGGCCTTTCAACTTTGTAGTTACATGACATCCGTGCTGGTTTTTCGAAAGATATCGTTTTTAATTGACCCAAGTATCATAATTGTAAAGATTTTTTAATTGGCATTAGGGTCGATAATATTTATTTCTGTTCTGCAATTAATCGTTTAAAAAAGATTTTTTGAAATAAAAAATCTAATTTTTTGTAATCTTATACAAAATTAATTGCAGAACAAAAATAAATGTTATCGACCATAATGCCAATTAAAAAATCTTCTTTACAATTGTAAAGTTTCTATTTGCAAGTTTCTATCTCATGGATAACCTTAGTATGCAATAATAAAAATGTTAAAATCCTAGAAAATCAGCCGATTTCTAAAACTTCTTTAAAATATGGAATGAGCAAAAATTAATTAAATAAACATACGATAACCTTCATACTATATTTGTAAATTTCTAGTTCCTTATTCAGAAAATTCAAGAAAACTTTACGCAAATGAGAAAGTGAAAGAATATAACTATTATTTAAAACAATAATATAATAATGACATTGAACGAAAAAGGTTTATTGAGAATATATTATATATAACCTTTAAAAATACACTTACATCTTTCGTGAGGTTCGTTGTAAAACTGATTTTACCAGAATGACTAAACCGTGTCAGGTAAAATACGAGTTTCACTGATCATATCGAATAACCTTCGACGAGGCAATTATCTCCATGATAAGAAAACAGTCAATGTCCGAGAAATTTTTGACCTTTTTGACAGAACGCGTAGTCGCGACCACTCACGAGAGACTCATCATTTCTAACACTTGCACTAGTTGCACTTATTGTTGAGGAATATAGTACACTGCAGGCAGTGACTCATTCATTTGAACGCATTTTAAGTAGTACGACGTTATGTCTATCGATTTTGAAAATAGTTAATTAAATCCAACGACAATCGCGACGGGAGATCGACTGATCGGCGCCGACCGCTTGCCTTATTGTTCTTAATTTTTAGGTTAGGTTCATTCCTCATCAGCTCAGTTGTCAAATTACTCCGCACACGTTGTTTATATACGCAAATCTCGAGCAAACTCAAAGAATTTGTCAAATTGAACTATTCCATTGGTCTATTCCATTAAAATTTCCCTTTTAAATGAGATTTTATATCAGGATGGAAATTTATGTTTGAATTTACAAACAAGTTGAAACAAGTTTTTTCAGGGTTTCGACTGACAGATAACAGCTGACAGTGACAATAATATGACAAGGTTTCGTCTGCTTGTTTTTTATTTACAATAACACCACGTGGCTCTGCAGTTAAATATGCAAGAGATGCAATTATAAATCCAAAGGATAAATCATACTAGTGTAATACTACATATACTTATATATAAAAGTATTCATAAAAATGTCAATTAATTGATTTTAAAATTATTAGGTGTTATTTCAAGTTATGACGTCAGCTGGCAAAATTCCTGCACGCAGCCACCAGCGTTCTGAAGATTCACACCTCTGCAAATTGCTGAACTATTTTGGTGAAAATTAGTTCTTTTTTTGTTGAAAATTTATTAAATGAAAATTTAAATATTCCATTTTAGATTAAACATTTTTCTTTTTTGTTGAAAAATCAACCATTTGGTTGAAAATTCATGTATTTTAATGAAAATTCGTCTGCTCTTCAGTTAAAAAATTACTTTTGTTAGTTAAAAATGTATCTTTTTGGTTGAAAATTAGTTTTGTTTTTGTTGACAATTCAACTATTTTGTTGAAACATCATTTTTTGGTCAAAAGGTTTAAAAATGATTGAAAAATTACCGATTTTTTAAATATTTTTTGTATTGAAATATATCATATATATATATATATATATATATAAATATCAAGGTTCCGATACAGCGGTGACCATTGTAGGGGGAAACATGCCTCAACTGTATTTGGATATTATTTTTTATATTTCGAAATCTATTCAACCAAATACTAAAAATATTACAAAAAAGATCGATTCTATTATTTGATTGAATAGCTTTTGATAAATTAATGATAAATAATTCTTTTGAATTATTTCATGGAAATGCTTTATCGCTGATTTTCAATTTATTATTTTGTCATTCTATATAAAAATGATTGAATTATTTTAAAAATTGGGATGCAAATTTTGACAATTACTTATCTTTTTAACGACTCAGTTTCAATATCCTACCCTGCAAGAAACATAAAATTCAAAAGTACAGTCGAAGCTATCAATAAGGCCGCTACGAATAAGACCGCTTCCCCTGATCCTTGCTCGAGCTCATCGAGACGCTTCCCCCACTGTCACGCTGACTTCAAAATTCTAGTCAGCCGCTACGAATAGTGCCGCCGTAGAAATCGCAATTGTTATGGTTCTTAGGAGGTTTTTTTATATTATGAATTTCATAATATCGAAAAATATTATAAAATATGAAAATATCACAATTAATTTTCGATATATTTGGATAATATAAAAAAAACTCTCCCAAAAACCATAAAAATTGCGATTTCTACGGCGGCACTATTGGTAGCGGCTGACTGGAATTTCGAAGTAAGCGTGAAAGTGGGGGAAGCGTATCGGCGAGCTCGAGCAAGGATGAGGGGAAGCGGCCTTATTCGTAGCGGCCTTATTGATAGCTTCGACTGTATTGTTTCGCATTCACGATTTGTTTCCGTGAAGTCTGTTAGGTGTCAGTTTCGCATTGGAGGTTAGCCGAAAACGTTTAAATGCGATACTTCTTATATAACATTAAATTCCTGAATGCGTTTGAATACGAAAGATAAAAATTTTTGCACGCAATGCTTTTTAATGCGAGACTTCACATTCGTTTTAATGCTTTCTAATGCGACCGAATGAGAGAACATTTCAGAGGGAAATGAAAACTTTTTAAATCGAGAGTTCGCATTACTTTGAATCCTTTTGAAAGCGAAAGAGTGAGACACATTTTTTGAGCGAGGTAAAAACTTTTCAATGCGAATAAAGTTCGCATATGTTTAAATACTTTTGAATGCGATAGAATGAGACGAAATTTTGTATTGAGTGAAAACTTTTTAATGCGAGAGTTCGTACTGGTTTGAATACTTTTCAATATACGAATTAATGATGGAAATGTTGCAGTTGAGTGAAAACTTTTTAATACGAAAGTTCACATTAGTTTTAATGATTTTAAATGCGATCGAATGAGAAGAATGTTGTGCGTGAATTGAAAACTTTTTAATGCGAAATGTCGCATTGGTTTAAATTTTGCAAATTCCAAAAGTTATTGGAATACTTTTGAATGCGTAACCGCGGATTAAAATTGTATTCAATATTTTATAAAGTGTTTACTTATTAATATTCATATATTTATTTTACATTATTTTAAAAAAGTTTTACAATAAACAGGAACCGCTTGATTACTTTTATGCTTTTAAATGCGGAAGATCCACAAATGCCATCTCGCATTCCGCTTTTGAAGTTTAATGTGAACCAATACTTTGTAATGCGAATAATCGACGCTGCCGTTTCGCATTCAGCGGGATGAAGTGTAATATGCGAACCAGTACGAACTAATACTTTTAAAATCTTTTTTTCGGAACAGAAAACAGAATTGAATCGCATTCAAAATGTCAATACATTTTAATACTTTTGAATACGACGTTTTTTGCAGGGTAATTTAAGACTGCTTCAATTTTTAAACGAAGTTTGGAATTGTTTAATTTATCAGGCTTCGAGTTTGAATTCATTAATTTTGAAAGTTTCCAATTACAATGCAAATAATTTTAAAAGTTTTTGGAATAATTAAACTTTATAGCAGGTGCGCAATATTTCAAATTCTTCAATTTTAAACGGTGTAAATGACAGTGATTTTTTGACTATATTCTATCATTTCAATTAAAAAAATAGTTTTAAATGTGCAATTTTAAAATAGGTTACTTTTGGAGGCCTTGAAACTGACGTTTATTTTTTGCTTTAAAAGTTTAGATTCTAAAATATTTGGTTTAAATTTTCTTAATTTTTGGAGGTTTCCAATTTCAAATTTCTCAATTTCGTATTTTTAAATTCAAATATTAAAAGTTTCGGGACAGTCTCACTACAAAATCTTTCAAAATTTCATATTGAAAGCCTTGATAGTCAATTTTAAATTTGATAATTTAAGATTTAAATGTTCTAAAATGTTTGCTTCAATTTTAAAAGTATATAATCTTGTCTGGTTCTTTATATTCTTCAAAATCGTATAATATCACATTGAAAGACTTCATAGTTGCACTTTTTTTTATTTGAAAGGATTTGTAATTAAACAATTTTGAATTAAATGCTTCCAGAATAAATTCGAAACATCCAAAAATTAAGACAATCATTTCTGAAATTCAAAAGTAAATTATTTTTTATTTTAAAATGTTTCAAAATATTGAACATTTCAAACACAACTTAAAATAAACAATTTCGAATTGAAAGGCTTAAAACTGTGCAATTTCAAATATTAGAATCATATATATAATTTAAAAAAATAGTTAAACAACCATCGCAGGGTCCCACTGAGAGCAACTGACATCTAAAAAAAAATGTCAATAGCCCCCAGTAGAACCGCGGTAAATCACACCTATGGCCACGTCTCACAACCGTGAGATGGGTGGTCACAGGGAACGACGAATAATAATAATAATAATAATAACGACTGATCATATATATATATATATATATATAGGTAGCAATCTTGTTTTGTATAATTCTTTTTTTAATTTTTAATTTTCAATGTACTATCTTAAAATTGTTCGATTTTGGGTTGAAAATTTAAAAAAATGAATGTATGATCATTCTAAAATGAAGCGTTAAAAATTACACGATTTGACATTAAAAAGTTAAAAATTGTGTTGCTCAAAATCAAAACAGATAAAAATTACACTATCTGAAATTTATGCCACAATTATTTAATAATTTTCGTCAATATATTGAATGGTTACAATTTTAAAGTTCTATACATATTTCCATTTTGAAAGCTAAACTTTCACTTATTGTCCTTCATAACTTTTTATTTTATAATTGAAATTTAAATGGTTGAATTTTGAAAAGTATAATAATTGAAAATTGTTAATTTGTTAACGATTTAAATTTACTTAATATAATTGAAATTGGAAAGGTTTTGAGTATAAAAAAGTTTCAATATTAGAATTCTTGGTGACTAAAAGGTTTATAACCCACTTGAAAAAGTGGACGTGCAAATAAGGGACGTAAAAAAGCACGTATAAAAGGATGTAAAAAAGTACGTGAAAAAGGACGTACTAAAGGGCATACCAAAGGACGTGCAAAATGACGTACCAAAGTACGTCATTTGTATCCTTTTTACGTACTTTTTTACGTCCTTTTATACTTAATTGTTCACGTCCTTTTGTAAGTCCACTTTTTCAAGTGGGAATTGCACATTTTTCCATTTTGA
The DNA here is from genome assembly GCA_932195095.1 of Andricus curvator. Lineage (NCBI taxonomy): Eukaryota > Metazoa > Arthropoda > Insecta > Hymenoptera > Cynipidae > Andricus > Andricus curvator. Next base: position 16,640 of record CAKNYM010050351.1, read on the forward strand.
ATGCTGAAAATGAGGGTGAATTTATTTTTGGATCTTAAAAAAATTTGTGTAATCAATTTTAATGTTGAAATTGTTGAATTATATTTTTTTTTGTAATGACAATTTGATTTCAAATTTTAATCGTTTTGAATTAAAAATTATTTAAATTCAAAAGTTTTAGATTTTAAATTATTCAATTCCTGTGTATTTTAAATGATCCAATTTTCAAAATTATAATCTGAAAATATTCCATTTTTAACATTTTGAAATTTTCCTATTTTCGAAATTTTAATCTGAAATCTTTCAATTTCGAGATTCTTCAATTCAAAATAAAATTGTTCAATTTTGAAAGCTTCTGATTACTAATTTTTTCATTTTTAAACGCATTTATTTAGGAATGATACAAGTTCAAATCCTTTTTATTCCATTCGAAATACATATTTTTCAAAATTTTGCGTAATCTAAAATTGTTTGATTTGGAACGTTTTCAGTCAAAAATCGTTCTAAATATATATTTTTAAAATTTCAAATGCTGTATATATTCATTTTGAAATTAGTAATTATTAATGAATGTTCCAACCATTTTTTTAAATTAATATTTAAAATTTTGTTTTAAAATGGATTTTTAATTTGTTGTCTGCACGCCGAGGGCCAAAGAATAATACCAATTGCATGGGAGGAAATTTTATTTTTTAAATAACTTAGAAAAAAATGAAAAAAAAGAAAAGATTTTTCATCATAAGTGTATTATTTTTGGATATTGTTTATATTTCAAAAGCTATTCAACTAATGATAAAATCGATAATTTTTTGTAACGATTTTATTATCTAATTGAAAATCTTTTGATAAACAAAAAATAATATCAAAATACACATCAGTGAATACACAAGTTTTCGTCCCATGCAATTGGTATTATCGTAGAGTGCGTGGCCCTCAGCGTGCAGACATCTTGCCAGCATATTTTACGTTTGGACGTCAACTAACAAGATGGCCACACACCGAGGGCAAAACATTTGCATTAAATGCATATTAAATGCACTAAGCTTTGTATTTTTCAATATCTTCGTTAAAAAAAAATTTTTTCGTCATAAGTGCTTTTTGATATTTATTTTATTTATCAAAAGCTATTCAATTACACTTGCCCTTGAGGCTTTTAGTTTTAGGTTATGTTCGCGAAATAAAAGTGGCCGAAAACTGGCGACGGTCTGTGATTGGTGGAAAAACAACCCCTTTTCCAGCTCGTACAATGAAACTTGCAAAATCGTCATCTTTGGTTTCGCGTAGGTATGGCCGCAGCCTTTAAAGTTTAAATGCGCGTCAATCCACATCAATCGTCAAAAGTCAGATCCGTGAAACAAACCGTTTTGCTTCATATTTTAGTGCATTTATTTCCATAAACACAGAATTGAATAAAAAATTGACTTAAAAATGTGATATTGATCGTTAAAATTGCCTATTAAATATGGATTAATTCTGTGCAAAAACATTAAAATCTAGGTTCGTAAACATTTTTTTCTCCAAACCGTCTAACAGAATCGTGACAATTCTGATTTCGTTATTCGTTGAGGTATTTGTTGTTTTATTTTTTGCATTGACGCACGTCACGGCTTATCAATTGTATGTGGCGTCATAAGATAAATTATTACGGAGAACAACAATCTAACACTTATTTCAGTTCTTGACCAAATAACTCTCTGTGGCTTTAAATGATATACATTGTAACCCGGTGTTTTGAAAGTTTGAGTAAAAAAAACAAGGTGTTTATTTTGTTGACAAATATGCCATAAACCAGTATTTCCTTGTATATTTAAATGTATTTAATTTACTATTTATCAATTTCTTGAATGATTACTTGCTTTATAGTTCTAATTTAAAACTTTAGAGTAGATTTTGTAGACATTCAGAAGATAAGAGTATTTTTTGATTCTTTAAAATGTAAAAATGAATATAAAATATTTCATTTAAGCTTCAGTTATTTCAGCTTTCACAAGACATCTAAAATCTTATCTTCGTTATTTCTTGATCAATTTATGAGGATTTATAATAATGGCACATAATTGAGCATATCTTATTTCAGATCTGGTTTTTCATTACACGAAAATTCATCCATCAATTTGATTTCTACTGAAACCATTATTGAAAGATGGCCCCTATGAGTTCTGTGAATACAGGCAACCCCGAGCTCGATGAAAAAATTATAGAATGGTTCAAATGGAACAAGGTGTTTAATTACTACTTTTAGATAGGATAATTTCTAATTTTTCCACTCAAAATCAAAAACACACTTCCCGACAAAGTTTACAATAACTAAACATGTTTTGTTTAATAACTATTTTACTTTTTAAGGACTCAAAAGCCGATGCAGAGATACAAACCCTAATAAGAAATGGAGAAACAAAAACGTTATCCAAGTTATTCCAAAAGCGACTCGAATTTGGAACTGCAGGAATCAGAGGTCGGATGGGTCCAGGTTTCAATCAAATGAATGATTTAGTAATCATCCAAACCAGCCAGGGTCTTGCTAAATATTTATTAGCAACTTTAAGCGATGTAGAAAATAAAGGAGTAATTTTGGGGTATGATGGAAGATACAACAGTAAAAGGTAATTTTTTAAAACAATTTTTAACCTTTTCCTTAGGACGTTTTAAAGATTCAACTGTTATAGAGGCTTTGAAATTCCTTACTTTTTTACTGTTTTAATACTCTTTTAGGCAAGGCTACTTTTTAGCTACTTCTTTAAGTAAAATGATATCAAAATTTGATCGTACTAACAAATTTCAGTTTGAAAAAAATGAAAGAAAGGTATGCATGAGGAAACTACTCTAAAAAATCAAAATAGAACAGTTGATGGGTTTCTTAAAAAATATCAAAATGCGAAGGTGTAGTTTAGGAGAGACCACCCTACAGTAGATAATGATCCTACAGTAGATAATCATCAATTAAAAATACTAATGGATGTTAAATAATTAATTTAATCTAATTAATAGTTAAGACACGATACGTGTTAATATATTAACATTATAATCGATTATTTTACTTATATTTGTGCTTATAATTAAAGATTATCGACTGTAGGATCATTATCTACTGTAGGGTGGTCTCTCCTATATATATGTACATTCATCACATCTTCGAGCGCACAAAGTTAAGAAAACAAATATTTTCGTTGAAGATATTATTTAATAACTAGTTCAATATTTCAGACTTCACTCTCTATTCCCTATTCTCCTCTTTTTTTTGAAATTTCTCTTTTTCCCCTGTTTTCAAGAAACTTCCTCTTTTTCTCGTTTTTTTCGCTTAAATTCGAACTGAATTTACAGAAACCAATAACGAAGTCCAAATACTTTTGACTGAAAGATAATTCTTTTTGGTTGAAAGGTCCACTATTATATTTTTAGTATTTTAGTTCAGGTTTCATCTCTTGGTTAAAAATTTTGCTGGAAGATTCATCATTTTAGCTGAAAATATTGTCGTGTTGAAAATTCAACTGTTTTGTAGAAAATTCGTCTATTGACTTGGACATTCAACAATTTGGTACACTTTTTTTTCATTCTTGACAGAAAAAATTTTTTTGGTTGAAAATTCAATTTTTCGTGTTGAAAATGCAACTACATATTTGGTTGAAGTTTTTTTTGAAAGTTTTTTCGTTTGGTTTAAAACTATTTTATTAAAAATTTAATTATTTTGTTAAAAATTCAACTGTTTTATTTAAAAATTGTCTTTTTGGATTGAATATTTATCTTTTTATATAGAAAGCATCTTCTTTGGTTGAAAATTAACTATTTGGGTTAAATATTCAACTGTCTTCTAAATAATTTATCTTTTTGATTTGAAAATTCAACTATTTGGTTGAAGTTTAATCTTTTTGTTTGAAAATTCGACCATTTGGTTGAAAATTCATCTTTGTGGGTTGAAAACTCAACTATTTGGTTAAAACTTCAACTATTTTGTTGAAAATTCGTCTTTTTACTGAAAATTGTAACTGTTTGGTTGAAAATTCATATTTGTAGGTTGTAAACTCAACTGTCTGGTTAAAACTTAATCTGTTTTGGTTGATGATTCAACTATTTTGTTAAATATTCGTCTTGTTTAGTACAATTTAAATTGGACTGTTTTTTATTTAAACTTAAAAAACCTGTTTTTTGTTGTTGAAATAGCAACTATTATATTTTTTATTGAGAACTAATCTTTTTTATTGAAAATTCAATTGTCTTCTTAAAAATTCGTCTTCTTGGTTTGCAAATTAAACTGTTTTTGGTTGAAGTTTTATATTTTTTGTTGAACATTCGACCATTTGGTTGAAAATTCATGTTTGAATTCAACTACATACTTAAAAGTTGAACTATTTGGTTGTAAATTCAACTATTTGTTTGAAAGTTCATTTTTGTTGTTGAAAATTCATCTTTTCGTGCATAAAAGTCAACTGTTTTCTAAAACATTCAACTTTTTATCTTGAAAACTCGAAGTATTCTCTTGAAAATTCATCTCTTTTGGTAAAAAAATTAATCTGTTTTGGTTGAAAATTCAACTGTTTTGTAGAAAATTCAATATATTTCAACTTGAAATCTTAGGAAATTAAAGAGTTTCATATTCAATCCAATATAGGACCAGCATTAATTTTATTTGAAAAAATGTATTCGCCTATTTTCGTGAAAAATCAACCTGTTTTCCCAGTTTTGAGAGCATTTTGGGCTGTAAAGTCTGATATTTTTATATTGTCATCCTTCCTACGTTTAACACAAAAGGTTTTGAATAAAAGTTTCAAGTGAAAATTCTAGATCCTTCGCCTTTCTTTTTACAATCAGTCTTGAGCACAATTATTTACAAAAAGAAAAGTACGAAACAAATTTTCCTATTAAATAGGTTCTTTTTTTATTTTAAATTATTTTTTACACTACTTTTTATTTAAAAAACTAAATTTTTACTGATTTAAAAAGGCTGCTTTATTAATAAATTATTTTTTATTCTTGAGGTTACTTTTTTCTTCAGAAAGATACTTTTTTTATACTTTCTCTTTGTTGTTTTTCATTCAGATTGCTTCTAATAAACTTTTATTTTTTTCAGATTTGCAGAATTAACGGCCGCAATCTTCATGAATCTAAACATAAAAGTCTACATGTACTCGAAAGTTTGCCCAACACCGTTTATTCCATATGGAGTTTTAAAATACAAATGCGCAGCCGGTGTCATGTTTACTGCCTCGCATAATCCAAAAGAAGACAACGGCTACAAAGTCTATTGGGAAAATGGGGCCCAAATTATTCCACCACACGACAAAGGAATTCAAAAGTGCATCCTAGAGAGTCTTGAGCCTCTAAATTCCTCTTGGAACACGACTCAAGTTTATCAGAATTCTCTTTTCATGGACCCCTTGGATGAAGTCATGAAGTCTTATTTTAAGGATCTCAAAGACGGCGTTCTGTATCCTGAGACTAATAAGAACTCCATTTTAAAATTTACCTACACTGCCATGCACGGAGTAGGATTAAATTACATGACTACTGCCTTTGAAACTGCAAATTTTAAGGTAATTTAGAGCTATGTTTAGATTATAATTGATAAAAATCAGGTTAAGTAATTCTCGATTTAGGGAAGCGTTACTTTTATATGAAAAATAATTTTTTTAGCCTTTCATTGTCGTTGAGGAACAAAAGGACCCAGACCCCGAATTTCCTACAGTAAAATTTCCTAATCCGGAAGAAGGAAAAAGTGCTTTGAATCTGAGCATCGAGACTGCAAATAGAAACGCTTCTACAATTATTTTAGCGAACGATCCGGACGCAGATAGACTCGCGTGTGCTGTTAAAGGCAAAAAGTAAATAAAAAATATTCATAATTAAAAATCGAGGGATTGACCACACTCGACTTTCGAGTGTACACCTGATCAAGATTTTAGTAATTTCAAAAGATTTAACATAGATTTTACAAATATATCAAGGATTTCGTGAAGGCTGGTACACCAGATTTTATATAAGTTGTATTCTTTTACAGCAACGAGTGGAAAATTTTTTCTGGAAATGAACTCGGTGCCCTCTTAGGATGGTGGATGTTACATTCTTTTCGAGTCAGGTATCCAGGAAATAACATAGCTGATGCCTACATGATGGCTTCAACAGTGTCGAGTAAAATTCTTCAGTCAATGGCTAAAAAAGAAGGTTTTCAATTCGAAGTAAGCACGAAAATTGTTTAATACTTCTTTTGAATTTATTTCAAATCTAATTAGATCAATCTATTTTATATATATATATATATATATATATATATATATGGGTGTTTCTCTGTATTAAGTTCACTTTAGATAGGAACAAATTGTTTTCAGAAGTTTTTTTAAATATGTATTTTTTATCGAAACTATTGGTCGGTGTTAGGATAAGCAATTTTGAAAGTATTTGAGTTTAAAAATATTTCTTTCATGTTTTTTAAAACAATTTTTTGTGTCGCTGAATCCGAATTTGATAACAAAATTTCCAAATTCGAGTTGGTTAATCCAGTATGGCGAATTAAACAATTGAAAGTGGTCTCAGTTTTATAAAAATGGAAATCGTATAAAGTTTTTGGGGGTCGCTCAATTCAAATATAGTTATAAAATTTCGAAATTGAAAATGGCTGATTTAATACTTGAATTAATAATTAAAAGCTATGTATTTTGAAGATTAAAAATGAAATTTATTTAATTTTAATTATGTACATATAAGTAAAAATTCTTAAATTTTCTCAAGAGTGAAGAGTTTTTAATTTTTAATTGTCAAACTTAAAATTTACATAATTTTTAACTTGCAAAATTAAAAATTCTTCAATTTTAATGATTTAAAATTCAGAGCTCTGCAATCTACAATTTTGAACAGTTAAATTTGAAAGTTCTTGAATTTGTAAAATCTAACATTGAAAATTATTCAATTTTTGAGATTTTCAATTAAAAGTTCATTAATCCGGAATGCTTATACTTATAGTTTAGAATTATGTAATTTTGAAAGGGTTTTGTATAGTTCAATTTTTTAGACCTAAAATGGAAAATTCTTCAATTTTGAATATTTTCAATTGAAGAATCTTCAATATTTAATTTGTATAATAGGAAACGATGCAATTTTTAAATTTATTTTTTTAATAGTGCAATTTTGAAGATTTAAAATTCAAGTTTATTCCATTTTAATTATGTATAAATAAAAATTCTTAAATTTTCTCAAGAGTCAGTAGTTTTTAAATCTAAATCTTCCAAATTAAAGAAATTTTAAATGTAAAGCATCAAAATCACAGAGTTTTTTAATTTTTAAACCTAAAATTTGCATAATTTTTAAATGTCAATTTTCAAAATTAAAAACTCATGAAATCGTCAATATTAAAGATTTACAATACAAAGTTATGGAATTTTAAAGAGTGTCATCTGAAAATTCTTGAATGTTGAAAATGTATATAGAATTGCAAATTATTCAATTTTCAAGTAATTTTGAACCTTTTTTTAGGAATATTTAGTTCAATTTTGAAGATTTACAATTGAAAAATCTTCAATTTTAACGACTTATGTTTAAAATTCTTCAATTTTTATGATTTACACGGAATGTTTATTGTTTAAAATTATGTAATTTTGAACGTTTTCTGGGATATGTAGTTCAATTTTTAAGACCTAAAATGGCTAATTCTTTAATTTTGAATATTTGCAATTAAAGACTCTTCAATATTTAATTTTTATAAGAGAAAACAGTGCAATTTTGAATGCTTTTTTGGAATAGTGTAATTTTGAAGATTTAAAATTGAAAATATTAAATTCTAAAGATATTAAAATGAAATTCATTTAATTTTAAACATGTACAAATAAAAATTCTTAAATTTTGTCAAGAGTCAATAGTTTTCAATTCTAAATCTTTCAAATTGAAGAAATTCTAAATGTAAATCATCAAAATGACAGAATTTTTAAACTTAGAACTTGCATAATTTTTAATGGTAAATTTTCAATATTCAAAACTCTTCAAGTTTTCAATGTCAAAGATTTACAATTCCAAATTCTACAATTTGAAGAGTTTCATTTGAAAGTTCTGGAATTTCGAAAATGTATGTATAATTGGAAATGATTCAATTTTCAAGTAATTTTGAACATTTTTTAGGAATATGTAGTTCAGTTTTGAAGATTTACTTTACAATTGAAAAATCTTCCATTTTGAATATTTTTAATTGAAGACTGTTCAATATTTAATGTTATAATAGAAAATGAAGACATTTTGAATGCTTGTTCCTGGAACAGTTCAATTTTTAATATTTAAAATTTTTAATTATTGAATTTGGAAGATTTAGCATTGATATTTATTTACTTTTATAGATTCACAATTGACGTGCGATTGCATGACGTGGAATAACAAACAAAAAAGTGACTACTTGTTCAAATGATTGAATTAAAAAGTCCTTCGGGGGGATTATTTGCTACCACTTCCTTTAAAGATGTTTCAGGTTACAATTTAAATATTTACCCCAAAAGTGTCTAATTTACCTGCAGCGTGCAATGACACTTAATACAAATGCACTAAACTTTAACACGTTTTATATTAGTTTAAAGGTAAATCTTCTAATATTTAAAATCGATACATCACACAAAATAGATACTTAAGACTTGGTTATGAAAGTCAGTCAGCATTTTCATTTTATTAACCCTGGCTTCGAAAATTCTTCTCAAACTTAGCAACTTGTGAGGGGAGAACACGTAAAAGTAATTTTTTCACGTATTTAACGCTTGCTTAATATAATGTTCAGGTAAAATAATTTGTATCACTGTTATGCGTTTGGCCAATGTTATCATAAAGAAGAAATATACCAAATTTTTAAACAATTTATATTTATATTTATTTAATTTTTAGGAAACTCTGACAGGATTTAAGTGGATGGGAAATAAAGGAATCGACTTGATGAGAGAAGGAAAACACGTTCTCTTTGCCTACGAAGAAGCCATTGGTTTTATGTGTGGTCCCAAAGTTCTCGACAAGGATGGCATCAGTGCGGGAAGTCGAATTGCTGAAATGGCTGCTTATCTTGAAACCCTGGGCCTTTCTCTCGAGGACAAATTAAAAGAAATATACGCAGAGTATGGACACCATATCAGCGAGAATTCTTATTGGATTTGCCACGAGCAGGAGACGATTAAAAATATTTTCGAGCGACTCAGGAATTACAATGGAAATTCGAAAGAGGTAAGCTCGATTTATAATATAATTTACCGTCGAATATATTCCTTTTTCAATAATCTTGTTCTCAGACAATTAAATGTTCTATCTGCAATACTAATATATTTAAAAAATGTAAAAGAATCCTAATTTTGAAAACAACGTGATTTCGTTTAGTATCCATCCAGTATTCTTGGAGGAAAATATCCAATAATTGGTGTAAGAGATCTAACGACTGGTTATGATAACACAAAGCCTGGCAATAAGGCAGTTTTGCCCACCTCAAAATCCTGTCAGATGATTACATTCACTTTTAAAAATGGCCTCGTTACAACAATCAGAACGAGCGGTACTGAACCTAAAATTAAATACTACAGTGAACTCTGCGGCTCTCCAGACCAACAGTAAGCCAAATTTAGATAGTACAGAAATTTAAAATGAACTAGTAATTTTATTTATATCCATTTCTATAAATTCGTTTCCCTTGTATTTTTTTCGGTGAAAATATGCTATTTTTATACAAATTCTAAAACATTTATTTCACATTTTAATATTGCTTTTCCAGAGATTTAAGTGTCTTGAAAAATACTTTGAAAGAGATGGTCAGTGCTATAGAATCGGAATTTCTTCAACCGGAAGTGAATTGCCTTATACCTCGTAGTGAATAAGAATGGTTCGAGGGAATAAATCCCTTGTTATATAAGTGTTTATTCACGAATTTCGATTACATTCTATTTCTTAAAAGAGATTCTTCGTTATCGTTATCTCTCTTCAATTGAGAATCTAATTCATTGAAAATGTTTGTTGAATTGAGATATCTATTACCAAATTCACTATATCATTCCTTTTTTACACGAATTGATGATTTTGTTATAAACTGTTGTATATTCTTAAGTCCAGGTAGGATTCTATAAAATTTGTAAAAAAAATAAAAAAGCTAAATATTAGTGAGCAATTTTTATTTCATTATATTTTTTGATATTCAAATTAATAGTTATAAGTTCAAATAACATGTAGATAAAAATATTAAGTTTGCACTTTTAAACATAGAAATTATTAGGAGATAAAGTAATTTTTTAATGCTTGAAACCAGTGAGTTCATTGCATTGTTTCTAAAACTAATTTAAAGAAAAAATGTAAGTTGTATCCATTTATTTTTACTTAAAGTTTTATTTTGTCCATAGGAAACTACTAACGGGATTTGAATGGATTGAAAACAAAGCTGCCTTGATGAAGGAAATAAAACACTTTCTCTTTGCTTTGAAGGATTAAGGAATTATAATAAGAAACTAAAAGATGAGAGACGAATCTAAAGAAGATTTGAAAGGAGGATTACAATATGCAATAGCAAGTACTAAAATATGACTTTTCAGAATTGAATCTTGAAAACAAAATTATTCGATATATGAAAAATAAACTATTTTTTAAACGAAACATTTAAACGACAGAAACGTTAAATTTAAAAAAAGTTGATACAATTTTTTTAAAACTAATTGTCTATTTAACTTTGCTTTCGGATTGTTTCATTTTTAAATTCACCGGGAGAGCTAAAAAAAGCTTAAAATGAAGTAAATAGAGGCGGTTTTTCTGAAAATTGTACAAGTCGTTTTTCTCAAGAAGGCAACTTTTTACTTTTTTTTTTAGCTATAAAAATGTATACCAGGGCAATTTTAATGAAATGTACAAATAATTCTTTTTAAATTTATTCAATTGCTTTTTTTATAAGCTGTACATGTCGATGTTGAAATTTCTTCAGTCTTAAGCATAAAGAAATGGCATTATACAAAAATTTCATAATTTTCAAAGCGTTTCATAAATGTCATTTTTCATTTTTAATGTTTAAACACGTTTTTAATAACAACATAATAATGACGTTTTTTTATTTAAACTCACAAAATTGTAGTTTATCACGTACAACTTGAAAAAAAAACTTTGCATTCTATCTAAAATGTCTCGAAAATCTCGCACTCATTGTTACAGATTTTCTGAGGATTTCAATTGATTCAGGAATATTTCAAGGTATTTTCAAGAATCTTTCGAGATTTTATGGCTTATGAAAGGATTTTAAGGGATTCCACAGGTTGTTTATGGATTTCAACTAATTTTAAAAGCCTTCAAGGGATTTAGAGAGAATTTTAACAATTTTGTAAAAATTTTGAATTGTGTTTCAAAATGTTTCACGGGATATCACAAAAATTCTTAAGGTTTCAAGTGGTTTCAAAAGATATCAAGGGATTTCAAGAGATTTCTAGAGGCACTAAAGTATTTTAAATGATTTTATAGATTGCCGAAGTAATTCAAAATATGTCAAGGGATTTCTCAAGATTTCCAGTTATTTCTTAAGATTTCGTGGGATTTCACAGGATTTCAAGTGATTTATCAACATTTTAAGGAATTTCAGGGGATTTTCAGGGATTGCAGAATATTTTTAAAGATTTCAATAGAACTAAATGGATTTCAAGTAATTTGGAGTGGTTAAAATAATTATGGGACATTTCAAATGATTTCAAACAAATGTATGGGATTTCGCGGGTTATCAAAATCTTTCAATTGACTATGACGTAGTTAAAAACAGTTGAAGTATTAAAAAGTATTTGAAATTATTTTAAGGAATTTTACGGGGTTTCGGAGAAATTTATAGGATTTCATGAGCTTTTACCAGATTTCAAGGAAATTAAGAAAATTTTGAAAGTTTAGAAGGTTTCAAAAGATTTCAAGAGTGGTCCCCGTTTATACGGGGAAATACGGGAAAATGTCGAGAATTTGTGAGCAGATCCGGGAAATCCGTGGTCATAAATTTAAATTACATTTTTTCCCCCGTAAAATTCCTAATGACAACATGAAAGTCAAACTCAGTGAAATTTATTCTGCTGTTTTTTTCTCCCCAATTTCTAATATTTTTTTCGATAAGTTTGTTATTTATAAATATGGCATTTGGGAAAAGGCATGTTTTATTTTTTTTCTAGTAAATTTCCGATCGTATTATGGTCCTCCGTTTTTACATTCGATTTTTGCATTCAAATAAATCAAAACTGAACTGCAAATCAAAGCACTAAAAGTGAAACGTTTTAATTTTTAATTTTTAAAATTGATTCTAAAAAATTTTTTTATTCAAATGCTCAATAATTTACATGTATAAAGTGGAAGCTTTCAACATTATGAACAATTTTAAATTAATAGTCGTTAAACTACAAAATTTGATATTTTAATCTTTTATAAATTAAACAGTTGAAAGATTTTTGGTTTAAAAAATATTAATCCACGTTATCATTTTCAATACTTTAAATTAAAGAATGATGCAATACCTTTCTAAGTGTTGAAAAATATATGATTTTAAAGTAATTTTAAGTTAGAAACATTAAAAATTGAACGATTTTAAACTATAAATTCTTTTTAAATTAGAAGTTAAATTATTTATATATTTATTCGTGTGAAATCAATAATTATTGAAGGTAGACAGGCAAAAGGAGGTAACTCACAAAATGGCAATTGTCCAGGAGAGTGAAAAAACATTGTGTAAAGTCGAAATCGTAATTAAGCGAACAAAAAATGTTTTTCTTCCGAGCTGGCGTATTGCTTAATCGATATAAAAAAAGTTTGAAAAGAAGCTTCCTGTTATGAGAAAATATTGTCCAAAGGTGATCATGTCGGGTCTAAAACTTTTTTTTACACTGTCCGAGTCGAATTGAGACAGTGATAAGAAATTAAATACTCAATCAAAAAATAAACTGATGATCCGTTTCCGAGATATTGAGTTACTGAATACAAGGGGCAAAAGTTTTATCGAAAAAAGTTATTCATTTCCGAGAAAATTAATTTTCAGTGAGACGATGTTACAGTGTGACAGGCGATTTTTCGCTTTTAGGTAGTGATAAATAATAAAATTGACATTTTTTTATTATTGAACCATGAAGATATTGAAATATATAGCTTTCATGAATATCATAAAAATAGTTTGATCACAAAAAGTCTTTATTTTTAATGGATATGAAAATGTAACTTTAAGGAATTGCTACCATAAAAAACACGATTTCGAACCAATTTTTTAAACACGATGTGTATTTTAATTTTTTAACATTTTCTAGCAAAAACCCCATTTTTAGACAATTATCAGTTACCTCCTTTGGCCTTATGATTGTTATGTACACATCAAAATTAACAAATTTCATTCACAAATTAAAAATTAAAAAAATGAAACAATTAAAATTCTCACGTTTAAAGGTTAAATTTATTGTATTCTGAAATGTCATCGATTCAATGCTTTCTATTTGAAACAATTCACTTTCAAACTGTTTAGTTTTGCATATTTAATTTATAATTGCTTATTTAAAACAAACAGTCAAATATTGCTAAATATTGAAAAATATCCCATTTTAATTTAAAAAAAAAATTAATTGCATGGATTTGAAATGGAATAAAAACGTTTAATTATGAATCTAATACTTTCAAATTATGTTAAACTTGAAAATACTTTATAAAGTTCCAGTCGGGTGTTTACATTTGTTTAACTACTAAGGCTTTCGAATTAGAGTTCATCAATTTAAAAAAATCATTAATTAATTTATATTTATACTTGGTCAACTTAAGATGTTTTTTATCAAAAAATTTCATTTTCAAATGCTTTTAATTGTTTTGTAATTGTTGAAGTCCATATTTTTCTCTTTTCCTCTTTTTTAAAAAATTCCTCTCTGTCCCCTGTTTCAAGAAACTTTCCCTTGTTCTCATTTTTTCGTTTAAATGCGAACTGAATTAATAGCACTCAATAAGAAAATCCAAATATTTTTTTTTTAAAGTTAATTCTTTTTCTTGTCATATTTCTTGATTGACAATAAACCTTTTTGTTGAAAACTCCACTTTATTCTAAACAAATTTTTCTTTTGGCTTGAAAATTCGACTGTTTTTTTCGACTTTGAAAATTCATCTCTTTTGCTTGAAAGTACAAATATTTGGTTTTATCGCAACAGTTTGTTTAAAAATACATTGTTTAAAAGTTTCAAAGTAACTTTTTTGTTGAAAATTGATCTTTTCGGGATTAAATATTGAAATTGAAATATTGTCGCTTGAAAGATTAGACATTTAAAGTGTTTCATATTGAATTCGATACTGTAGCTATATAAATTTTTTTTTAAAGAATTTATTCTCCTATTATTCCCCTATTTTCATGAAAATCACTCTATTTGCCTGTGAAGTGTGCGATATTATTTTCCGGTTTATTTAGCTTGTAATAAAATGAATTACAATTTGTATGAATATTAGTTGTACAATTTATTCTAGCAATTGTGACTTTGGTGGATAAAAATTTCTATTGACATTAGATGCCTTCTTTTGTGTGAACAGTAGTCACTTTTAGTCACTTTCTAGCTTAAATTAGTCACTTATTCCACTTTTTTCAAGTACATTAGTCTGTAGCAGCCTTGCCAATCCGGAAATTTACCGGGAATTTGAAAACGAAATTTCGCTAGACCCTGTTCTTTCGGTATGTAAATTATAAAGCCTATGCAATAAGCTTTTATGATTTGCATCCTAATGGCTTAAACAGCTCAGTTCCTCTCTTAAACGATTCAAAGAGTGAATGAATCGTGAGGCCCAACAAACATGTTTCACTTTAGTCACGGTCAACTGGTGTCTACTATTATTCATGAGTAAGCATAAAATGATTGCGACGAACGAGACATATCGGAAAAAAGCAGAGGTATCGCGACTTTAATGCAGTGCTAATGATGCATCACAATGTCGTGTGCAAGATTAGTTATCGCTCAGCGATCAAGATTAAACGACAAACTTCCAAGATTATAGTTATTTAAGTTACAACAATTCACACTGTGCTATCTAAACATTCCTGTGACTATTTATATATCGTACAGAATAACGAAAAAAAAAATAGAGCCTAGGGCAGTGGAAAAAGTGAAAAATGAAAGCAAACATTTGAAATAGTTTAGATTTTTGTTAAGAATTAAGAATTGCAAATTACAAATTTGGGAAACTAGACCAAAGTTTGTTGTGATTTTATTTATTAATGTTTTGCATAATTATATTTGCTAATATTCTGTTGAATTTTTATATTCAAAATAATCCCGTTATTCTTATTTTGAGGACTTTTTAAAAATGTCGAAGAACAAGGCTTCGTTTAATATTATGAGGGATATATTTTTTATTTTCTTGACACTCATTCCTTCTCTTTTGCTTGGCGTTTTTGCTTTTCCTGCTATTCAGTCTTTGTATTGTCTTTCGCCATTCTTTGAGGAGGATATGTGGGAAATTACGTAAGTGACTGTGATTTTCGCTTTTTTGTGGGTTACGACCCAACTACGTAATTGAAAATGACTAGTAAACAGGTTTAATTAATTCCCTGGCGCATCCTCTTTTCCGTCAATTTAGTGCATTTTTTGTAATTGTAGATTTCTTTTAAAGTGATTGAAGATATTTCTTTACTAGTAACATTGTCCTTATATTGAGAAACTAATTTTTTTTTAAACTCTGATAAAAAATACTGTTATCAATGATACCTAATTATTTCTAGTTGATTGCTATGTAAAAATAAACTAAGGAAACTCGCATTAAAGAAAGGATATAGAGTTTAAAAGAATATTTTTACCACAAATAATTTGAGTATGATTAATATTCTTTTAAATATTGAAATAATTCTTATTGAGGAACCTGTTTTGAAAATTGCGCAATGAAAACAGCAAGTCGAATTTGTTTGTAAAGTTAAATTACATTTCATATTTATGAAGCAACGGTGAGCGCTTGACCTAATTTTAAAATCTAGAATCCTTTCAAAATAATATTTAAATAATACAAATCTCTCTAATCAATAATTTAAAGCAGTTTTAAATATTGGTAAAAATTATTAGCTTTTATTTAGAAGATATTTATAAATGCTCTTTTTTTAAAGGTAAAAATATAATTAATCTTTTAATAAAATTGTATTCTTTTTCAGAATCCATCCCGTATTCTTGGAGGAAAAAGTCCTGTAATTAAGAGATCCTACTTTTGGATTTAATAACATCTTTCCTGGAAGTAATGCACTTTTTCTTTCAAACTTCATCCAAATGATTATCTTAAATTTAAAAATTACGATTCTCCAGAGTCCGGAACAAAAGTAAGCAAAATGTAGTTATTGAGTATTTAAGTATAAAAACTTGAAATAAATCACTTCCTTTATTATTTTATATTATTAATACGGAAAAAATATTGTTGCTATACACTAAATGTCTTTTTATTTTATCTCTTTTCAGGAACATCTTGCAAACTACTTTGAAAATGATACTATAAAATCATATTTTCTTCTCAACTGCAAGTGAACTATTTTTTACGTCAGTGAATAAAAATGTTAAACTTTAAGAGAATGGATTCCAAACTGTTATTTTATTTATTGAAAGATACTCTTTGTCGTCGTTCGTTTCCAACAGCTGTGAATGTAATTGATTGAATTTTTTTGCTCAGTGTAGAGATGTTTATTAAAAACAGATTGTTATTGATTTTTTTTACACAAATTTATGTTTATATACGAAGTGTTGCATACTTTTAAGCAATTTTATGACCAAATGTTGAAAGAAATAAAAAAAATGTAATGTTAATTCGAAATTATTGTATATTATACACTACCGGCGGAAATTGTCTACACGCCTATTTTTTGTGATGTTCCTATAGTACGTTCATTTTTTAAATCTTGGCATGAAATTTATTTTCGCCATAATACCACGAAAGGTAAGAGAATTCTGCGTTTAACAAGTCCAACTTTAAGGCAAAATATCAATTTTGTACAAAGATATTGCAAAAAAATATCAAATTTCGATGATTTCCAAAAATTAGAATAACTCTGGAAATAATTAAAATTTCGGAACTTCTTAAGCTCATTTGAAAGGTAATTCTCCATAATCTTTTTTTAAGTTATTAGAATATTCATAGAACTTTTTTCCTACAGCCTGCCCTAGGGTCAAAATTGAAGTACAAAAGTCCCGAAATTTCATAAATATATAAATACTTACATTCTTTTTAAATAATTATTTAATATATTTTAATCAATTTTGTTAATATTTATAAAAATATTATTGTTTTAAATTATTTTAAATCGTGTATACTTTAAAATAAGCCCCAAAACTTTGAAAAATATTTATTATTTCCACCAGTAGCGTATATAATTCTTCATCTACATTATTCCTATATTGCTTCTATATGTTATAAAATTAAAGTTAAAATTTAAGATATAAATTATTATCTGCAAATATGTTTTTTATTAATTCTTGAAACCTCAACTATATACTGTAAATTTCCAATTAATAATTTATTAAATTAATTAATTTCAGCAAATTTATTTTCATTTGAATGTAGATATTTAAGATTTTTTTATTTCATTTATTAAATTTATTCTTCCACATTGAAGTAAATTGAATGTTTCAAAGTCAAAGCTTATAAAATTCTAAAATTTGTTGGATAGTATAAAAACAACATTAAAATTGATTATACACAAATTTTATCATATCAAAAAATAAATTTATCGTAATTTCCATCGTACAAAATGGAAAAGTTTTCAAAATTATTCGAAAACTTTAAAATTAAATTATTCTAAAAAAAAGTTTAAAATAAAATTTAATTTTAAATGGGAAACATGAAAACTGAAAAAATTTCTGCTACGAAACTTTGAAAATTAAACGGATCCTAACTTCATTTAAAACTGATTTTTTTTTACTTTTTTAGTCATCAAGAATTGTGAAATTAAAACTTTTTTTTATAATCAAACCCCTTAAGATTTCAATTTTTTCAAGTAAATTTAAATCGTTTGAAAAATGAAGATTTAAAAATGGTTAATTATATTTTTCAAAATTCAACCAATTCAATTTTAATTAAAATATTAAAATTCAGAACTCTAAAATTGTAACCATTGAAAACTAATGAAAGTATTTAATTACTGAGGTATCAGTTTCAGAGAGTTTAATTTTTAACTATTAGAAATACAATTTTTAACTTTATAATTTCAACTTGCTTAATTTTTAACACTTCATTTAGAATTATTATTTATTCTTGAAACTTTTCAAACAAATATTTTTCAAATTTAAATGACACATTTTTCAAAGTCATCAATTTAACAAAAAATGGGTTCCCCCCCCCCCCCCCCGAATATTTTGCGTAATTTTTTCAAATATTTTCAGCTTTGTCTTATGAAACACAATTTAGTTACTTACTACCCGAGACACCTACATAAATTAAGATTTCTTTTTTTTACATAAGAAAACAAATGTTATATATAAACAATTATAAGAATTTACCAAAAATAAATCAACGATGTCATTTTTGCTGTTCAGAATTGAAGGTTTTTCAATTGATCTATAAAATTAAATGAATTTGATTTTTGAATCTTCAAAATTGAACTATTTCAAAAAAGCATTCAAAATTGGATCATTTTCTATTATAGAAATTAAATATTGAAGAGTCTTCAATTGAAAATCTTAAAAATTGAGGAGTTTCGAATTGCAAATCTTAAAACTTGAATTCCATATTCCAAAAAAACATTCTAAATTACAAACCTAGCTTTTAAATATAAACCATAAAAGTTGAATACATAATTTTTAATTTTATATTTTAAAAATTAAAGAATTTCAAATTGCAAGTCTTCAGAATGGTAGAACTTTGAATTGAAAATTACAAAATTTTTAATTTTTAAAATTTACAATTAAGAATTTTGTAATTCTGATGATCTGCATTTGAAACTTTTTCAATGTGGAAGATTCAGATTTGAAAAGTCTTGACTTTTGATCTTTAAAATCATTAAAATTTAAGAATTTTCATTTATACATATTTAAAATGAAAGTGTTTGCAATTGTAGATCTTCAAAATTGAACTATGAAAAAAAAACATTCAGAGGTTATTGGAACAAAAAAACCTTTTCGTTGAACCAAAGAAACTTTTTCTTGATTCAACGAAATCTTCTTTGTATCGAAGAATTTTGTTCTGAGTGTCTTTTAAGAACATCGTATTACGATATAAAATCCCAAATTAACTTATTAATTTACTTCTTCACTTGTAATTCTTGCTGGGATAAAATCTTACTTTTAAATAAAATATAGATCTGTACACAGATTAGTGAGAGCCGTTTAAAATTAAAATGGTAAGGAAAGCCGATAGTTATTTCAATATTTATTTTAATTTATGATTATCAATGATATTTTATAGTACTTTATGAATGATTGCGATCATAATGAACGCTAATTAAAATTTAATAAAGCGAGATTATACCATTTTTTCAATTCTTTTATCAAATCACTTAACTTTATATTTTTAACAACAGTTTTGAAGATTGACATTATTTACTAAAAGTTTGAGATATTTTTACTTCCTCTTTAATGTGTCGTCAAACCTATAAAAGCAGATGACCAAATCTATGCGAATATTTAGTAAATAGTGCAAAACGAAAGGCACATGAAAAATGTTGAATAAATTTTGGGGTAGTATTAGTTTCAAAAATGGTAAAAAATACTTTTATTTTATGAATATTTTTCTGCAGAATGATGGGAAAAAAATTTATAATACTAACCTAATTATATCGATATTGAAGTCTTTATAACGTTATTACAATCTTTTATTGTAATTGCTGAACTTTAGTATGTTTAATATGTTAATATTTAATATTCAATCGATCGTAACAATTTTCCGAACCCCCTTCTCCCTCAAAAACTCTTCCGTGATTTATGCTTATGGATGGCCCCTGAGCCTGGATACTGTGTTTGAGATAACCCGCCACATTTTCAAACATCGGCACACAGCCAATGAACGCGGCATACATGAATTCACCAATCACGAAGGAGCTTTCAAAAAATATATATTTCTTGCCTGCTGATTGGAGCATAGCAAATTAGTTGCTGAAACTCGCCGCTAGGCGGCTACAGCCTTCAGCCGCAACAGTTTCTGTACGAAATTAAATTAATAAAAAGACAATAAAAACTATCATTCTGGAGAAAGTATTATTTTTTAATTACACTTTATGCTTTAGGACAATTTATAAAGTATGCAGTGGGCTCCAGAAATGGGCAAATTAAAAGTTATGAATTTTATAAAAAATGGGGTTTCTCACAAGCGGTGATAGGAATTCAAGTTTCAGTATATAAGGATCAGTTTTACAGTGACTATTGGAAGTGTGTGCTAGTGATGGCACAGCTGAACATTGATCGCTAGATTATAGATTTGTGGCAGATCTGCTCAGTGTGTTGTCACGCTGTCGCTCTTTGTGTAGCTTTGTGGTCGGCTCCCGATGCGCGTGCAAACCGTGGTTGTGTATTCATTTACACCTGCGGCCCCTGTACGCTCGCACGGTAGAGTCTCTTCACTTCGCTCCTCGAAAACCGCGATTTCCAAAATTGGGGGGTAATCGAATAGGTAAGACGAGGTAATTGTCGCTTCCATATAACAGCACTGCAGAAGCAGCTTGCTATTTTTTGTTCTTTTTTTTCAAAATCAAAATTAAATTAATAACTAACAGTATATTCACTGTTTTCTATATTTTTAGTTATTATATTATTATTTATTATTATTATCTATATTTTATTTACTAACATTAAACATTTTTGAAACAATGATTAATATATTTTGCTCTTTTTCAAAATCAACAATAAATTAATAGTTTCTACATTTTTATTTATTAACATTAAAAATATTGACGATTTAAAAATGCATTATTAAATAAATTTTTAAATATTAAGAATTTTTCAAATTTTTGAAACAATATATTTTGCTCTTTTTTTCAAAATGAAAATTAAATTAATAACTAGCACTAAATGCATGGTTCGCATTTTTACATTTTTATTCACTAACATTAAAAATATTAACGTTTTAAAAATCCATTATTAAACAAATTTTTAAATATTACGAATTTTTCAAATTTTTGAAACAATATATTTTGCTCCTTTTTTCAAAATCAAAATTGAATTAGAAACTAAAAGTGTATGCACTACTTTTTACATTTTTATTTACTAACATTAAAAATATTAAAGATTTAAAAATCCATTATTAAACAAATTTTTAAATATTAGGAGTTTTCCAAATTTTGGAAACAATAATTAATGTATTTTACTCTTTTTTTCAAAATCAAAATTAAATAATTAAATAACAGTATATGCATTAGTTTCTATATTTTTCTTTATTAACATAAAAAATATAAACAATTTAAAAATCTAATAATAAAAAAATATTTAAATACTAGGAGTTTTTCAAAT
>CAKNYM010050351.1:49581-187838 GCA_932195095.1 Andricus curvator
TTTAACTATATTTTAAAAGCTTTTAAAAACTTTTTAAAAAATTTCAATAATTCGCAAAATATTTCACAAAGCTTTTAAAATATTTAAAAGATTTCAAAACATTTCGAAATATTTCACAAAGATCTGAAAAGGATTGCAAAAGATTTCATCAAAGATTCTAACATTTTCAAAAAATTTCACAGATTTCAGAAAAATTAATAAATATTTAACAATTATTTTAAAAAAATTAATAGAGATTTGAAAAGTATAAAAAGATTTAAAACATTTACGAAATATTTCAAAAATTTCAAAAGTTTTCACAAATATTTCAAAGATTTCGAAAGGTTTCAAAAGATTGCAAAAGATTTACAAAGATTAAAAAATTTCAAAAAATTATAAAAGATTAATAAAAGATTTCAAATATTTACAAAACATTTCACAAAGATTTCAAAAAATTTAACGAAGATTGTAAAGTTTAACTATATTTTAAAAGCTTTTAAAAAATTTAAAAAAAATTTCAAATATTCGCAAAAGATTTCACAAATATTTTAAAAGCTTTTAAAAGATTTCAAAACATTTCGAAATATTTCACAAAGATCTGAAAAGGATTGCAAAAGATTTCATCAAAGATTCTAACAATTTCAAAAAATTTCACAGATTTCAGAAAAATTAATAAATATTTAACAATTATTTTTAAAAAATTAATAGAGATTTTAAAAGTATAAAAAGATTTAAAACATTTACGAAATATTTCAAAAATTTCCAAAGTTTTCACAAATATTTCGAAAGATTTCCAAAGATTTTAAAGTTTCAAAATATTATAAAAGCTTGATAAAAGATTTATAAAAGATTTCAAATATTTACAAAAGATTTCACAAACATTTGAAAGATTTCAAAAGATTTGAGTTTCTCATTAAATAGGCATAAAATGTACATTTTCAAACTCACCCCATTCAAGCAATTTCTGCCACTGAGGAAACTTTCCACAGGACTGACTTTCGCTAAAGTTACTCCTTGGTCGATTAAATTGCTTGCAGAATCTTGTAAATTGAAATTTTTATCCAAAACGTCAACTGGATGAATTTCGACCCTAACACGAGGTTCTCCATCCTAAAAAATATTGAATTTCATTACAAGCCTTGAAAATTTAAGATTTTAATAAACTGTTTGCTTATTTCTGAATTTTCAATACTTGAAAATATGAAAATATAAAGCATAAAATTGCGTAAAGTTACGATTCCATTCAAGGATTTTCTTCAATATTTTTATAGAGTCTTTGTAACATTAAATCCCCTTGCGTTGTGCACCAATTTTACGTTTCTTTACAAGCAAGTAGAGTTAAAATAAGCTAGGAAGCCCAATAAAAAACAGACTAGTAGCAGTGTTAGATTTCAAATTTTTGTTAGTACCAGTCACGAGCAATATTATTAGTAATGTTAGTTTGGCAATGAAAAAAAGATTGGAAAACTCTCTGAGAACTTATGTTTGTTTTAATACAAAAAATTGTAAGATTTAAATAAAAATGTATAAAATCAATTAAAAACTAAAAATATGCGTATTCAGAGAACTGCATTCTCTAAATTATAATTGCCGAGTTGCAACCAGTAAATACACAATTCTTAAAGTATTTTCCTTTCTTATAAATGTCAATAAAATGTCTTGAAAATGTCTAGCAAATCTCAATGCAGAGACAAAAGGTAGATGAAGACGGCACAGAGTAAAAAGAAACATTCCTGCCCACCACCAGATTGAGAAACAAGCCTGTTTCCCTAAAAAGGAAAAGAAATCTGACCTGGCCCTCCTTATCTACATGGAAGATCGCATAGACTTTCTGCAGCTTGTCATCCTGCATAACAAACAATCAATACCACATATCATATCATTTTTTTCGACAAATACCATCTATTATCTGCCGAAATTAGTAAAACAGAGCGCTGAAAGTTATTATTATAAAAGGAAAGAAATAATAAAAATAAAATAAAGAATACTAGTTTCTTTAGAATAGGGTGGCCACTCAAAAATTACAAAAAATTCCAGCCTACTTCCCGGTTGACTTTTAAGCGTTTGTGATAGTAACGATTCAATACTACTTGCTTTATTATATAAATTTTGAAAAGAACGAAACATAATGTAAATTATTGTAAAAGTGATTTCAGACTTCATAGCCCAAAATGCTCTTAAAACAGGTAAAGTAGGATAATTTTTCAAGAAAATAGAGGAATAATGGGGGGATAATTCTTTCAAATAACATTAATGTAGGTACTACATTCCTAAGGTTTCAAGTCGATTTTCATTTTAAACCAAATAGTGGAATTTTTAATTTAAAAAACATGAATTAACAACCCAAAAAGACGAACTTTCATCAAAAGAGTTGAGTTTTCTAGCTAAAAGTCGAAAGTTTCAGAAAAAAATTGACTTTTAAATCCGAAAATATCAATTTTCAACCAAATAGTTGAAATTTCAAGCAAAAAAGACCATATTTTATATCTCAAGAACAAAAAATATGTCTTTTTGAAAAAATTAATTTTTAGGCAAGAGATGAATTGTGAACTACAAACATAGCAGTAGATTTTCCAATGAAAAAGAATTTACTTTCAATAAAAAAAGAACACTGTTCTACTAAAAGAAGAATTTTCTATCCAGAAAGACAAATTTCTGAACCCAAACTATAATAGTAGACTTTTCAAATAAAAATAATTAAATTTCAACCAAAAAGACGAATTTTCCTACCAACAGATGAATTCTTAATCCAAAAGAACCATTTTTCTATCCAAAAAGACAAATTTTCAACAAAACAATTGAATTTTCGCTAAAAAGAGATGAATTCTCAACCAAAAATATAATACATAGTAGACTTTTCTATTACAAAGAATTAAGTTTCAACAAAAAATAGTCAGACTTTCTTATTGGGTTCTACATAATAATTCAGTCCTCATTTAAGCGAACAAATGAAAACAAGGGAAATTTTCTTGAAAACAGGGGAAACAGGATGAGAATGTAGAAAGAGGAATTCTTCAGAAACGAGAATCTAAACAGGAAGTTTACATTCTCAAATATAAAAGGAACTTTAGTATTTGACCGATCCATTAACAAAAGCTTCAAATTCGTAAATAAATAGTATAAAAGGAACATTCATTGTTAAACATCGTAAATATAAAATGATCTTCGATATTTTAACGGAGATGGTTGGCAGCACTGAGCATAATTCCAAAAATATATTTTATTTCGAAGTGCGAGACGATATTTATTGCAAAAGTAAAAACAAAAATTAAAAATTTCCGTTTTCAAAAAAATTCTCGGTTATTTCCCGGTGCTCAAATCTCCAGGCTGATTCCCGGTTTTTCCCATCAGTTGCCACCTTGTGGAAGCTTATTATCTGTTAGTTTAACTAAGAAACTATACGTAAATGCATTAACATACATTATAAAGTCATTCTAAGATTCTTAGGATTAACTCTAACAAATACTTTAAAGGAGGTGTGTCAATAAGACTCTTTAAAAGCATATTTTTAGCTTTTACTTGTCCTCTACAATTTCTTAATTTTTTATTATTGTAAAGAATTATATAAAAAAAAATATGATAAAAAATTGATTCACCTTCTTTTAACGACTAATATTCTAAATCTATATAAATATTCTATATCTAATTTTTTTTTTAATGCTTTGAAATCTTCTCTAAATATTAGTGGATTTTACAAATTGTAAATAAAAAAACACTATCAACTTGACTAAAACATCCAAGAGTTTGGAACTACTCTAAATCTACGAAAATATCAAGCAATGCAAAATAAGGGTGTCGATTTTGTAGACGTAATCACAAATTGAATTTATCACTTGCGTCTTTATTAATAAATAAATTATTTGTACTTTTCCGAAAGCACAAAAGTATAACTACAATTTTTTATTATTTAAAATTTGAAGCCTTCAAAATTGCAAGTTGTTGATGGAGAAGTTTTTTGACATTTTTTCGAATTTCTCGTTCCAATCGACACCCTGACAAATATTAAGATTTAGTTGCAGAGAAATAATCAAGTCACATCGAAACTAATTGTAAAATTTGAAAACTACTCTATATAAAAAATGTTACTTATCTCTTAATAGAATAACTAAATTACAGTTAATTTCTAAATTTAAATTCTAGTGCCAATCGAAAAATATAACTTTTAAAGTAATTACCGAGACTTTCTGATGTCTCAATTTCACACTCTCAGCCTCAAGTTGCATCAAAGATCTTGGCTTTTTGGGCGCATTATCAACAGGCCTGCAGTTGATTTCATTTTCTCCTGTGTCTTGAGGTCTATAATCTGGGTGACTGCAAAGGAGAGGAGACAAGACGACTGCTTCATACTCGCAGCTCGAAATTTCCTTGAGAGAAAAAATTTCATGTTTGCCATGTTGGTAACAAACGTAGAGGACTTTTATGGAACGTGGTTTGTTGTTTAGGTCACAGATGGTTCCGTCCTTCATTTCAATTTCGACATAGGGCATGTTAATTCCATCAACCTTTTTCACCGGAATTTCCGCTCTTCGGTTTGGATTTTTTGCATGTTCATCATACTCAGCGGAGAGTTTTATTCTTTGGGCCCTGTCGAAGGTTCCAAGATCGTATCCATGAGCTTTGACTTTTTTCCCCTCACGTTCTTCATGATACTGGCGGACGTATTGTCCATGGCAAAGTTTGTAGGTCCAGTATGATTCTAACTGTAAACGATTTTTAAAACTGTTAAAAATTATTATACAAAAGTATAATTTCCGTATACCCAGGGTGGCTTCAAAACTTAATTTTCCAAATTCTCTGACATTTCCTTACTAATTTTGCATTTTCCCTGACCATTAATATTTAAGAACCAAAATTTTAATATTGTAACATTTTTAATATAGAATCTTTTATAAATGAAATGAAACAATTTTAAATTTAAATGTATAAATTTTTAACTTATTCTTAGGGCTACCACAGCCTAATTTACTTGAAAAAAGTAAAAATGTAATATATTATTAACCGAAAAAGTGACTAATTTATAACCCAAAAGTGACTAATGTACAATAGTTATGTGAGTAATGTTTTTCTGAATTTAAAAAAATTGAACTTAATGCATTTTTTTAAATCCAAAAAATGCCAGTGATTTCAGTAAAGTTGGAATGCATTGAAAGGAATTTCAGGAAAATGAGAAGTATTCAAGGTAAAGAGACTTCAAGATAAATTTAACAAAAAATAAAACAAGTTTTAAAAAATCCATTGCATTGAGTGAATTTAGAAGAATTCAAGTGAATTCAAAAATTCAAGAGAATTCCCAAGAATTTAATAGAATTCGGGCTAAGTTAATAAGAATTAAGGGTGCATTCCAAATTAATTTAAATTAATTGCAAAATATATTTGAAAAATCTCTTTAAACTTTAAAACCCTATGAAATTCCTCACTTCTTGTGAATAAATTCATTTAAATCCATCGAGATATTATAAAATTCCGTGAAATTCAATGAAATATTATATTTTCTGAAATCCTCGAAAATCTGATGAAATCCCTTGAAATCTTTCAAAATATCTTAAACCCTTATAAAATAGTTCCATATCTTCCGAAATTCTAGAAAATTCTTTATAAACGCATACATTTTTTAAATCCCTCAAAATCATTAAAATCCGTCGAAATCTCTTGTAATTTTTCAAAGTACGCTGAAATATTTCAAATCCTTTAAAATTCTTTTCAAATGATTGAAATGAATTAAAAATCCCTTGGAAAATTGTAAAATACACTACAATTTTTCAAATCAATTTAAAATTTCCTGGAATATTTAAAAATACCCTAAAATATTTCAAATTTTTTGAAATATTTTTAAATCCCTTCAAATTTTTTAAAGCTTTTAAAAATAACCTAAAATCTTTCAAATTTCTTTGAAATCCTTTCAAATTACAGAAATCAATTGAAAATTCTTTGGAATCTTTTATAATATCCCAACATCTTTAAAATTCTTTTAAATCATTGGTATTGGCTTAAAATCCTACCACAGCCTTCAATTCTTGTGAACAAATTCTTTGAAATCCCTTAAAATATTATAAAATCTCGTAAAATCTGATATTTCGTGAAATCCTGGAAACTTTATTTAAAAACCTTGAGAGCTTTTAAAATCCCACAAAATCATTGAAATTCTAAGGGATCTTATAAAATCCATTTAAATCTTTTAAAGTAGAGTACAATTTTTGAAATCCCATTAAATTACTGGAAGCAATTAAAAATTTCTTTGAATCTTTTAAAATATCCTAAAATCTTTAAAATCTTTGGTAATACCTTAAAATATTTGAAAAACTTTGAAACACTACGAAATCCCTCAAATGTTGAGAATAAATTCTTTGAAATGCATTAAAATATTATAAAATTTCGCAAAATTACATAAAATCTGATATTTCCTGAAATCCTTGAAAATTTATTAGAATACCTTAAGAAATTTTAGAATCCCTTAACATCATTGAAATCCTAAAAAATCTTATAAAATGCATTGTAATCTTTTAAAAGACCATACAATTTTTCAAATCCTTTGAAATCCCATTAAATTACTGAAATCATTTCTAATTCCTTGGGATCATTTAAAATACCTTGAAATATTTCAAATTCTGTAAATTATTTTGAAATCCCTTGACATTTTTTAAAGCTTTTAAAAATTCCTTGGAATGTTTAGAAATACCCTAAAATATTTATAATTCTTTGAAATCGTTTGAAATCCCTTCAAATGCTTGAAATTTCTTAACAATTCCTTGGAATTTTTCAAGAATACCTTGGAATTTGTTTGAATACCCTACAATTTTTAAAATTATTTGAAATCCCTCCAAATTATCGAAATAAATTGAAAATTCCTTGAAATCTTTTAAAATATCCTAAATTATTTAAAGGCCTTCAATTCTTGTGAATAAATTCTTTGAAATCCATTTAAATATTATAAAATTTCGTAAAATTACATAAAATCTGATATTTTTTGAAATTCTTGAAAATTTATTAAAATACCTTAAGAGTTTTTAGAATCCCTTAACATAATGGAAATTCTCAAAAATGTTATAAATTTCTTTGGAATCATTGAAAATATCCTAAAATTTTATAGGTCCTATAAAATCGTTCCATATCTTCCAAAACTCTTTAAATATCTGCAAAAGATTTTTAAATCCCTTAATATTACTCAAATACTTGGAAATTCCTTGAAAACTTTTAAATCTCTTGAAAATGCTCTGGAATCTTTTAAAATGCCTTGGAATTTTTAAAAATACTCTAAAATCCTTCAAATCCCTTCGAATTATTGAAATGTATTAAAATTTTCTTGAAATATTTTGAAATAACCTGATTTGAACAGAATTCAAGAAAATTCAAAAAGTAGATATAGACCTGAATTCAATAGTGGTTAACCCATTCGCATGTCTTAATTTATTAAAAGAAAAGTCACTAGTCACTTTTCACTTAAAAAAGTGATTTGAGAAAAAAGTGACTACAAGCGACTCTGACAGTCCCGATTATTTTTGGCTGTTACTTAAGCTCTTTTTTGCAGAAATTTCCTGACTTTTCACATTATTTTTTCAAAATCCCTGACTTGCCGTGACCAAAAAAATTCCCTGACTTTTCCATGATTTCCCTGACCTGCGGGTATACCCGACACGTATCAATACTTCTGTTAATTTATTTTTATTTTGTAAGTTTTTGTTACTTTAATGTGTAAATACTAACCCTATAGGAACAGGTGTTCTGATTGAAAAGTGGAGACAAGATTTCAATGGGATTTGGCCCAGCGTATGTTTCTCCCTGATCTTCTTCCTGCTCAGTCGTGTCAGGAATGTGACACTGATATCGTTCATTGTTAGCTGTCGTAATAAGATAAGGTTCGACCTTTTGATTTTCCTGGAAGCCACCGAATTGCTAATTGAAAGAAATTTTCGAAAAATTGATCAAAACAGGCAAATCCACATATCTGACATATCGAAGAAAATATAACCTCAAAATTACAATTCGTATTAGGTCCGAAATAAAGAGAACCATGATACATGAAAAATATGTTGGGAACAGAACGTTTTAAAGACTCACCAACAATTCCGCACTACTCTTGCCGGGCCAATTTATTTTGAAAAGAACCGTATCATCGAATCCTTTTAAATCGTGGCCGAAAACAACTATGTACAAATTGATTAACACTACCGAAAATTCGAAACCGAAATTATCTTGTAACCCCCTCATTTTTGCAAATAAGTTATTACTTCACATATTTTGTCTTAAACTTCAAACCCCTGTGCAGATCGCACGAATTTGTGATCATTTGTGACGAAGCAAGATTATTTCCACATCAAAAACAACACGTCAAAATGTCACGGAATGTCAAGATTATCACGATTCCGGATGATTCCGGATGAAGACAAAACGTGAAATGAGCCAATTGGCCAATCGCGTACCGTCATAGCAGACGAAAAACACGTAATTGTTCATGATTTGCTGTTTTATTTACTTTTTGGAAATTCATTGTTTATCCACGTCTCCATTGTTGTTTTTTATATTTAAAAACAAAAAATTATTGTGGTTTAACGTTGTCAAAGAGTTATATTATTTTCGCGATTTTCCTGCTGGTTGTTGGACTTAAAATATATATTTTTTTAATTTATCGAAAAAATAAATAATTTTAAAATTCGCAAAGCATTTTTGTCCAAAATGCGTTCGAATAATAAAAAAAACTGTCATCTTAATTATCGTTTTTTGAAAATCAGCGCTAAATGTTCTCAGTTTAGCCAACGAAATAAAAATTCAGTGTGCCAAACCATCTCAGGGCTGCCAGTCGATTCTGAAATGTCATAATAAACGTCAAAAGTATATAACCTCAAAATTACTTATTTCTTAAGAAACAATAAATAATCGTCTTATAAACTAAGTTTCGTGTTTAGAATTCGTAATTATGTCGGTTATGTTAACGGCTGACTGGTTCACATTGGGACGAGATGCTTATTTCAGGTAAAAATCTTTACTTTCATATTACTTTTATGGAACTCTACAATCTCTTTTTACGCTTTTCTATACATTATCTGTGTTACTTTTCTAAATTATTAACTAAATTAACAATAGTGATTTGGAATTTTTGCCCATTTAATATTCTTCACCTTCTCCAGGGTCAAAAAATTACTCCAAAAAAATAGGTTGAATTTCCTCCATAACGTTTTGCTTAATTAGTAAAATCCATTTTCATTATTTATCTATTTTTATCAGTAATATCAAGTCATTTTTGAGATTTATATGCATCTTTTAATTGTACGGTAATTAAATATTGATATACTAATCCAATTATTATAAAGTACATTACAATAAAGCAGGAAATTTATATCTTCGATTTAATTAACTACTTTTTTCGTTTTGAATGTGCAGAAAATTCGAACTTTATCCACTTTCATTCGAGAATGAGGCAAGTGCTAATAATTTAGTGATAGCAGCACCATATGGAGGATCGATAGCAATTACAAGAAATCCGAAAAAGCTTGTGAAAGTCCAAGGAACCGGAAAACCCATAATATCCTTTTACTCGTCATCAGGAAAATTTATGGCTAAACTACAAGTAATTAATCTACTAAGGGGCCGTTCAAAAACAACTTCACGCTCTTTTGAACACTTTTTCCAACCCCCCCCCCACTTCTTCACAGATCATTACACAAAGCTTGACCCCCTCCCCCCAGGGTGACGTAACAAATACGAACACCCCCCATCCTTTGAAGTCAGAATTTTGTTTTCGATTTCATTTAATAAATACAGACTTCATCTATCAAAATGGTCTTAAAACAGGGAAAATAGAGGAATAATAGGAAACTAAATGCTTTTAAAAATATTAGCGTACATACCATATTGAAATCAATATGAAACGCTTCATATTTCCTAAGATTACAAGTCGAAATATATTTCATTTTCAACAAAATAGTTTCATTCTCAACCAAAAAAGATTTTCTACCAAAAGAGATGCATTCTTAACCTACCAAGATGAATTTTCATCCAAATGGTCAAAGATATAATTAAAGAAGATTAAACTTCAACCAAAAGAAGTTTCATTTTTATCCAAATAGTTAAACTTTCAAACCAAAAAGATGCATTTTCAACCAAAGAATATGACTTTTCCACGATAAAAGATGAACTTTAAATTCAAAAGGATAAATCTTTAACAAAACAGTTAAATTTTAAACCAAATAAGTAAATTATAATCAATATAGATACATTTTTTCAATATTTGAATTTTTAACATATGAAGATAAATTTTCAAACAAATAGTCGAATTTTCAATCAAAAAAGGTTCAACATCAACGAAAGCCAGTTGCATTTTCAACTAAATAGTTGAACTTTTCAGCCAAAAAGGCGACTTTTTTAGAATAACGTTGCATTTTTAACCGAAAAAGTAGAATTTTAAACAGTTTTCAACCAAGAAAGAAGACTTTTCAACCAAGAGCGATAACTGTTCTACAAACAAATAAAAATTTGTATTCAAAAAGACAAATGTTCAAGAACACAGTTTAATTTCCACACTGAAAAATTACCTTTCAACACAAAAATACTTCAACAAAAAAAATTACTTTTTTACAAAGTAAATAAGTTTTCAACAAAATAATTGAATTTTTAACAAAACAGTCGATTTTTTGACCAAAAAGCATGACTTTTCAACAAAATAGTGCAGTTTTCAACCAAATAAGTAAATTATCAACAAAATAGATATATTTAACGAAATAGTTTAATTTTCAACATAACAAAATAATTTTTTCAACCAATTAGACGAATTTAAAAAAAAAAAGTTGTATTTGATTTAAAATGAAGAAGGTAATTCCTTTACTTCAGCGTATATTTCCGTATCTTTATAATAAATCCTACAATCAGAAAGATTTTTTTCCAACTATCTGAAAAGGGGAGAAAAGAAGTATTTAAGTCGTTTTTGGAACATATATCTTGTTTTTTCATTCATAATCAAACCGACCCCTTGACTACCATGTGATTCCCTATCTACTCCTGACCATATTTCAAAACCGCCTTTCAACACCCCATTTTCTATGTTTCTACTTTCGCATCCCTTTTTCTTTGTCTCAGGTACACATAAAATATCTAGTTTCCTAGCATGCATAGTTTCTTGTAGTTCTCTTACTTTAAGATCATTCACTCGTCTAGCATTCCAAACACCCAGTCTCCATTCATCGACTGAAACTCAAACTTTACGTTTACCGTGTGTATGCATTTAGTCAATCAAAGTTTCAGTCCAGTCCGAGGTTACTTTATTGTTTGTATTGTTCATGTTTAGATTGTACACCCAACTACCACCTTTATGCGCGAAATTTGTTTTGCGAGTCGAAATCATGTCCAAGTTAAGCAGTGATTCATCGTATAGTGGAGAGTCCAGTTCTAACGTCAGTCCCACCAAAACTTCTGTCACGGGGGGAGGTGGGGGGGGGGAGTACAAGGAATGGGAACCGAGAGAGTCGCAATTGGTTGATGTTTTATGCTGAGAAGGTCACCAGCCTTCAGCAGCTTTGTATTACATAGGAGCTCATATGTTTCCATCTGCGCATTCCCGGCCCACCTCTAAACGAGGAACCAATAACTCTTTTTTTTTTTAATATATATATATATATATATTCATTTCGTCTATTTGGAGCATAGTTCTTGAAATATAAATGTAATAGTCGAATTTTTTCAGAGCAATTATTTTAGTAAACAAAGATGAAAACGCATTCTGAAATAAAAGTCAGATTTTCAGTCAGAATAAATTGTTTGAATTATTATTATATTTTACTGTTTTAATCGTTCGAAATAGTATTGAGAACATTAAAACAATGAAATATTGTGAAAAAACACACCCGAGATGAAAAATAAAGTAAATAAGCAAAGTTTTGATGAGAATGTGCCCGCTTATCGGGCCGATTTTTTCACTGTTAATGTTATTTTTTACGAATGAAACAAAAACTACACATCCTATTAAAAAGTGACCCATGAGAAATTTGTAGATCTTTTTTGAATGCACAATTTTAGTCCAGCCATCATTTGTCGTATCTTGCATAGTTTGACCGTAAAATTGATTTTTTTGGATTTTTCATTATTTCCTGTGCAATAAAAATGTGAATTTTCGAGTTTTCAAGAAAATTCAAAAAGTCGTTCCAATAATCTTGTAGGGCGTGCAAAAAGAAACACTTTTCTTGACATGACTTTTTTTCGTATCGTGCGTTGTTTGGCCGAAAATATGAATTTTCGTTTTTTCTTTTGGATTTTGAAAATGCTGTAACTCTGCAAATTTTCATTTTATCGAAAAATGTCATCAGAATAAAATATTTGAATTTTAAATTACTATAAGCGGCCGTACATATAATTTCCAAATTTTGAAAAAAACGGTCCAAAAAATTTTCAAAATGCCCTCACTTTTTGAATTTTCATCCAAAATGGCTGGCTAACGAACTTGGCCTTTAGTTTGAGAGACTAAAAGAGTATAACAAAGCCCAGTCCAATCGGTCAATTCTTTCGAAAGTTATCGTGCTCACAGACAGACATACATACAGACAGACATATTCGTAAAAACCTGTTTTTTGGGTTCAGGGGGTCTCAAAACGTGGACATTTGACAAAAACCGGGGAGGTCAAATTTTACACAAATCTAATACCTTCTCTAGATGAGAATGTAAAAAAGATTAAACTTAAACCAAAACCAGATACATTTTCAACCCGAAAAGTAGAATTTTTAACAAGGCGGATAATTTTCAAACAAGAAAGTAGAATTGTCAACCAAAAGAGATAATTATTCTAGCAAACAAATAAAAAAAATGTATCCAACGAGACGAATTTTTAACAAAAAATTGGAATTTTCCACACACAAATAGGACTCATGAACAAAATTAATACATTTTTTACAAAATAATTAAATTTTCAACAAAATAGTAAATCCTCAACCAAAAAGATGAGTTTTAAACAAAATGCATGAATTGTCAACCAAATATTTGAATTTTCAACTTATGAAGGATACATTTTCAACCAAAAATGGAATAGTTAAATTTTCAAAAAAAAAAAAAAAAAATAGTTTTTAACAAAAAAAAAACGAATATCCAACAAAACAGTTAACACTTCAGCCGAAGAGGTGAATCTTAACAAAAAAAATTTCACAAATTATTTCAACGTTCAACCAAGTAGTTGATTTTTCAATAAAAAAGATGAATTTTTAAACAAATAGTTAAATTTTTGGCCGGGAAGATCAATTTTCTACCAAATAGTTGAATTTTTATCAAAAGAGATGATTTTTCAAACCAAAAAGACAAATTTTCTACAAAACAACTACTTATTCAATCCAAAAATATGAGTTTTCAACAAAAAAGTTATTTTTGTACCAAATAGTTGCATTTTCAACTAAAATAAATCATATTTCAATCAAAAAAGAAGACGAATTTTCAACAAAATAATTCAATCCTTAACTAGTTACATTTTCTACCAAAGAAGATGAAATTTCTGCCAAAATAGTTGAATTTTTTACAAAAAAGGCTAATCTTCAACAAAACTGTTGAATTTTCAACCCGAAAATACGAATTTGTAACAAAAAAGTTCGTTTACAACCAAATAGTTTAATTTTTTACCAAACTGTTGTATTTTCAAGCGAAAAAGACGAAATTTCTACATGATAGTTGAATTTTCCAAGAAATAAATAAATGGTCAATCAAATAGTTTAATTTCAAACCAAACGAGATGAATTCTTTACCCCAAAGAAACTTATAAATAAAAATAGTTGGGTTTTCTAATTGGCTTCTATTAATTCAGTTCGCATTTAAGCAAAAAAAATACGAGAGAAAGGGGAAGTTCCTTGAAATCCGGGGAAAAAGAGGAATTCTTTAAAAAAGAGAAATGAGGGGAATAGGGGAAAGAATGGATAATCTATAAACGCCTAAAATGAAACAAAAAATGTACAAACATAATATTTAGATACTTTACTTGTAAGATAGAATCACTAATTTTCTTTACCCTACACCACAAATCGTTACAAAGTCTATTAACTCTCCCCTCCCCTTCCAGTTTGACGTAGTTTTTGAACGGCCCATAATAGTTCTCTGATTTAAATTTTCGTATGTGCTTTGTACTTTATTTGTTAAATGAATCGAAATAACGATAAATTAAAATAATTTTAAAGTGGACGAGTGGGCAGTTAGTCACTTTAGGCTGGTCTCACCGAGAAGAATTGCTCTGTATTCAGGAAGATGGAATGGTTCTCATCTACGACATGTTTGGAAATTATCAACATGCCTTCAGCATGGGAAAGGTAATATATTTATACACATGACAATTTTCAATAAAAATAAAATTATTCAATTTCTCAATAATGACAAATAACAAAACTTTATTAATTTCCACAGGAAGCAAAAGAGACCAAAGTGATTGATGCAAAATTCTTTGTAAGTGTAAACGGTACTGGAGTTGCGATTCTAACATCTACGAGTCGAATCTTCTTGGTGAACAATGTGACTGAACCGAAAGTTCGACAAATCGAGATTCCGAGTAAGTTTTAAATTAATAATGTATTTTAATCATATGAGTGCCACATATTTTTTAGCCCCTTTTTTCACCCTCTTTTCCCATTTTTTAAAGAATTCCCCTTTTTTCCTGTTTTCAAGAAACTTCAATTTTTCCCCTTTTTCTCAGTTTTTGCTTAAATGATAACATCTTAATCATCTTTTTGATTCAAAACTTTATTTGTTTTAAAATTTAACTATTTTGTTTTAAAAAAACATCCTTTTTGTTGAAAATTTGTCTTTTTGAGTGGAAAATTCAACTATTTGGTTTAAAATGAACTTTTTTGTTGAAAATTTAAGTATTTTGTTGAATTTCGTCTTTCTCGTTTGCAAAATTCAAAAATGTGGTTGACATTTTTTTCAGGACTGAAAAAACTTTCTTGGTTAAAAATTGAGCTCTTTTCTTGAAAATTTATCTTTTTGATTTGAAAATTCATCTTTTGGTAGAAATGTAATCTTTTTTTGGTTTCAAATACAATTTTTAGATTAAAAATTATTCTTTTTTTAGGGTTCAACTATTTTGTTGAAACTTGGTATCTGTTGGTTAAATTAAAATTTTAATTTAAAAGTATAATCGTTTTCGGTTGAAATATCAACTATTACATAACATAACATTACATTACATAACATAAAATCAAAACTCTATTACATTTTTCATTGAGAATTCATATTTTTTGTTTGAAATTTCAACTGTTTTATTGTTGAATAATCTACTTTTTGGATTAAAAATTCATCTTTGGTAGTAAAAGTAATCTTTTGTTGAGAGCTAACTCTTTTTAATTAAAAAGTCTGCTATTATATTTTTAGTTTAGAATTCGTGGTTTTTGGTTGAAAATTCAACTACATAGTTGAAAGTTGCACTATGTACTTTCTAAAAAATTGACTTTATTTCTTGAAGATTCATCTTTTTGGTTAAAAATTAAACTATTTTATTAAAAATTAACATTTTCTTTTAAATTCACATTTTCGGGTTGGAAACTGTTTTGCAGAAAAATCAAATTTTGGGGCTGGCGAATTCAACAATTTGTTTAAAAATGCACTGTCTGTTAGAAAATAAATCTGTTCTCGTTGAGGATTCAACTATTTGGTTAAAAGTGCACTTTTTCGTTGGAAATTGATATTTTTTGACTCTTTGGCTTGAAATCTCAACAGTTTGATAGAAAACTTAACTATTTGGTTTAAAATTAAGTTTTTTGTTGAAAATTCGTCTTTATCGCTTGCAAAATTCAAAAATGTGGTTGACATTATTTTTAGGACTGAAAAATCTTTCTTGGTTCAAAATTCAACTCTTTTCTTGAAAATTTGTCTCCTTGGTTTGAAAATACATCTTCTGGTAGAAATGTAATCTTTTTTTGGTTAAAATATCATCTATTACATAATATAATATAACATTAAAACTGTATTACATTTTAAATTGAGAATTCATATTTTTTGTTTGAAAAGTCAACTTTTTTATTGTTGAATAATCGTCTTTTTGGATTAAAAATTCATCTTTGGTAGAAAAGTAATTTTTTGTTGAAAGCTAATTTTTAAAAATTAAAAAGTCTACTATTATATTTTTAGTTTCGATTTCATGCTTTTTGGTTGAAGATTCAACTACATAGTTGAAAGTAGAACTGCTTTCTGAAAAATTGACTTTATTCCTTAAACATTCATCTTTTTGGTTGCAAATTAAACTACTTTATTGAAAATTAATTTCTTTGTTGAAAATTCACATTTTCGTTTTGAAAATTCAACTGTTTGGTTAAAAATGAACTTTTTCGTTAAAAATTGATATTTTCGGGCTCTTTGGCTTGAAATCTCAACAGCTTGGTAGAAAATTCAACTGTTTGGTTAAAAATGAACATTTTTGTTGAAATTTCATATTTTCGGGCTGAAAATTGATGTGCTGTGTAAAAAACTCCTCTTTTTAGCTTGAAAATCAATTTTTTTGAACTGAAAATTCAACTATTCCATTTTTGGTTGAATTTTTTTTTGTAGTTGAAAGTTTAACTACTTGGTTGAATATCCACGTATTTTGTTGAAAATTTGTCTTTTTAGTAGAAAATTAATCTTCTTGGTTGAAAAATTCAACTGTTTGTGGTTGAAGTTGAATCTTTTTTGTTTTAAAATCCGACGAATTGGTTAAAAATTCATCTTTATAGGTTGAAAATTCAACTATTTGATTAAAAATCAAACTTTTTTGTTAAAAAATCGTCTCTTTTGGTTGAAAGTTGAACTATTTGGTTGTAAATGCAATGTTTTGTTTAAAAATTAATTTTTGTGGTTTATAATTCAACTGTTTGGTTAAAAATTAACTTATAAGTTGAGAATTCATCTTGTCGGCCTTCAAAGTTAAATGTTGTCTAAAAAATTCGACTTTTTAGCTTGCAAACTCAACTCTTTGTTTGAAAATGTGTTTTTTTGGGTTGAAAATTTATCTCTTTTGGTAGAAAAATCTACTTTGTTGATTGCAAAATGAAAATTGAACTATTTGGTTGTAAGTGCAAAATTTTTCGACAATATTAGCCCCTATTTTCGTGAGAAATCACCATATTTCCCCTGTTTTGAGAGCATTTTTGGACTGTGAAGCCTGTCAAAGGCATAGAGTTTTCGAGAAAAAATTGCAAGGAAAATATTAAATTTATTTCATTGTATGTGAAATAGAACTAGGAGGACCAGTCGAATGGTGCATTGTGCGCAGGGATAGAGACAGTCAAGTAATCCTCTCGAATCAAGAAGGCATTCATGAAATTCATCACAATCAAACTTCTGCAATCTTGGCCTTTGTAAGTACAATAAGTATTTTTTTATACTCTAATAAGCTTCCAAGTGAGAATTTTAATATCCTAAACTTATACCCCAAATTCCTAATTTCAGAGTAAACTCTTCAACAATAAAATAACTAGCGTGACAGCAATAGCAGTTTCTGGAAACAATAGACACATTGCTTTGTATTCCGACTCAGGATATTTGTATCTCGGCTCGGTCGATTTCAAGACGAAATACTGCGAATGTGCGACAAATATGAAAGAACCTTTGACCAACATTGCATGGTTTGTTTTCAGTCAAAATTCAAATTCCTAATTTTATTAAATTATAAAATTCCCTATTATTTATTCTCGAAATATTTCAGGTGTGGAACAGAAGCTGTAGTTTGCAACTGGAACTCAACCGTGATGATTGTCGGTCGATCTGGAGAAACGATGCTTTACACTTACGATGGCCCGGTTCACCTCGTAACAGAAATTGACGGAGTGCGTGTTATTTCAAGTTACACACACGAAATGATTCAGAAAGTTCCAAGTGTCGTGCAAAAAATATTCCGTATTAATTCAACTGATGCTGCTTCGTACCTCCTAGAAGCGTCGAAGCAGTTTCAGAAAAAGAGTCATAAAGCTGACAGTTACATGGATTTAGTTAAGGATAAATTGGATCCAGCTGTGACTGATTGTATTACTGCTGCCAGCCACGAATTTGATTTTGATACTCAGAAGCTTCTCATGAGGGTGAGTGAGAAAAGTAATAATGATAATATTAGAAAACTTTTTTAATTCTGCGTTTTTAGATATTTAGAGAAAACTTAAAGGAATTGTATGTTATATTTTATTAATAGGCTGCCAAATACGGAAAGGGATTCAGCAAGACGATTAATCCAGAAAATTATGTCAGCATGTGTCGAATTTTGAGAATTCTGAACGCAGTTCGGCATCCCAATATCGGAATTCCTTTGACTTTCACCCAGTATCCTTTAAATCTTAGAATCATAGACAATTTTTTAAAAGTTAAGAATCTTAGACTTCAGCAGCAAACTTTATTATTATTTATTAGGGGCCATCCGTAAATTACGTTACATATTTTTTGTTAATTTTTTGACCCCTCCAGTTTTCCATGTAGTAATTCATAACAAAGTAATATTCAGTAGAAAAATATTCATCAAAAACTTATTTTTTTACATTTTTTTAAATTACTAGTGGGTGTAGTGAGCCCACACTTGTAGTTATTTACTACAAGAAACTATCCACCTAGAAACACTACCCGAATCGTGTAGTGTCACGCCTACTCTGAAAGGGAAATGGCTTAATGGTATACTTACTTACTTACTAGCATATTTCTTCAATTATTTAATATTTGTTATGCATTTTTCTAGATTTTGTTGATCAAATCACTGAATTTTATATTTTCAACAACAATTTAGAAGATTGAAACCATTTACAAAAGGTTTTAGATATTTTTACTTCCCGTTTTATCTGTCGACAAATCTAGAAAAGTAGATCACCAAATCTAAGGGTGTATTTAGTAAATAGTGCAAAGCTCGATAAACTTAAAAAATGTTGAAAGGTTTTATGGGTAGTAGATTGAAATTTCAAAAGTTAAATGAAATCTGACGATATTTATTGAAATTTCTTTAAATTGTTCTAATATCTTGAAACTAGCTTGGAATCCTTTAAAATGCCCTAAAATATTCGCAATTGAAATCTCTTTAAATTCTTGAAATCTACTGAAATTCCTTGAAAGATTTGAAAATATCTTCAAATCTCTCAATTCTTGTGAATAAATTCTTTGAAATATCATTAAAATCTGATTATATTCCTTGAAATCCCTTGAAATACTTGAAGTTCTATGAAATCCTTTGAGATCCTGGAAAATTCATTGAAATACCTTTTTGAGAGCCTTCAAAATCCCTTTAAATTAATGAAATCCTTGGAAATCATATTAAATCTCTTGAAATTCTTCCAAAATCCTTTGAAATATTTGGAAATCTTGGAATTTTTCTGATAATACTTGAAATCTTTTCAAATATCCCAAAATCTTGAAAATTCTTGGAATACCTTGAAATATTGGAAAATCTCAACAAATCTCTGAGATTCTTTGAAATTCCTCAATTCTTGTGAATAAATTTTTTGAAATTTCAATAAAATGTTATAAAATCCCTTGAAATCCCATGAAGTGAATGAATTTTAAATCTCTTGGATCTTGCTTGGAATTCTTTAAAATACCCTAAAATATTGCCAAACCTTTGAAATCCCTTCAAATTCTTGAAATATATTAAAATTCCTTGGAATATTTGAAAATATTTCAAATCTTGTCAATAAACTCTTTGAATTTCATTAAAATATGTACTATAAAATCTCTTGAAATCCGTAAAATTTGATAAAATCTCATTAAATTCCTTGAAATATTTGAAGTTCTTTGAAATACTTTGAGAACCTTAAAAATTCATTAAAATACCTTTTCAAGAGCCTTTAAATCCTTTAAAATGGCTCAAATATCCTAAAATCTTGAAAAAATTATAATTCTTTCAAAGTTTTTTAAATCTTTGGAAGTATCTTGAAATTCTTAAAAATTCCTTCGAATCTCATGAAGTTAAATTAAATCTGATGATATTCCTTGAAGTTCTTGGAAATTTGTTTAATCCCTTAAAATATCCTTGGAATCCTTTAAAATACCCTAAAATATTCTCAACCCTTTTAACATATTTTGAAATCCCTTAC
This sequence comes from Andricus curvator, assembly GCA_932195095.1. Taxonomy (NCBI): domain Eukaryota; kingdom Metazoa; phylum Arthropoda; class Insecta; order Hymenoptera; family Cynipidae; genus Andricus; species Andricus curvator. The sequence continues at coordinate 69,547 of CAKNYM010050351.1, forward strand.
AATTTTTAAAAGCTCTTGAAAATTCATTGGAATCTTTTAACATACCCTAAAATCTTCAAAATCCTTTGAAATCTCTTGAAATTCTTGAAAATTTCAAGGTGTTTCAAGGTAAATTCAAGGTAATTTCTTTAAATCTTTGGCAGTACCTTGAATTATTTGCAAATCTTCGAAATTCCTTAATTTTGGCGAATAAATTCTCTAAAATGTCATTAAAATATTATAAAATCCTTCGAAATGCTATGAAATTATATCGATGGTATTCCTTGAAATATTTGAAGTTCTATGAAATCTTTTGAGATCCTGAAAAATTCATTAAAATACCTTATTAAGAGTTTTTAAAATCCTTGACAATTACTGAAATCCTCCGAAATCTGATGAAATCCATTGAGATTCCTTAATAATCCTTTAAAATATTTTGAAATCTTAGAAAATAGCTTGGAATCTTTTCAAATATCTTAGCTTAACCGATAAACTTAAAAAAAATGTGAAAAAGCTTTGTTTTTGTGGATATTTTTTTACAGAATGATGGAAAAAATCAAAATATTAATCTAATTATACTGACATGAAGTTTTGTATGATATCATAACAATCTTTGAAATCTTTATGAAATTTTCGCTAAATCTCAAAAATCTTTTGAAGTCTTTAAAACCTTAATTGCTTGACTTTGCCTCCATAATTCGAAAACATTCTTTTCTTGAATTTGCCGTTTCTAGCAGTCATTAATTTTGTTTAAACACTAAAAAATACTTTGATGGACAAGAAACTGAAATTTTCTCAACGTTTTGAAAACGATCCTTGTACTTAATTAACTAAAATTACTCTATAATTTTCTTAACTGATACAGATTAAACGCATTAACGAGTCAGGTTCTATTGGACAGATTAGTTGTAAGAAGACATTATTACTTGAGTATTCAAATCGCTCGACATCTTCGATTGTCGGAAATTGATGGCGAAAGCAGAATCTTGGCTCAGTGGGCTTGTTACAAGGTATTTAAAAAAAATAATTTTAGGATTAGCACTGAATATGATAAAATAATAAAGATTGTTTTTTAAATCATCTTTTCAACCCAGGTTAAACAAACGCAACTGGATAAGGAACAGATTGCCGAAGAAATAGCTGATAAATTAGGCTACGCTCCAGGAGTTTCTTACAGTGAAATAGCCGTAAAAGCTGCTGACTGCGGAAGAAAGCAATTAGCCATCAAAGTAAGTTGATGAATAATTTTCTTCAAATATAATTATATTTTCCACTTTAATATTTTAATAGTTTAGAGTTTAGAATAAAATAATATAATTTTTTCTCCCCTTTAGTTAATAGATTATGAGCCAAAAGCTCAGCTTCAAGTACCATTGTTACTCAGACTGGGAGAGGAAAGAGCTGCTCTTAACAAAGCTGTGGAAAGTGGAAATACAGATTTAGTTTACCATGTTATTCTCCATCTCAGAGAACGCATGCCCTTAGGAGATTTCCAGGTATATTCCAAATTCAAAATTAATTTAATATTTAATAATAAATTAAGTATGTAGAAGATTATTTCAATTTTTCTCAATTTATCATTAACGACTGTTTTTTAAGTTATAAACTCGCAGAGGTAATTATGTTTAGAATTGGATGTAATTAAGTGAATTTTTTTTCTTCAGATGTCTATTATGCATTGTCCTTTAGCTATGGCCTTGTATATAAAATACTGCCAGAGTCACAACCGAGAAACTTTGCGGGATATCTACAATCAGTATGACGATTACCATTCCCAAGCTCTCTGGTTTGTTAAGGAAAGCTACCGACCAAAGGTGAGTTTCCTCTGTACATGTTTTTGAGGAAAATCTCTGAAATGCCAATCAATTAATAATAATAATCTACAAGTGTTCGCAGCTAATACATTCCGTTCGGAACTTGAATTTGGTTTTTATGTTTTGTTTTTTTATTCCTGTTTTTTTTTCATTGGTTTGTTTTATTATTTAAAGTTTCGAAGCACATAAGTGTAAAAGGAAAATAATAATGTTAATATATTAAATTATTTTTGATCAATTTTAAATCTTTGAAATTGTACAACAAAATGAAATTATTAATTGGAAACTAATATTTTTGAAATAAATATATTTGATGTTTTACTTATATGCTTCTTTAAGTTTCTTTTTCCAGTTAATAAGTTTTTTATTTTTTTATGACTTAAAATACTTGGAAGAAAAAAAAAAAGAATGAACCATTTCGATTTCTGATATGAGTTTTAGTAAAAATATGTAATTAAATTTTTAAAATATATTTCAATTACAGTTTTTTAATTTCAAGCAGTTTATTATATAAAAAAGTCAGAATGAAATTAAATATTATAAAAGTCATATCGCTTTTCCCTTTTTAAACTGTTAAAAACTGTAAATTAAATTTTTTTGATCTTTTGTTCAGCTTTCAGCTTGAAACTTTCAACATAAAATTATTGCAAACAGGAGCTATTTAAAATTGAACAACTTTGTATTAAAATCATTTAAAGTTGAAAAAATAATTAAAGCCAATACTTAGTTGAATAATTAATTTTAACCTAGAATCTCCACAATTCTTTGAATAATGTTTGAAATTAAAAAATTTTGATTTAAAAACTCTAAATAATTGAAAAAATCTCAATTCAAAGCCTTCGATATTAAACAACTTGTAAATGAGGAATACTTAAGACTGTAGACTTTCACAAACGTGGAAGCTATACAAATGGAGAAATTTTTATTCTAATGCTTACCAATTTAAATAATTTCACTACTAAGCATTTCAAATTGAAAATTAATCAATTTTACAACTTAAAAGTAAAACATTTTCAAATTTAGAGCGTTTAAAATTGAGCATTTTTTAATTTGCGTTGCTAAAAAAGAGTAAAATATCACATTTTTAGCTTTTAAATTTTAAAATTCACAACTTTCAGAACGCAAAAATGAAACATTTTTATTTATTTATTTTTTTTAATTAAACGTTTTATATTTAGAGCAATGAAAATTTAGCTGAAATCTTTGAATATTCTGAATTCTTGAATGTTCTGAATTCTCTGAATTCAGATGATTTCTTGAATTCTGTAAAATCCCTGAATTTCTTAAATTCTTCTGAATTCTCAGCAATATTTTGTAGTCCTTGAAATTCCTTAAATTCCACGAATTTAAGGAATTCTGATACGTGAGAGAATTGAAAAGATTCCTGGAATGCCAAGGATTTCAAAATAATGCGAGAAAAGAGAGTTTAAACGAATTCAAGGATTTCAGATGATTAAGAGAATTTAGAGGAATTCAGAAGATTTTAAGGAAATTAAAAGAATTCAACAAAATTTGAAGGAGTTTAAAAGCATTCCAAGAAATTTAAAAGAAAGAAAAAGAATACATAGAATTTAAAGAATGAAAAAGAATTCAAAGGAATGAAACATTCAAAATTACTTATTTAATACTGATATATATTTGAAATTTTACTATTTCACTATATTGAAAAATTTCGAAAAAGCATTAAAAATACCTCGGAAATACCTGAAATTCTTTGAATTCCTTGAATTTCCTAAATGCTCTGAAATTCTTAAAATCTTCGAATATTATTCGTTTCTTCTATATTCGGAATTCCTTGAATAGCCTACATTCCAAATGTTTCAGGAATTCAGGAAATTCTCTAAATTTCTTGAATTCCTTAAATATTCTGAATAATTTTAAATCCCTGAATTCCTTATATTTATCTGAATTTCTTAAATGTTCTGAATTTTCTGAAATCCTTGAATATTCGGAATTCTTGAAATTCTTTGAACTTTCCTAATCCCCTAAATTCCTATAATTCTCTGAACTCGTTGAATTCCCTGAATTCTCTAAACTCTTTCAATTCCTTCAAATTCATGAATTTATTCAATGCTCTGAAAGCCCTAAAATTCTCTGAATTCTCTAAGTTGATTAAATTCCCTAAATACTCTAAATTCCCTAAAATCCTTGTATTTCTTGAATATCCTGATTTTCCCTGAATTTCTTGAATATGCCGATTTCCCTAAATTTCTTGAATATTCTGAATTCCTTAAATTCCTTGAATATTCTCAATTCTCAAAAATTCTGACAATCTGAATTCCGTGAATTCTCCGATATCCTTGATTTCTCTGAATTTCCTGAAATCATTGAATATTCTTAATTTCCTGATTTCTTTTAATGTTCTGAATTACTTGAGTTACCTACATGCTCGGAAATACCTGAAATTCTCTTAATTCCTTGAACTTCCTAAATGCTCTGAAATTCTTAAAATCTTAGAATATTATTAATTTCTTCAAAATCTGGAATTCCTTGAATTCCCTACATTCCAAATGTTTCAGGAATTCAGGAAATTCTCTAAATTTCCTCAAATATTCTTAATAATTTAAAATCCCTGAATTCCTTCTATTTATCTTAATTCCTTAAATATTCTGAATTTTCTAACATCCTTAATTTCTTTTAATTCTTCTGAATTCCTTGCATTATTTTTAAGTCCTTGAATTTCAGAAAATTCCATACCAGGGAGTTCGTAGGAATTTAGAAGATTTCAAGGAAGTTGAAAGAATTTCTAAGGATTTAGAGGAGTTTAAAAGAATGAAAAAGAATACATAGAATTTAAAGAATGAAAAAGAAATCAAATGAATGAAGCATTCAAAATTATGCATTCAATACTGATACATATTTGAAATTTAACTATTTCACGTATAACAATTTTAGAAGGAAATTTTCCACAATTGACAAATGCCGAAAAGAGCATTAAGAACTGAATATTTTTGAGGTAGCTTTCCAATTTTCCAATCCCCTTTTCACATTGATCTGTGAACAAAATGCCATGAAAAATAAAACCATGCCTTTCAAATTATTTTTAACAATTTAAAATTGGAATCATAGCAATCTTGTTTTATATTTGTATATTTTTAATTGATAATGTAATGTTTCCCGCACACTGTATAGAGCGTATAATTGCTATACTAAACTACAGCTTTTTCGATTTTTCAGAACACGATTTCGAGAGATACGCTATTAAAATCTGCCCATGAAAATTTTAAACTAGCTCGAAACGACACGAACGCTGCTTTGACAGAAGAGCAAATAAAACTTTTGCGATATCAGCGTTCTTTGGAAGAAACTTTACATGAACCGGTAGTCGGCAAACCACTTCACGAAACAGTTCAGATTTTGCTTCTTCAAAATGAAATCAAACTTGCTGACAAACTGCGATCTGAATACAAAATTCCTGATCGAAGGTATTTAAAATATTGACAATAAAAATGTAAATATTTTTATTTATTTACCAATTATGTTTACTTTGACTTGTGTGAAGATATTGGTGGCTGAGGATACAAAACTTAGCCAAAAAAGGTCTCTGGATTGAAATGGAGAAGTTTTCAAAGAGCAAAAAATCGCCGATTGGTTACGAGGTAAGTCTCAAAAATTTGGAATTAGTTCAGAATTTAGTTTTGAAAACATATTTATTTATCAAAAATGTATTTTTCTGCAGCCGTTTATTGATGAATGCCTAAAATACAAAAACGAAATGGAAGCAAAGAAATATTTGCCTCGCGTGAAAGACGAATTGAAAGTAAAATATTTAACAAAAGTCCAGTGAGTACGATTGAGATTCCTCATTATTTAATCTTGAGTCTTGAACTGATCTTAAATTTATTAAAAAATCCATTTTCAGCATGTTGATGGAAGCAGCACAAACCGCTGTCGAACAAAAAGATTCGGCTGCTTTGTCTTACGTTTTGGCTCAATGTGGACCATCGGATCGTAAAATTGCAGAAAAAATTAGCGCGATGATATCTGGTCTCAAAACAGGAAAATAAATTATCAATCCAAGTACCAAAGATTTCCACTTTTGTATTTATATATATCAATATCTGAAAAGACAATGCTTCGAATTACGTGTACTCATTAATCCAGTTATTGATATTTCAAAATGTAAAAAATTCCTTATTTTGTAAATATGTATATATTATTATTATTTTTATTGATACATTGAATAAAAAGCACTTTATAGTAAATTGGAGCCCTTTTTATTGCAAAAATATGTACCTTTTTCATATAAATTCAGCCATTTAATTCAAATACACTCAAATAATCATACATATAAAAATCAATATCTAATGGAAATCGCAATATATTCAACATTCAATCAACCATTAAAAAAGAAAATAATTCGCTAAATTGTTTTAAAAATTCGGTATTAATCCTAAAACCCTTTTAAAAAAATGTAACTAACCTCAACAAAATGTTTCTACATTACAAAATAATTTTCGGAGGTGATATTTTAGATACAATTTCTATTTAAGAAATAAATCGTAATTAGAAATATAGGAAAATATCGTCTAATCATCTAACTTTTTCAGCAGATGCCATAAATGCATCGTGTTTTTTTACGAGATCTGCTACTATTTGTTTCTCAATTTCCTCCCCGTCAGCAATTTGAGATTTACTCAAAGATATTGGATAATTATCGTCCCTACTCACAATTACGACGCGTTCCTTCCGAGTGTGAAGCATATTTGCCACCACCAACTGTAAAAAAGAGATATTTTTGTTAAAAATTTGTTTTTGAATCAACAGGGAAATTTTTTTTTTTATTCCATAAAGGTTTCTGAAACTTTATCAGCAAGTTGGGGAAAGAATGTGATGCACTTACGTAATGTTTATATTTGTTAAGCGCGTTCCTAGCTTTGGAAATTAATAGATTTTCATCGGTTTCGAGTTTGAAGGATACAACAAATGCCTCTGGAACCCAAAGACTCACCAAAGGTTCGAGAATTTTTGGAACCAGATGAAGTGCAATCGTTGGAGGACCACTGGAAGAAATTTTGTGGACAGCCTGAAAATTATTGATAAATTTAATTCAGTGAATGGATTTTCTAATTCTGATTGGAAAATGTATTGATATTAAAAAAAAAGATATGATAAAAAAGTATAAGATAAGGGGCCGTTCAAAAACTACCTCACACTATTGTCTAAAATACTCTCAAAACAGAGGAAAGAGGATGATTTTTCAAGAAAATGGGAGAATAAATTCGTTTAAATAACATTATTTTTATAGATATATTGCACAAAATATCAAAAGGTTATCATTTCAAGTAGAAATATATTGCATTTTCAACCAAATACTTAGTTGAATTTTTAATAAAAAAAAGTGTAAGTCTCAATGAAAAATATAATTGTTGATATTTCAATTAAAAAAAGATTTTAATTTTAAATAAAACACAGTCGAATTTAACCAAAAAAATAAATTATTAACAAAAAATGTAATAGTTGATATATAAAAAAAATACTTTAATTTTGAATCAAAAACATAACAAAATAGTTGGATTTGAAGCCAAATAGTGGAATTTTAAACTAAAAACGTCCACTTTCAACGAAAAATGGAATTACTAAATTTTGAGTTGGAAAAAAAATTGATTTTCAAGCAACAAAAAATGAATTTTCAGAAAATAGTTCAATGTTCAACCAAAGAGATGGATCTTAACTAATAAAATTTAAAAAAAAAGTGGTTCAACTTTCAATAAAGAAGATTAATTTTCAACCAAAAAGGTCGAATTTACAACAAAATACATACATTTTCAACCAATAATATAATAGTTAAATTCTCAGCTAAAACAATTAATTTTCAACCAAAAAAACGAATGTCTAACAAAATAGTTAAATTTTCTACCAAAGAGATTGATCTTCAACTAATAAAATGAATTTTTAACAAAGTAGTTCAACTTTCAACCAAACAGTTAAATTTTCAATCAAGAGAATTTATTTTCTATCAAAAATTAATTCTTAACAAAATCGTTTAATCGTTAACAAATAATATTCATTTTTAACAAAGTAATTCCACTTTCAACCCAGTAGGTTGAATTTCCAACCAAAAAAGTGAATTTACAACAAAAATGTTTAATTTTCAACCAGAAAAGATTTTGCATTCAGAAAAAAATTGCAACCAAATTGTTGAGTTTTCAAACCAAAAAGGCGAATTCTCTAGAAAATAGTTGAATTTTCAATCCAAAAAGACTAATTTTTAACAAAATAGTGGAATTTTTAAACCAAATAGTGGAATTTTAAACTAAAAACGTCAATTTTCCACCACAAATGGAATTATTAAATTTTCAGTTGAAAAAATGGATTTTCAAGCAACAAAAAACGAATTTTCAACAAAATAGTTCAATGTTTAACCAAAGAGATAGATCTTCAACTAATAAAATAATTTTGTAACAAAGTAGTTCAGCTTTCAATAAAGAAGATTAATTTTCAACCAAAAACGGCGAATTGACAACAAAATACATACATTTTCAACCAAATTGTTGAATTTTCAACTAAAAACGATTAATTTTCAACCAATGATATAAAAGTTAAATTCTCAGCTGAAACAATTAATTTTCAACACAAAAAAACGAATTTTTAATAAAATAGTTCAATTTTCTACCAAAGACAAATCTTCAACTAATAAAATGAATTTTTAACAAAGTAGTTCAACTTTCAACCAAACAGTTAAATTTTCAATCAAGAGGATTCATTTTCTACCAAATTGCTAAAATTTTCAACCAAAAATAGAATAATTATATTTTCAGTTAAAAAAAAATATTAATTTTTAACAAAATAGTTCAATCTTTAACCAATAAAATTAATTTTTAACAAAGTAATTCCACTTTCAACCCAGTAGGTTGAATTTCCAACCAAAAAAGTGAATTTACAACAAAAATGTTGAATTTTCAACCAGAAAAGATTCTGCATTCAGAAAAAAATTGCAACCAAATTGTTGAGTTTTCAAACCAAAAAGGCGAATTCTCTAGAAAATAGTTGAATTTTCAACCCAAAAAGACTAATTTTTAACAAAATAGTGGCATTTTTAAACCAAATAGTGGAATTTTAAACTAAAAACGTCAATTTTCCACCACAAATGAAATTATTAAATTTTTAGTTGAAAAAATGGATTTTCAAGCAACAAAAAACGAATTTTCAACAAAATAGTTCGATGTGCAACCGAAGAGATGGATCTTCAACTAATAAAATGATTTTTTAACAAAGTAGTTGAACTTTTAATAAATAAGATTAATTTTCAACCAAAAAAGGCAAATTTACAACAAAATACATACATTTTCAACCAAACTGTTGAATTTTCAACCAATAATATGAAAGTCAAATTCTCAGCTAAAACAATTAATGTTCAACAGAAAAAAACGCTTTTTTAATAAAATAGTTAAATTTTCTACCAAAGAGATGGATCTTCAACTAATAAAATGAATTTTTAACAAAGCAGTTCAACCAAACACTTAAATTTTCAATCAAGAGGATTCACTTTCTACCAAATTGTTGAATTTTCAACTAAAAATTATCAATTTTCAACCAAAAATAGAATAATTATATTTTCAGTTAAAAAAATTAATTTTCAACAAAAGAGTTCAATCCTCAAACAACAACATTAATTTGTAACAATGTAGTTCAACTTTCAACCAAGTACAGGAGACCTCAAACTTCAGACTTCAAACGAAGAAGATGAATTCTCAGTGAAACTTTTAATAGTTGAATCTTCAACTAAAATCGATCACTTTTTAGCCGAAAATGCATTATTTACATTTTCAGGGGAATAAATAGGAACTCTTTTAAAAGGAAGTAAAGAGGAGAATAGGCTAGAGTGTGAAGTCTGTATTTAGATGCTTTACTTGTAAAATAAAATCACTAATTTTAATTTTTTAAAATATTTCCAAAAATTGTTATTGAAATTTATATTTTCCATATGTGATGTCACAAAACCTGTTAACTCTTTTTTTTTGTATTTGAATAGAGACATTTAAGACTGTGCGTTAGATTCTTGGTTTTTTTAATTTTCTAGAATTTCGTAATTTTTTAATGTTGGGCATTAAGAGGAATTTAAAGTTTGATTTATTCTGAATGTAGTATGTTAAATTTTGATGTTAATATTCCAGACACTTTACGATTTTCTGACAAACTATTCTTTTTTAAAGTAATCAAAATTTAATAGAAAAAAGAAATACTAACCATTTCATTCGAAGGGATGTAAAAATCGGAGACAGCAGCAGCTAAATACAAAATCGCCCTGCTTTTTAAAGGAGCAAGTGCTTGACAAGTGGAGCGTAATAACCAAAGGTATTCAGCTAAGGTGGTGAAATTTAGCTGAAGCAATTTTCCCTGCTTCAAAGTCTCCTTATACTTGCACAGAACTTTGGAAATTTGTTCCGTGTATTCAGGAGAAACTTTAATAAAAAATAAATATTTCATTTTCAGTTATACATACAAGTCCGATATAGGATAATAAAACAAAACAAGAAGAGTGTTTCATTATTTTGTAAGGAAACTTGAAATAATTACTATATTGTAATTATAAGTTGTAGGAATACAAAAAGACAATAATTTAAATTAATTCAATACTCTGACAATACAAACTCTAATTTTTGAGATTATGGACAAAATGGAAACAATTTATTTACTCCCAATTGTTGTAAAAATGCACCTGTTACTGATGGTTTTCCACTTTCGGTTTTTAAGTCGAGCATATTAAGGAATGACTGGCCTGCAAAATGTCGTGAAAATGGCTCCAGAGTCTTCAACCTAAATATTTGAAACAACGATTTTTACATATTCAATGCATCTTGCCTGATAACAGATATTCAATTAGAAATTCACTAAAAAGACAAAGTTATTTTAATCTCAAGAAAAATATTCGTTGTTTTTTTAAATTACCTATGAAGAAAAATAACAGCATATCCATGTTCTAAAAAATATTCAGCCGACACAGAACCTCTCGTCCCAGCACTAAAGTTATCAACAAAACGAACAGTGTTATGTTCCAAAGGTACTGTGGTACCACCACTCTGAAAATAAATAAAAATATTTAAAAATATATGTTATTATATTACTATTTGTATACGTATATTCTCCTTGAGTTAAAGTTAAATTCATTTAAGATCGTAATGAAATCTTTTTTCTTATAAGCCATTTTATGCACCGAAATCAGAGCATTAAAGAAATTCACAAATCAAAATTAGACTTACAAACTACCTCCTTTCCGGCTCATTAGACACAAATATATAACAAAGGAAAGAAGAGAGCTTTGAATGCTCTGATTTCGGTGCATAAAACGTTTCATAAGAAAGTATATTTTATTTGGATATAAATGAATTTAAAAAAATAAAGACACCAAGCTCAAAATTCGTTAGTTTTTTGTTTAAATATTGCTTAAAGGATGTTTTTAAATTAGCAATTTTTAGAAATGTATGATTTTTTGGATTATTTCTTTTCCTATTTGGAAACTGTAATAATCTGAATAGATTGGTTCAGAATCAACCCCACCAAGTTTGATGAATTATTTAGGGGCCGTTCAAAAACTGCGTCACGCTATTTCGAACACTTTTTCCACCCTTCCCCTTCTTCGTCACAGATCATCACACAAAGCTTGAACCCCTCCAGCGTGACGTCACAAATACGAATACCCACCCCCCTTTTAAGACAAAATTTTGTTTTCGATTTCATTTAATAAACGCAGACTTCATAGACTTAAATGCTCTTAAAATATGGGAAATAGGGTGATTTTCACGAAAATAGGGGAATAAAGGCTTTCAAAAAAATTAGTGTACGTATATTCAATTCAATATATGAAACGCTTTAAATTCCCAAGATTTCATGTTGAAATCTATTCCATTTTAAACAAAATAGTTGAATTTTAAACAAACAAAAAAATATTTTCTACCAAAAGAGATAAATTTTCAACCCACCAAGATGAATTTTCGACCAGATAGTTAAATTTTCAAGCCAAAATTATGGATTTTTAAAGAAGATAATAGAATTTTCAATCCGAAAAGTAGAATTTTAATTGAGACAGATATTTTTGAACCAAAAAACCGGCCTGAGCTTGTAAAAAATAGGTAGGTAGGCCCTAGGTAGCTGACTGGGGGAGTATACAAATATTATAAGCTCTTCAAAAATATTACTGTTAGATTCAATGACCCCATGGACATACCCCACATCATTTCACGCCTGCCAACAAAGATGAATTTTCAAACGAAAAAGATGAATTTTCTGCCATAAAAAATGAATTTTCAATCCAAAAGAACGAATTTTTAACAAAATAGTATAATTTTCAACCAAGTAAATTTTTAACAAAATTGATACAGTTTTAAACAAATAGTTGAATTTTCAACCAAATAGTCGAATTTTCAAACAAAAAAGATTTAACTTCAATAAAAACCAGACACATTTTCAACCAAATAGTTGAATTGCCAAACCAAAAAGGCGAGTTTTTTTAGAAGATCTTTGCACTTTGAACCCGAAAAGTAGAATTTTAAACAAGATGGATACTTTTCAACCAAGAAATATGAATTTTCAACCAAGAGAGATAACTATTCTACCAAAAACAATGAAAAATTGTTATCCTAAAACACTAATGTTTAACAAAACAGTTGAATTTTAATCCATATAGTTGAATTTTCTACCAAAATAGTTGACTGTTTACCAAAAGAGATGAAGTTTCAAACAAAAAAGACGAATTTTCTACAAAACAATGACTTTTTCAATCGGAAAATATGAATTTTCAACATAAAAGTACATTTTCAACCAAATAGTTTACTTTTTTACCAAACTATTAAATTTTCAAGCCGAAAGAACGAATTTACTACATGGCAGTTGAATTTTCAACCCGAAAATAATAATTTTTAACGAATAAATTCATTTACGACCAAACAGTCGCATTTTCAACTGAAATAAAGGATATTTCAACCAACAACGATTTTCATTTGAAATAAAAATCAGTTGAATTCAACCAAAGAAGACGAATTTCGAAGAAAATAGGTGAATCCTTAACCAGTTGCATTTTTTACCAAAGAACATGTAATTTATACAAAAATAATTAAATTTTCAACTCAAAAAGACGAACTTTCAACAAAACAGTTGAAAATTCGACACAAAAGACGACTTTCTAACAAAATAGTGTAATCTTTAATCAAATAAGTAAATTTTCAGCAAAACAGATATATTTTTTACCAAGTACTTGAATTTTGAACCTATGAAAATAAATTTCCAGCTAAATAGTCGAATTTTCAAACAAAAAAGATTAAACTTCAACCAAAACCAGTTGCATTTTCAACCAAATAGTTGAATTTCCAAGCAATAAAGATGATTTTGTTAAAAGATCATTTTCACATTTTCAACCTAAAAAAGAGAATTTTAATTGAACAAGAGATATAATTCTCAACCAAAAGAGATGCATTTTCAACCAAAAGAGATGCATTTTCAACCAAGAGAGAAACTATTCTACCACCAAAAAAATTTGTTATCCAAAAAGACGGATGTTCAACAAAAAATTTAATTTTCCACTAAATAGTTTCACTTTTTACCAAACTAATGAATTTTCAACCCAGAAAGATGAATTTTCAACAAAACAGTTGAAACTTCGACCAAAAAGATAACTTTTTAACAAAAAAGTTGAATTTTCAAAAAAATCATTCAATTTTCAATCAAACAGTAGAATCTTAAACCAAACAAGACAAATTTTTTACAAAAAAGAATTAACTTTGAAATAAAAATGGTTGAATTTTCGTATTGTGTTCTATTAATTTAGTTCGCACTGAGACAAAAAAATGAGCAAAAGGGGAAGTTTCTTGCAAACAGCGGAAAAAAGAGGAATTCTTAAAAAAAGGGAAATGGAGGAAAGAGTGTGAAATCTGTAAACGTCTAAAATAAAACAAAAAACGTAAAAATAATATGTAGAGACTTTACTTGTAAAATAAAATCACTAATTTTCTTTTTTTAGGAATTTCGAAAAATTGTTGCACAAATTTATATTTTCAATGTGTGATGTCACATTCTGCATTAAGCCCTCTCCCACTCCCCTATGTGGCAGATCGTCTCCCTAGCAGTGTGACGTAGTTTTTGAAACATCATTTATAAATATAAAATAAGTTAATCAATATTTACGGATTTTAGAGGGCATCTTACCGTCACTAGAACAATTTTGCGATCGTCATGTCGGTGTATAAAATCTTTCAAAAGACTTTCGCTTTGTTCCAAATCCGCTGGGCGTGGATTTTTTGCGTAAAAGTCTTCCCAATTGGAAACCATGGTCGAATAAATATAATAATTCTAGAAATTAAAAATCATCAAATATTATTTTAGAATGATTATATAATAGACTTTTTTGCAAATAAATAATTTAATAACAATACAACAGAAGCACAAAACGACAAACAATAATTTATTTTAAACTCAAATATGAATTAATTTAAACCCCTTAAAGCTGAATCAAATTTTTTTTACGGTAATCCTAAAAAAATAAAAATTATGACAATTAAAAATGACATATTTCAAACTCAAATGTAAGATCAGTAATGAGAAGGTGAAGAAATATAGTCGATGTAATTATTTCAATTTGAAAGATATATGTAGATATAGTTGATATTGATAGCAGGGCTTAAATCAACTAGAAGGCTTAACAAAAGTCACATAAAATTACAAAGAAAGTCATATGGAATTTCGAAGAAAATCCACAAAAGGTCGCATCAAAATTTAAAAGATAATGGAAAAAGCCGTATCAGACACTGAATAACTGAAATAATAACGTTATTTTTTCAGGAATATAGAGTACATAATTCGAATTGATTTTCAAATATTCTTTGCACCATAAAAATGAAGTTAAAAATTAAGATCGAAAAGAATTTTATCATGAATAATTTTATGCAAAATGAGCATGAAAAATATTCAGAATAAAAAAAAAACAGAATTCGAAACTACCTTACTTTTCGGCTCATTAGAGACCAAAATAACCAAATGAAAAAAGAGGGAGAAAAAGAGAAAGTCAACCAAAACGGGCATCGCCCGATTCGCATTCGTCTACCTGCTAAGTATACCCCCACCATTGCGCTATGCGAGTTACCCCTCACTTGCTTTTGCCAAGTATATCTGGCGTCGGATTAGAGGCGGACTTACCCTCGGACATACCTGAAATCTTGAAATTAGTATCCATTGTACTTATACTCCCTTTTGTATTCAATACTCATTCATAGATTGCCTATATATTACTCTATTTTGGAAGGCTTAGAATTTAAATTCATTCAGTTTTTAAGAGTTTTAAACTGGATATTGAAAACTTCGCAAATTTTACCATTTTTAACGTTTCAAAAGTGAGATTTGACTGCAATTTTTAATATATCAATTTACAATAATTCGTCTAGGTCACAGAATTTGAAATTGATAAAATTTACACGTTAGTATCTCACATATTATTCATTTTTTCAACGTTTTAAATTTAAAATTCATTAATCTTTATGACTTTGAATTTTAGAATATTGTACAGTTAGGCTGATTCAATGTACATAATAATGTAATAATTACATTTAATCACACAATAATTGAAAAGTTAAGAATAACCATTGTTCTAAATAGTGTTTGTAGCAATAAATTTTAATTTGACGTATTTTCAAGGTTCAACTTCCCTTAATTTTCTGAACTGATGCAAATCTTACTAAAAGTAATGTACCTTTGATGATATTTGGTGAAATATAAGAATTTAAATGTTTATAAACAGTTTAGATAAACAAATTAATATTTTTGGGTAGTTACACGTAGAAAAAAATCGGTTTCTAAATCAAAATAGCTTGAGAATGAATAATAACACTGCATGCTAAGATTCACTCAGTGAAAATTCCTGGAATATTTTATAATTAATACTTAACTATGATCAATTGTTTCTAAAAATATTTATTAATACATTTTTATTGATGTTTGTGACTAACTTAGACTTTCAACTTAATCTCAAGCTATTTAAATGGAAGGAAAAAATTCGTTGTACTTGAACTTCCAAAATATTTGGAAATTGTTCATCTAATTTGTTTATGAAAATATAAATTGTTATATTTTACCAAATATTATCAAACATATATTATTTAAACTTTAAAACTTTTATTTAATCTTTTAAAGCTTTTAAATATCTTTCAAAATGATTCAAATGTTTCCTAAAATTTGTTTTAAGTTTCTGAACAATTTTTTAAATGGCCTTGAGATCATACTTTTTTTTCGACAATTTTGGATATCTTAAAATTAATTTTTTCAAAATAAAAACTAATTGTTAATTTTCCTAGGAATCTAACGAAATTTTATTTATTCACTTGACACCTTTCAGAATTCTTAAAAAGATTCTTCTTTTGGAAATATTCAAAAATCTACATTGAAAAAAATGGTTGAAACCTTTTCTAAGTTTTGAATTATATTTGATTCGTTTCAAAATTTCTATAAATGTTTCTAAAAGATAAATCAAAATCGTTACATTTTTAACCTACAAAGATGCGAATTTCCAAAGAAAAAACATTAAATTATAACCAAAAACAGTTGAATTTTCAAGTCAAATAGACGAATTTTTTACAATACAGTAGAATTTTCAACTCGAAAAGTTGAATTTGCAACAAAAAAGTTAATTTTCAACCAAGAAAGATGACTTTTCCACCGTGAAAGATGAAGTTTCTACCAAAAGAAGAATTTTGAACGAGTTGAATTAAACAAAACAAAACGAATTTTTAACAAAATAGTTGAATCCTCAAACAGATGAATTTTCAATCAAAAAAGATGAATTTCTGAAAATGTAATCGTTGCATTTTCAGTTAAAAAAATAATTTTCAACACATATAAAATTAGTTTTCAACTAGTTGTATTTAACAAAAAAAGACAAAATTTAAAAAAAAATCGAATTTGAAAAAAAAAGTTACATTTTCAACCAAAAAGGTAAATCTCGCATAAAAACAGAATTTTTAACAAAATAGTTCATCTTTCAACCAAAAAAAGTTAAATTTTCAACAATGAATATTAATTTTTCACCAAGAAAATTAATGTTGTACAAAAAAAGATAAATTTTTAACAAAATACATCAATTGTTAACAAAATTGCTGAATTTTTGAGCGAAAGAGACAAATTATCTACAAAGCAGTTGAATTCTCAACCCGAAAATATGAGTTTTAACAAAAAAGTTTATTCTTCACCAAATAGTTGAATTTTTAACCAAATAGTTAATGTTTTATCAAATAGTTAAATTATGAACCAAAAGTTATGAATTTATAGCAAAAAAAAATAATTTTGAACAAAACAGTAAACCTTAAAAAAAAACAATTTTTAACAAAGTCGTTCAAGTTTTACCCGCGCAAATGAATTTTTAATTAAATAGCTCAGTTTTCAACAATATAGTTAAAAAAATATAGACAAACCAAAGTCTTCATTTTGATCAATTTAAAAATAGAAATGTACAAAAAATGTAAAACTATAAAATAATATAAACAATTTTTTTAACACAAAGACAAATCAGACAAATCAAATTTTGTGTTCGAA
Source organism: Andricus curvator (assembly GCA_932195095.1). Lineage (NCBI taxonomy): Eukaryota > Metazoa > Arthropoda > Insecta > Hymenoptera > Cynipidae > Andricus > Andricus curvator. The sequence goes on from CAKNYM010050351.1 coordinate 86,853, forward strand.
ATGATAATTTTTCGAGCTGGAAAAGGGAAGGGAAAAGTTCTGTCGCACCCTATCCTTTTCCCAGCTTTATGATTTCTTTACAAGAATTGTCAGAATTGCTCTATTTTAAAATTTATGATCAAAATGTCTTTTGTATTCATGCGTCAACTTTGAATTATGTCGATGAAAAAAATTTTTCGTTTTGAAACAGATGATTCAAATATTGTAAATGAGCATAAGTTCCTCAATCTTCAATAAACTGTATTAATATTATAGATCAATCGATTTTCCTCGAATCAAGGAATCTTTTCCGTTCTTGCATCAATTTTGAATTATGTTAGTGAAAAAAGTTTTACTATAAAAAATCGTGTTTTCAAATATTCTGCATTACCATAGCTTCCTTACTCTTCAATAAAATGTATAAATGTTATGGGTCAATCGATTCGTCTTGAATCAACACAACTTTTCTATTCTCGCATCAACTTTAAATTATGAGAATGAGAAAATTTTTACTATAAAAAACGATTTTAAAAATATATAAATTACCATATCCGATTTTCTAAATATTATTGAGTGCTAAAAAAAAATTCAATAAATATTTTTAGAAATCTTTTAGTCAGTTTCAAGATATTAGTGAGGAAAATAAGCCGTCCAAATTTCATCAATTTATCTGCAACAGTTTTCTAGTTATCGTATTCACAAAAAAGCGAAAAATTATTTCTTAACAAAGTGTTTCTACCAAAATTGTCAAACAAAATAGTTGAATCCTCAAGCAAAAAAGAGTGTCTGCTAAGAGATAAGTTTTTCCAAAAATAGTTGAATTTTTATTTAAAAAAAATTTCAGCTTCACTTTTCAACGACAAAATACGAATTTTAAATAAGAAGTACATTTTCTATTAAGATACTGGAATTTTCAACCTAAGAACACGATTTAAAAAAAAAAACAGTTGAATTTTCAACAAAATATAGTTGAATTTTTTAACCAAACAGTATCAATGTTTAACAAAATTGCTCTCGTGTTGAATTTTCCATCAAACAGTTGCATTTTGTAATTTCCACTAAAATAGATGAATTTTCAAATTAAAAAGATAAGTTTTCAAAAAAATAGTTGAATTTCTACCAAAAAAAATTTCAGTTTGGCTATTTAACAACTAAATATGAGTTTTAAATAAAAAAGTACATTGCACATTTTCTATCGAGAAACTTAAATTTTCAACCCAAGAAGACGAGTTTTCAACAAAACAGTTGAATTTTCAAGATTTATTATAATAATTCTTTATTTAATTTCATTTTACGTGTCTTCGAAACTAAAAAGCTTCAAATTTTAGAGTAATAAACTCCATCGGAAATTATTTCTAAACTGGAACCCAAAGGGACAACAGCTTAATTTTATTGTCGGGAATCCCCGTAATAAAGTTTAAAATTCTATTTACAATGTCCAGTTTAAATATCTCAGGTACGTCAGTCTTCTAAAATGTAATCCCAGGCGAGAACAAGCAAGTGAGGGGTAACTCGCATAGCGGAATGGTGGGAGTATACTTAGCAGGTAGACGAATGCGAATCGGGAATCGGCCACCAAAACCAAGCTCTCACTTTTTCCTTTCTCCGTCCTTTTTGTACTAACAAGGACGAACATGTTTCGGGGCCAATTAAGATAAAAAATCAAACATAATACCTGCAATTAAAAAGATATATATATATACATAAATACACATATCCATACATATTATATATATAAACACATATAAATATATATTTCCCTTTTTAAAGGTTACTTTATCTAATTTTGTATTCATTAGTGAAAAAAAAGACAAAGATATAAAAAATTATTCTTTATAATAAGAATAAATAAGTATTTAAAATTCGATCCATTCAAAGAATTATTTAGAATTAAAAAATGTTACTCATTAACTTCCTGTGTATGGATGTATATATGTATTATAATCCAGTATGTTTCACACAGTAAATCACGACACTAATTAAAAAATACTGTTGAAAGTCACAAACACAGTCTCGAAAAAATTGAGGAAATTTTATTTTAATATATATTGAAAAATAAAATTTTTTTAAAATGAAAATATCACTATCAAAAAATGCTTGGTGAAGTATTCAAAGTCCCGAGGTCAACTAACCTTCCTTTCTAACACGAAAACTCTCAAGGCATTCCCAGATTTTTGAAATCGTTCCATCCTACTTTTTAGAGAGAGAGAAGCATTTAACCAAGACCCTTCTTGATAGCCCTTCACTTGCCAGGACAAGTGACACAATTTTCAAGGAACCCATCGAAATAACCCAAACATCGTAAAACGCCTATGTTACAAGAAATTTTACAGATCTAAGGAAAACCCAAACTATAAGAAATCGTTCAAAAATCAATATCAATTATTCAGAAATGAATACAAAAAACAAGATATCAAAAGTGATCTGAAAATAAAACGACATAAGTAAAAAAATTTTAAGACAAATTCAGCATAACATTATTACAAAGGTACTCATTGATACATAAGAACAATTATGCACATATTTTATATATGGCATCTTCCTCAGAAAACCTTTGGTTATAGGCAACGAGGGTATCACAACTTATTTTTGATAAGCATCTGGGTGATTTTGTAATTAAAAAAATGAGGTAATTTGGAATTCTGTTTTTTTAATTGTGATTTTTTTTCTAAACTAAATGATTAACTAAACTCACGATTCGTTCCAATCTGCAGGGTTTGCTTATGAATATTTTCAGAATTCTTTTAATTGAGTCTAAATAATTTTACCTCAATTTATTGAAAGAATTTTTTATTTAAAAATTTTTGAAAGATGAATGCATTAAATATTAGCAATGTTAGAAATATATTAACATTTTTGGATTGTTTCTTTTCCTATTTGAAAAATGTAATAATCTAAATAGATTGGTTCAGAATCATCCATAAATAAAGTTAAAACAATTGTTTAACAATAGTCATTCAGCTTGAAGGATTCTGAATCTGGGTTTCAAATATTTCTTTCTAAGCTGTTAAACTTGCCAACCTAGATTATTTTAAAATGAGAAAAGTTTATAATGTACATTAATTTTGAACTTCAGAAACATTAATTTTTAACATTTGAATATGAAATTATTCATTTTTTAATAATTCAAACTTCAGAGCCCAAACCGATCTCGAAACAGGGTAAATAGCGTGACTATACACGGAAATAGGGGAATCAATTTTTTTTAAATAAAATTAATATAAATACAATATAACACTCAATATGAAACGGATTAAATTCCAAAGTTTTTAAGTCAAAATATATTACATTTCCAACCAAAAGAGACGAACTTTTGAGAAGACAGTTGAATTTTCAACAAAAAAGTTCATTTTCAACCAAGAACTTTTCTACCAAAAAGATGAATTTCCTATCCAAAAGGATGCATTTTCTATCCAAAAAGGTGGATGTTCAAGAAAACAGTTAAATTTTCAAACAAAAAAGAATGAATTTTCAACCAAAAATAGTTGGATTTTCTTATTGAGTTCTATTATCTCAGTTCGCATTTAAGCGAAAAAATGACAAAAAGTGGAATTTAAACGTTTTAGACTTAAAAATGTTCAACTAATTGGCTTGCAATTTGAAAAAATTAAAACTTTGAACACGGATTCACGAAATTAGAAAGTGTTCAATTTGAAACGCTATTAATTTAAAAATTTCTAAATATAAAGCTTTAATGGGACATTATTCCATTTTTTATGCTCTCAATTAAAATGGTACAATTTTTTCTAGTTTTGACTTTCGATTTTAAAAGTTTCATTGTCATTAAATTTGCAACTAAGTATAGCGAAGTTCAGAGAAAAACTGAAAAAGGTCGCATTGTTTCAAACAAGCCGCACGATCCGAGCCCTGTGATAATACAAAACTTGTAGAAAATTATGTAAAAAATTTGGAAATTCTTCTCAAAAAGACCACAAAGGTATAATATAAAAATCAAGAAGTATAAAAAGCATCGTCAGGGTGTCTATTCAAATCCTGGAAAAAAATTCGCTGATAATTCCAGGTTTTTTTCAAATATTTCGCATTTTTTTAAACAATCGACTCGGATTATGTATACTCTCGAAAATGTATATATACAGTTTCGGGAGTATCTATTATAAATAACGTTTTTTTCAGTGTCTAGGGTCTAATAATCAACTAATATGTTTACTTTAGAAAGCTCAGACAAATTATATTAGTAGATATTCGTAAATTCATTAGCAGAATCGATTAATTAAATAATACTAAAAACATAATTTGAATAATAATTGAAACAAATTGTTATTTTATCTTCTTATACTTAACATTCAGTGCATATTTTGGTAAAATTAATGTGGATACTATATTAAATTCAATTTAAACTGCTTCAAATTCCTAACTTTTTAAGTAAAAATATTGCATTTTCTAGAAGATAGATAAATTTTTATCCGAATAGTTGAATTTGTAACCAAAAAGATTAATTTGTTACCAATTTCGTTAAACCAAATAGTTGAATTTTTAATTGAAAAAGATCGCTTTTCATCAAATATGGAATAGTTGAATTTGCAGTTAAAAAAATTAATTTCCCACACAAAAAAACAACAGATTTTCAACTAAAATGATGAATTTTCAAACAAGAAGATTAATTGTGTACCAAAAAAGTCGATATTTCAACTAAAATAATTAATCTTCAACTGGAACAGTCGAATTTTATAGACAAAAGATCAATCTTTAACTGAAATTGTTGAATTTTAAACAAAAAAAAAAAAGATTAATTTTCAACTAAAATGAATCTTTAACTTGTATGGTCAAATTTTCAATCTAAAAGATTAGTTTATACCAAAAAAGACGAGTTTTCATCAAAATAAATGAATTTTCAACTAGAAAAAATAAATTGTCAACCAAAAATTGAATAGTTGAAGTTTCAGTTTAAAAAATTCATGTTCAACCAAAGAGATTATTTTTCAACTAAAATGCTGAAATATTAAAAATGGAGTAGTTACATTTTTATTAAAAAAAAACAACTAATTTTCACAAAAATAGTCATATTTAAAAAAAAGGAATGAGTTTTCAACTAAAAGAATGAATATTGAACTGGAATAGTATCATTTAAACCCAAAACGATGAATTTTCACCTAAAATGATCAATGTTCAACTAAAATGATAGAATATTTAATTGGGATAGTTACATTTTTAGTTTGAAAAAAAAACAACTAATTTTCAACCAAGAAATAGTTACATTTTCAAACAAAGTTAGAAATTTTCAACTAAAATGATGAATCTCCAACTGGAACAGTAGAATTTTTAATAAGAAAGATGAATCTTTAGCTGGAATTTTTTAATTTTGAACCAAGAAGTTTAATTTCTATCAAAAAAAGACGAATTTACAACTGAAAAAGATTAACTGTCAACTAAAAATTGAATAGTTAAATTTTTATTTAAAACAATTAATGTTCAATCAAAGATGAATTTTCAACTGAAATGATGGAACATTCAATTGGAATAGTTACATTTTTAGGTTTAAAAATGATAATTAAAAAAATAATTACACTTTCAAAAAAAGTTAGGAATTTTCAACTGGAAGAGTCGATTTAAAAAAAAAAGATTAATCTTTAACCGGAATTGTTGAATTTTCAACTAAAATGATGAATCTTCAACTGGAACAGTAGAATTTCAAACAAAAAAGATGAATCTTTAGCAAGAATTGTTGAATTTTCAACCAAGAAGATTAATTTCTACCAAAGAAGACAAATTTACAACTGAAAAAGATAAAATGTCAACAATAATTTTCAACAAAAAATAACTAAAAAAAAGACTTACATTTTCAAACAAAGTTAGGAATTTTTAACTGCAACAGTTGAATTTTAAACAAAAAAGATGAATCTTTAACTGGAATTGTTGAATTTTGAACAAAGAAGATTAATTTCTATCAAAAAAGACGAATTTACAACTAAAAAAGATAAACTGTCAACCAAAAATTGAATTTTTATTTTTAAAAACTAATGTTCAACCAAAGAACATGAAATTTCCACTAAAATGATAGAATATTCAGTTGGAGTAGTTACATTTTTAGTTATAAAAAAAATAATTTTCAACAAAAAATAACTAAAAAAAAGTAGTTAAATTTTCAATCAAAGTTAGGGATTTTCAATTAAAATGGTGAATTTCAAACCTAAACGATGAACTTCCACATAAAATGATGAATCTTCAACTAGAATAATAGAATTTTTAACCAAAAAGACGAATTTTCAACCAAGAAGATTAAAAAAGACATTTTTTCAATTAAAAAAGATCATTTTCAACCAAAAATTGGACGGTTAAATTTGCAGTTAAAAAACTTAATTTGAAACAACAAAAAAACAGTAATATATAGAGCTACTTTTACAAATTAAGAATCATTGTTATTCAATTTTATATAGTAATTAAAAAAAATCCCCTGACATTTCCAGGTAGGGTAGACAACCTTTTCGTCAACATTTTTTGAGCCCTTTAGAAATAAATAATTTTTGAAACGATCGTCGGATAAACGGTATTATTATCTTAATGCTACAATAATTCACCCAGTCCTCACAAGAATGATCTAAAAATAAGTAAATTAAATGTTGTGCCAAAAATTATATCTTTCATGAAGGTCAAAATTTTTCAATCGCTGGTAAATAAGAAGATACTTAGTGATAAAAATAAATAACAAATCGTTAAAAACAAAAAAATCATGCAATAGGGTGTATAATATATACAGTATATATATCATATATGCGATATATATAAATCTATCGATCTTATCAATTATGTAATGTATAACCTCAAATTGCGCATTATTTCAAAACCTGTTTATTTCCTTGAGTTTTAAATAAATATAAAAATAATTACCGTAAAATAAGAAGAGTTATATTTTCATAGAAATGATTTCTATAAAATGGAAGTTTGAGTTGTCGTATAATTATTAAAAGAAATTTCGAGATTCGTAATTTGAGGTTAGGTAAGAATGTAGCAACGAAAATCCATGTTAATTGTAATATAATAATGCATCTCTGATAACATTTAATGTTAAATGAAATTTAAGCACTCACTATTTTGTATACATCAAGCCTAAAATTTGAAGGTTAAACTTTAGAGCTTGATTAAAAACTGTCACGATATCAAATCTTTTGTCTGAACTTCCCATAAAGTTTCGCAAGAATGAATTATTGATGGATCACATTTGAAAAAATGAAGTATGTTTTTATAATGTTTGCACAATTCAACATTCATTTTCCAGTTCTTTAAAGAAAATCTAATTCTACTTCCAATCAAATCTGATTTTACGTAATCATAAAAGTACTTCACAATTAATTTAAAAATAGCTTCATATATCCAAAATGTATAATTTCCTGCTAAAATCAGAAGTTTAAAAATGATTTATGAAGACGAAAAATGCCAAAATAAATGAAAAGGGAGTACAGGTTCTAAAAGAAAATAGCATAAACTAAAATTTGATTCTCTAAACTTTATTGCCAGATATTTACAGTAATGCAAAGTATTAGGATATTTTAAACTTCGGACCATTGAAAAACCTCATGATTCACCAGCAAGCCAGGTTTACCAGGTTTAATCAAAAGGAGAGTCCCGGAACGGTTTTTTAAAATTGAATAACTTATTGATTCTTGCTTCATTTACTAAGTTCGTTTGTGTCTATTCTGTACGCCTTTTAACTCCAGATTGATGCAGGTCGCTCCATATGAGCCTTGCTCTTTCCTTCAGCTGGGTTGAGAAGCTGTGAAAAATAAAATAGCATATTAAAGAAAATCGTATTATAATTCGCGGAAAGTTTTACTTAATCACAAGGGGAAGATGAATAGAAAAAATAAAAAATGCGTACCTGATATCTCTTGTTCTTGTAGTCATTCCACGGTTCGGGTTTCGCCTTCGGAGTCCACGAAACATCAGGATTTTTAAAAGCCAACCTGGCTGTGTATGTAACTGCAGCCGCGCATCCCGCACCCAGGACAACGAACAGAGGAATCAGCTGCAAAGTGGATTACATTATTGTTTTATTTTATAACAAAAGAGATGCCGAGTAACTTGAAAATTTAAAACTGTGTCTCACCGATGGATGTTTTTTGATGGACTTGATGTCCAGTCCCTGTATCATCTTTCTGCCTTTTTTTGTCCTGTTTGGATCAGATGACAAACTGCACGGCTACAAATATCAGGAAAAAACGATACTTCTTCCAGCTGACTGCAAAAGGACTGACGTAAGAAAGCGTTCCGCAATGCATCACGCGCATCCGTCTTTGGACAGCATCTGCCACCTGGCGAGCGATCCCCAAAAGTGGAGTGCGGGAGTTTTAAAACAGGATTGGGGTTTTTCCATTATTGAAAATTATTAAAAGTTTAAACAATATTGTAGAAGTTTAAAATTTACTAATTTATTTATCCCAAAATTAGCAATAAGGGGCTGTTCAAAAACGACGTCACACTGCCAGGCCGGGGGGCAAGTTTTGTGACAATTTATGACGGGGGGAGGGGCGAAAAATAAGATTTTTCCTTATAAATTTCAATTCGTATGAATAAGAATTTTTTGAAATGCTTGAAAAAATAAAAATAAGTGATTCTATTTTACAAGCAAAGCATCTAAATCCAGACTTCGCATTCTTTCCCCCATTCCCCACTTTTCTCCATTTTAAAAGATTCTTTTTTTTTCACCTGTTTTCAAGAAACTTCCCTTTTTCCATTTTTCTCGTTTTTTCGCTTAAATTCTAACTGAATTATTAGAATCCAATAAGAAAATCCAAATACTTTTGGTTGAAAGTTCATTCTTTTTTATTGAAAAGTCAGTAGCTGAGTTTCTCTCTGCTACTATTATATTCTTCGTACATAATTTATCTCTTTTGGTTAAAACAGCTACTATTTGGTTGAAGATTTAACTGTTATTTAAAAAATTCGTTTTTATTTAGTTGATAAATAATTTTCTTAACTGAAAAATTAACTAATCCATTGTTGGCTGAAAATAATTCGTTTTTAGTTGAAAATTCAACTACTTGGTTGAAAGTTGAACTAGGTCAACAAAGTAGCTACTTTGTTGAAAATTCATTTTATTGGTTGAAGGTTTGACTGAAAATTTAAATATTCCATTTTTGTTTGAAAATCGATCGCTTTTAGGTCAAAATTCAAATAATAAATTTTTCGTGGAGGATTTATCTTTTTTGCTTGAAAATTCAACTATTTGATTGACAGTTGAACTACTTATTTAAAAATTCCTTTTATTGGTTAAAGATTTAGCTATTTAGTTAAAAATTCGTTTTTTTTGTGTTAAAAATTAATTTTTGTAACTGAAAGTTGAACAATTTCTATTATTGGTTAAAAATTGATCGTTTTTAGTTGAAAATTCCACTATTTGGTAGAAAATTCGTATTTCTTGGCTGAGAATTAATATTCTTGATTAAAAATAAAACTACTTGGTTGAAAGTTGAACTACTTTGTTCGAAAATTAATTTTATTCGTTGAAGATTCATCTCTCTTTGGTTGAACATTTCATTATTGTGTTGAAAATTCTTTTTTTAAGGCTTGACAATCGTTTTTTTCAACTTAAAATTTAACTTACTATTCCATTATTGTTGAAAATGTATCATTTTTGGTTTACAATTCAATTATTTGGTTCAAAATTAACTTTTTTATTGAAAATTTATTTTTTCGAATGGAAAATTCCACTGTTTTGAAGAGAATTGGTTTTAGTTTTTGCTTGAAAATTCAGTAATTAGGTTGAAATTGTTTTGCTCACTTAATTGCAAAATTTATCTTGGCTAAAAATGCAATAATTTGATGAAAATTCGTCTTTTTGGTTTAAAAATTCATCAATTTTCTTTTGATAGAAATTTGATTTCTTTAATTAAAAATGCAACTATTTTTGGTTAAAAATTAAACTGTTTTGGTTTCAGGAATACATTGTTTGGAAAAATAGATTTGTTACGAGAAGTTGAAACATTTGGTTTTTGTTATAAACCGTTATTGGAGTTTCAGTTTGAAAAGATCCAAAATGTAAGATTGAGAGAATGTTAAATTGAAAATTTTTTATATATAGTGATTTGTGTAAAATTGAGTAAGTTTTTATAAGATGAAAAAACGCACTCCTGGACATGCAGCCATGGTGATAATCAGTGCTGCCCAAAAAGGTTTATTTATTTAACACAGTTTGTGTGTTTTTTCATCTTATAAAAACTTACTCAATTTTACACAAATCACTATATATAAAAAATATTAAATTTAACTCAACATTTTAGTAATGACTAGTAGATCAAAAACCGTCATTCCACCGGCAAACTAAATTAAACTAACGCTAGTCAACAAAACAAACATCTTTCTAATAATTATTAAACTATTTTGTTGAAAATTCATATTTTTAGGCGAATTCAACTGTTTTTTTATTTAAAACTTAAAATCTTTTTGTTGTTAAATATCAATTATTTCATTTTTGTTGTTGAGAATTCAACCTTTTTGGTTAAATTCAATTGCTTTCGATTTAAAAATAAAATCCTTTTTTTTGCTGTAATATCAATTATTATATTTTTTATTAAAAAGTGATCTGTTTTGGTCGAAAATTAAACTGTTTTGTTGAACATTCGTCTTTTTGGATAGAAAGTTCGTTTGCTTGAAAATTCAACTATTTGGTTCTAAGTACAACTGTTCGGTCAAAAATTTAATTTTTTTTCGCTGAAAATTCACCTCTTTTGTTGAAAAATCATCTTTTCGGGTTTAAAAGTCAACTGTTATCTAAAAAATTCTACTTTTTTTATTATTTCGACTTGAAATCTTAAGTATTTCAGATTGAATTCAGTATGATTTTTAAATACCGTGAGGTAGTTTTTGAACGGCCCCTAACGTAAAGGTAACGTTAGTGCCGTTCCAAGTTTAAAAATGTCGAGTATTTTGGAACACGCGCATTTGAATTTCCCGCCGAAGAACCTAGCAGAAAATCCTAGTCAAAATGTCAGCTGATGCAATCAACATGGTAACCAAATAACCTAAAAAAAACTTTCTATTAACAACAAAATCTGTTTAAACTTTCCACAATGAAAACATTTCATCCTAGTATATCTATAAAAAACACGCTGCTAACTTTCAACATCAGAAAACACGAGAATACAGCATAAAATTGGGGTTCTGAGACTCCATTATCGGTTACCTCTAACCTGTTGAATCACCTCTGAATCTCTGATCACGTTATCGGAATTGATTTGACGTCTCGCATTTTTACATTCCGCGGCGGTATTCGCCAGACCAGGCGGTGGCATAAAAATTTAACAACTAATTTTGATCTCTCGTATAAATAATGTTGATCTCAGCGATCTCAGCGAAGAATTTTCGGTGAAGTTGCTCGTACAGAATCTTGCGAGGTTACCTAAGCAAGTGAAGTTAAGTTTCAAAATCACTAGTGAACATGAATCAGATGATTCGTCGCGATTTTCCGGGAACTGGGTGCTCAGGAATCTGTTGTTTTTTGAATTTCAAACGAGTCGTGTTGTTTTAACGCTGGTGAATAGAACTGGAGTGAAAAACGATGCTCAAGTTGCCTTGGTTTGATGAGTGTCGAGTGTAATTTTTGGCTGACGAGGATTTGCTGAAAAATGGGGTTTTCTACGAGTTTACAGGGTCAGGCTTCTCATGAGGCCCTTTTGGGACGCCAGGAAGCCGAAATTAAACTCCTGGAGACGATGCGTCGGTGTCTCACCACCAAAGTTAAATCGGATCGAGAATATGCCACGACCATTTGCGCACTGAGTGTCCAGGGCAGAAAAATCGAAAGGACCGAGGAACTGATTGGGAGTATGATTGCCCAGGTATTTTTATTCTTTTTCTTTATTTCGGATTTTTAAGTAACTTAATTTTGTGCAAAAATTGGTGTAAAAAATGTTTCTAATTTACCAAAAATCAACGAAAATTACATGAGATATGACACTAAAGATATTAAATTAATTGAATTGAATCCTAAATCATCGATCTTCAAGAAAAAACATAAAAATAAAGAAAACTGTAAAATAAATGTTATTACAAACGATTCCATAATAAATGTTGGATTTATTAAAAATAAATAAATAAATTGTTAAATTTCTAGTATTCCGTGGTATGCACATATTGGCGTTTATGATATAATTTAAAGAAATTGAAATTTCTTACCCAAAAAGTTATGAAAGTATTCAACCTTATTTTTTATAATTCAAAACAAAATGTGTTTTACGCAAATTTTAATTTACCTACAAGAATCATGTAATTTTAATGATAACGAACAACGTTTTATTTCATTTGTTAAGCAATTCCATAAGACTTCATCGAATGCGATTGTGCAATTGAGATGGAATTCAGAAACTAATAAAATATACGTAAAGAGAAATTTCTGTGGATTTTGAATGGTATTCACAACATTTTGAGAAAAAGATTAACATTTTTTTGCATAAATTTCTTTCAGAATTAAAAAGTGATAATGTTAATGTCGCAGAAAGTAATTGTTCTTAATTAACTAGAAAAAGAATAATTAAAATTAAGACTTGTTAAATAATGCAAATTTCAATTTTCACCGACACAAAATATTCAAGACTTTCACTTGAATATTTATATTTGATTAAAATTATCCGAATTAATCAGTTAACAGGGTATCTACTCACCTGGAAAACCTAGAAATGGCAGGAAAAAGTTAGGGTTTTTTTTCCGAGCGTGCCTAAATTTGTTTCAAAATTATAATATTAAATTAAATAATTATGTTTTTTTCATTCGAAGTGTCTCGTCCCGAAATTCGGGATTAGTCCAATAGTTTTTAAAATCTTGGCTAGTTGTCCTGAATTTTCGAGATAACTAGTCCATCCCCTTTTCTAAACTCCCTCATTTTTTTCGGGACTAGACACAGACTTTTTCATTTGTAAAAGTAAATTTATAGTACTGGATTTATAATTATTTAAATGAAACTTCTTTTTATCATTTCCACTAATCTCAGGAAAATATATTTTATTGAAAATATTAATATGTTAAATATGCCCTGAATTTTAAGTACCTGTCTATGAAAATCATAAAAACATTTTTTTCGTATTATTCATATCTTTAATTATTCGATAGTGATAATACGTGTATGTTTAAGATTATTCTGTAATTATACAATTCCTAAAAGCTTATACCATTAAGACATTTTTTATCCTTTTATAAAGTTACTTTCATAAATTGAGGGACGTCGTTATTTACATTTATATGTAAAAAGTACCATGTCCACACAGATATATATTTATAAGGACTGAAATAATATTATTTATAATTAAGTCGTGTAATTGTTGTACACTTAATAGGGTAGTCTAAAAAAATCTTTTTTTTTTCTTCTGAAAAGTGTCACTGAAAAATGGTTCCTTTTGGTGTAAAAACGTACCCTGAATTTTGTCAAAATTTAAAAAATTGTTAATTGTTTTTCAAGTCCATTTTTTCAAAAAATTGCTTAATTTGGTTCTAGTTGCCGTTGTTGATGAATTATTATACTTTGGCATACATCTATTGTTTTATTTATAATGAAATACATCACCAAGATTTTTGACAAAATTAAAAAAAAAATGTATTTCATTATTACTAACTGCTTATTTTATTTTAATTGCTGCCTTTAATGGATTATTTTACTTTGGAATACAAAAGGATAAAATGGATGTATACTAAAGTAAAATAATCCATTAAAGGCAGCAATTAAAAAGAAACAAATTTGTGAAAAAAATGGGCTTGAGATACCCCTAAATGTATTTTTTTAATTCAGGAAAAAATCTGGGTGATGTATTTGACTACAATTAAAATAATAGATGTATTCTAAAGTAAAATAATCCATTAAAAAGGTATTTAAAGTAAAATAAGCAATTTTTTTGAAAAATTGGGCTTGATAGACTCCTAAATATATTTGTTAAATTCTGCCAAAATGCAGGGGTCATTTTGATACCAAAAGGAATCATTTTTAGGGGAGCAATTTTAGACATTTTTTTGGACCACCCTTTACTTATTTCTATTTATTTTTAATCTTCCGATTTTTTGATAAACTTAGTTAATTACAATTAAAACATTCACATGTGGATGATTAAAGAGGTTATTCAAGTATTGTGCAATACTTTGAAGGGATATAGGGTCAGATTTGCTAAAAAATGCGATACTTAATACCTGAATGGCACGGTATTAAGAAAAATTGAAGGATGGCAGTACATAACTAGATTTTTTGGTATCAAACATTTATCATTCTTACGCAATGTCTCCATATCTCGGGAGAAAGTTTACCTTGTTGTAAAAAATAGAAAATTCTATTTTTATTTTCTGCCGAATGTTCGCTTTCAAAGCCTGTGAAATTGTAACTTTAAAATTCCTGGATGATTTACTCGGAATTGGCTATCATTTTAAGATAAAACTGTTTTCACCCGCATTCAGAAACTCAATATCTCGGAAGTAATTTTTTTTTTTAATTTCAACTGATGATAACCTTTTTTATCGCAATCCGCAGCCGAGACTGTTTCAATTTTTGGTCAGTGTCGCTTTGAGATTGTCAACTGACACATCTATTTCCTCGAAACTGGATACCTTTTTCTAATCAATTTTTTTTGCTTAAATCCGCAACACGTCATCTCGGAAGTAGACTTCCGTCTTATACAAAATATTTTTCGCTCTTCTGAAAAATTCAGAATTTGTTGGTTATTCAGTTCTGTACTGCCACCCTTCAATTGTACCTGGAAATATCTGGAATAGTCAGGGCATTTTTTTTCAGAATTTGAGTAGACTCCTAAAATTAAAAGTAATTTAATAAGTTACAAATTTGTTTTTGCTACTTTTTTGTAATAAAATTAAGTTGAAATTCCTAATTTTATTTTATTTCTTATTGTATTTTGGAATTTATTTCATTATTTGTGCTTTCTAGTTTTGTTACACATCCTTTTTGTGTGGTTTTGAAAATTGTAATGATCCTTTAAAATTTCTTTATCACTTTATACTATATGTATATGTATTCATTACATTCTTTCTATATTTACTAGAAAACCTTGAAAATTATGCAGATTAATTCAAATGAACTATAAATTGGCATAATTTAAAAAATCAGGTGGTCTACTAATTTCTTGATAAAAATTTAAAGACAACTTAAAATTGTGTAAAAATGTGTATAATGTCTAACTAGCGTTTTTGTATAAATATAGCGAGTTTTGTCAAACATACAGAAGTTGGGGTTTGTTACTTCGCATTTAAGAAAAATTGAAATATACCGAATTTATAATTATAAAATTGTTTAAATTGTTCTAAATTCTAAATTTTATTGAAATAACGTTTTTTTCCGAATTGAAAATAAGTAAAAAAAACATATGTTTTATATACAACACGAAATAAATATTTTCAGGGCTGGCGAGAAATCATGGATTCCATAGACCAGACAGCAAAGCTTATAAAACAACAAGCAGACTCGATGGAAAATATAGTTGTAGATCACATAAGTACTCTTTATTCGGAAAGAAGACGTGCCAGGAAACTGTATCAAGAAGAGCAAGCTTGGTTGAATAATCAATTTCAGCAGGTACTTATCAACACCGTGACCAGTTGATCATTCTTGTGGTTGCCTTTGTAACTGAGAATTACACTTTTTTATGTTCTCCTTCTCAGTTAACAGATGATGTCGCCAGAAAAAAGGCAGATTACCAGAAGAGTTTAGAATCCTACAAGTTAATGAGATCTCGTTTCGAGGAGCATTACGTAAAGTGTAGGTATATTCTATATTCTCCACCTTTATTGCGATCGATTACACCCAAACATAAAAATATTCTGTAATAAAATGTATGAAATTATCATACAGAAATACTCTAAAGTAAAGTAATAATTCACAGTTAGAGATTGAGTAATACAATTTTATTTGGAAAGTTTTGTGATTTCTATTAGTTTATTTAAAAATTAAAAAATACGAATACAGAACCATACAAATTTTTTCATTTCAGCTGGAAGAGGAGGAAGAAAACTGGACGAAGTCAGAGAAAAGTATCAAAAGGCTTGTAGAAAATTGCACTTGACTCATAATGAATACGTTTTGCTTCTCGGCGCTGTCACGGAATGTGAAAATGATTTGAGGACTTGTTATTTGCCGAGTCTTCTTCACAGGCAGCAAACCATTCATCAGGAATTTATTTCTGCATGGTAAGTTTGCCACGTTTGAAAATAATTAAATAGTTGATCCTTAATTATATTTTAAAAATAATTCAACTTTTCTTTACATGCTTTCCATAAAATAGTAGGAAGGTAATTGAATCGTCCAATTTAAAAATTAAGTAATTTTGATCAATACTAGGTTTACAGGGTATCTACCTGACCTTGAAAACCGGGAAACGCTGGGAATTAAGTTCACCGGGAAATGACCTGGCATTTGATTCAGTCATAAATAAATATAATGATATAGTTAACATTTTTTTTAAACTTTAGAGTTACTTTGATTCTTGGTGTCTTCGACTGATTTTTGTAATATTTTTTTTTTAAATCAAGGAGAGAAGGATTTACGTTTTAAAATAAAAAATATAACTTTAACTGAAGGGCGGAAGTACAGAATTAGGTAACCATTTTTTTTAATCGAAAATGGGTTTATCGCATAAAAAAATCTTAAAAAATCAAATACACGCTGTGGTAAAAGGATATTCTCGAAATATAATTTTTTTAAATATGATATATTTTTTTAATTTAATGAAATTTTAACCTAGTAATAATATTTTTTAACCTTTTAGCATTGTTAGTTTTTAAAATTATTACCACTGAATGAAAATTTTTTTTCGGATTTTTAGCAACAAAATGTCGGTGATATTGTGATATCGCGATATTTAACTTTGATTTTCTCTAAACACAATAATTTTTTGCATCAAATATTTTTTATTCTCTTTTAGCATCCCCATATCTCGGGAGTAAGTTGTTATTTTTGCAAAAAAATAAAAATTCGAATTTTCATCGCTATTTAAAGCCAATTTTGAAAACCCACGAAATTATAATCTTTACTCGCATTCAAAAACTTAATATCTCGGCAGCATATTTATATTTATTTTCTTAAAAAAAAGTTGAATTTTTATTGCAATCCGCAGCCGAGTCTGTTGTAATTTTAGGGAAGTTTAATTTTGAGATTGTAAACTTTCAGGTCAATTTTCTCAAACCTGGATAACGTTTCTTAATTAAATTTTTTTGGCCTCAATGCAGCAACCCTTCAGCTCGGAAATGGATTTTTGTGTTATCTTTAAATAGTGATTTCGATTTTACACTATGTCTTTTCCCTCCATTGAAAAATTCCCATTTTGTTGGTTGTCTAGTTCTGTACTGCCACCCTTCAATTATGATTTGGAACTGGAGATTTTGAAAGAGATATCTGTAATTCTGAATTTGAGAAGGGAATTTTCTAAAAGAATTATAATTTTGATTTGACTCATAAAATTTTCCAAAAGAATTATAACAATGAAGTATATTTTGACTTGGGGCAGGGACTTTTCGAGAAAAATTATAATTTTGAGTTGTAACAGGAAATTTTCCGAAGAAATTATATGTAATTCTGAATTGGATCAAAAAACTTTCGAAAAAAAATATTATTCAGATCTGGAACAAGGAATTTTCCAAAAGAATTATGATTCTGACTTGGAAGAGGAAGTTTTCGAGAAGAATTATAATTCTGATTTGTAATGGTGAATTTTCCAAAAGAATTAACATTTTTACTTAGGACGAGGAATTTTCTAAAAAAATTTAATTTTGACATGGGGCAGATAATTTTTTTAACCGGGAATTTAAAATCTTCCATCTAGTAGACACTCTGTTTTATAATAAAAAATTTAAACTTACAATTGGTATTTTTCCATAACTTTAGGAAGGTAATCATGCAAGATATAGTCAAGTACTCAGACTTTACAACCGAAAAGTTTCTTGAGATTCACACTCGCATGAGGAAAGTTGTAGATACTATAAAACCAATTGAGGAGTATAAGGAGTTTGTAGGAAAACATAGGTGAGCAGTTCTTCAATTAAAATTGGATTTAAATCAAATTAAAGTTAAATTTTCAAACACGTTTCTAAGATTATATTGTATTTCCCATTTATTCGTAATTTAATTAGAACCAGGCCAGCATCGCCGATAAGGTTTACATTTGATGAAAATCTGGTGGAAGACACTTCGGGTAAATTACAGCCGAATAAGTTGACGGTTGACAATTTGACGATAGACTGGTTGCGCAATCGACTATCTGAATTGGAAGCTTCCCTCAAAACAACGCAGCAGAGTCGACAGACTTCACAATCGATGGACAATAATTGTGATTCTAAGTTAGTATTGTAAAATCCATATACCTTTTATTAAACTTTATCTTTAAAATATCTATGTATAATCATGCATACTTGGATTCTGATTTGAATTTTTTTCTAGAACGTTGATCCTAGATTATTCACAGGAGAGAGAAGAACTAAGGCTTCGTTGTCAAGAAAAAAAATTACAGAGACAGGCCGAAGTAATTAGAAGTGCCCTTAACGAACTCGGTTGCGAGGAATTGCCTTCAGGCTGCGATCTTTCCGTTGAAGGCTCTTTTACTGAAACTCCACCGATTAGCAAGGTATGTTTTATAAATAGATATTAATTATTAGGTGCATTATATTTATTTTTTTATCCTCCAAATGCCAAAATAAGCAAGTAGAAATAAGGGCGATTCAAGTGTTAGGTAAGACTGACATTTTTTTGATAGGTTTAAAAAAAAAATTAATTTTAAAATTGTAAAAGAGCGTTGTCTAATGCTTGAATCGCTCTAGTAAAAAGTGTCTCTCGAAAGCCTTTAAAAATATTTTTTTCCAACCTATTTTAATCGTATAAAATCAGTTTTTACCTCGGGTTTTACCCTCCTGGATAAATTGCACTTGCAGAAAAAAACGATCGCAGATAATGGTTTCTTCACACTTGGACGAAATCAGCGATTTATGACGATATTCAGATCTCCCTTCAAGTCGTTACCCATGATTCATGAAACGAAAAACGGAGTGGTTAGAGCGTGTAGCGAAGGCCCTACTTCAAAAAACACCGATATCCCGCCAGTTGTACGTCTTATCGTGTTTGTGTGTGTGTGTTTTCGAGTGTCAAACCCAGCAATCTGACATAAACGAAAATATTGATAAAGACGCAATTATTTTCAAAAAAATGTCAAAAAGTAATTCTTACTTTATAGATACAATTCTGCATGGAGTTGTTTTTTTTCTAATTCTAATACTAATTGTAAGATTTTATTTGCAAAGATTGAATTGAATTTCAGGCTACAAAGGACATAACGAATGTTTTATAGTTAATGTTAGTAGATGCAAAATATGATGTGCAGGCTGTCGATTGGGCCGGGAAACTGGGACTTGTATTAAAATAAATTTAAATTTTAAAGTTTAAAATTTAAAATTAAAGCTTTTTCGGGTTTCAATCGTGTGCGAAACTATGAATGTTGCCGGAGTTGTATTCTCCTGGAAAGAACTTGTAAATTTTTAGGAATTTTATTCTAGCACTATAGTGCTAGAATGAAATTCCTACACATTTTTTTTAATCCTATAGGATTTAAAAAAATGTGTATATAATTTATCTTATAAAAGGCCAGGGTGGCCGCTGAAACCTGAAATCTAAGAGATGATGGGAATTTTTGAGACAGGAAAACCCCGGACAATGAGAGTGAATTTATTTTGTGACTAGGAAATTTTGAAAATTTTAAACATTGAACTTGAATTGTTTTTTGCAATATTTTGGTATTAAGTTGTTGCATAATTAATATGAATAATAAAATTCAGGAACGTTAGCAGCAGCTCAAATAACAGGCGTGTAGCTAATTTCCGTCGGTTTATTTTTATTACCTTAAAAATTGTGCAGATTGCTTAATTTTTAAAAATGTTACTGATTAGGAAAAATGTTTTCAAATCGGGAAATGCTGCATTGCTGAAGAACTTATGCGTGAACGTCAGAAATGAATGAAAAATTTTACGGATTCCTGAAATTATAATTAAATCATTTTTAATTTAGAGAAAAATTTCCAGAAATTTCTCCTGGATAACCAAAGAAATATAAATCATCCGCGAAATCTATACACCACAGTGTGATAATATGCATGTGAAATTCATTTATGCACGGCCAGTGTCTTGTGTTCTTATCTACTATCTAATTTATAACATACAATTTAATAATATTGATGGTCTTTTTTTTAAATTAAAAGAAATTGTTGTTTTAATATGAATTATGAACGTGTCGATAAAAATGTGTAGTTTTTGATAAACTTAATACAGGTGCCACTTCGCGGAGTAACGAATTCAACGAACAATCAAAAAGGAACCGGAAGTGCAGGTTTGATGGAAGAAGAATGGTTTCATGGTGTTTTACCGAGAGAAGAAGTCGTGAGACTTTTAGTAAATAAGGGAGATTTCCTGGTGAGGGAAACTACTAGAAACGACGAGTGTCAGATTGCTTTGTCTGTTTGTTGGGATGGACACAAACATTTCATCGTTCAAACAACTCCAGAGGTAAATAAAAAAGTCTTATTTTCACTCTAGAGAATTAGGGGCCGTTCCAAAACTACATTACACTATTCTGAAAACTTTGTACACCCCTCCCCTTTTTCGTCACAGATCAGCATACAAAGCTTGAATACCCCCAGGGTGACTAAAATGCTCTCAAACCAGGGGAAATAGGGTGGTTTTCACGAAAATAGGGGAATAAATTCTTATGAAGAAAATTAATGTATAGGTACCATCTTGAATCTAATATGAAACGCTTAAGATTTGAAGTATAAATATAGTGAATTATACATACATACATACATACATACATTGATTAGCAGTTCGAACTCGAAAGTGCATTGCCTCACTACCCGACTCGGGTAGTGTTTCTAGGTGGATATTTACTACCAATGTGGGCCCACCACACCCGCGACGGGCCAACAGCACGCAGTATTCCTGAACGGTCACCCATCCAAGTACTAACCGCGCCCAACAATGCTTAACTTCAGTGATCTTACGAGAACTGGTGTTTTCAGCGTGGTATCGCCGTTGGCAATAGTGAATTATAAACCAAATAATTAAATTTAAAACAAAATTGTTAACCAAATCGTTGCATTTTCAATCTACAAAGATGTATTTTCAACCAAATGTTCGAATTCTTAAACGAAAAGATTAAACTTCAACCAAAAACAGTTGCATTTAAAACGACTTTTTTCAAAGACAGTTGAATATTCAATCCAAAAGGACGAGTTTTCTATCCAAAAAGACGAATGTTCAACAAAATTTCTACCAAAAGAGATGAAATCTCAAACCAACAAAGCAAACTTTCAACAAAAGAGTTAAATTTCTCACTTGGAAGGATTTTTCAGTCAAGTGAGAAAAAAAATTCAACCAAATTATTGAATTTTCAACCTGAAAATATTAATTTTCAACCGAAAAGTTCATTTTCAAACAAATAGTTGAATTTTTACGAAAATAATATAATTTTCAACTAAAAAAGAAGAATTTTCAATAAAACAGTTGAATTTTAAACTAAAAACTAACAATTTTGCACCATAAACAGAATAGTTAAATTTGCAGTTGAAAAAATTGATTTTCAACAACAACAAAAAAAGTAATTTTCAACAAAATAATTACATTTTCAAGCAAAGAGATGGATCTTCAACTAATAATATGAATTTTCAACAAAACAGTTTAAACATCAATCAATTAATTGAATTCTAAACCAAGAAGATTAATTTTTTACCAAAAAAAAACAAACTAATTTTCAGCAAATTACATAAATTTTCAACAAAATTTTTGAGTTTTCAACTAAAAGCTATCAATTTTCAACAAAATAGTTCAATCTTCAACCAAATAGTAGAATTTTAAAACAAAATAGATGAATTCTGAAGCAAAACTGTAATAGTAAACTTTTTAATTAAAAAGAATGAACTTTCAGCGAAAAATAGTTGGATTTTCTTATTTGGTTAGGTTAATTCAGTTTGCATTTACGCGAAACAACGAGAAAAAGAGGAAGTTTCTTGAAAACAAGAGAAAAACCAGGAATTATTTTTTAAACGGGCGTATAGATGGAAATAGGGGAAAGAGTGTGAATTTTGTATTTAGATGCTTTACTTTTAAAATAAAATGACTAATTTTCATTTTGTTAAGCACTTCAAAAAATGGTTTTCACATTTATATTTTCCATGTGTGATGTCACATTCTGCGTTAACCGCCATAAATACGTCACAAATCGTCAGACCCCCCCCCCCCATAATGTGACGTAGTTTTTGGACGGTCCCTTGATATAAATTTCTATTCCAAATACTACAGCCGTAACACTATTTTTAACTTTACAGGGACATTATCGATTTGAGGGTCCGATGTTTCCTTCAATTCAAGAACTGATTATGCATCAACTAAAATCTGGTTTGCCAGTAACTAGTCGTTCGGGAGCCATTCTAAAAACTCCAATTCTCCGAGAACGGTGGGAACTAAACAATGATGATGTCATTCTTTTAGAAAAAATAGGGCGTGTAAGTATCTATAATATCCACATAAATCCTAATAAATAAAATAATAAAATACAATAACAGGGTTGCTACTAGACAGGGAAAACCTGAAAGAGTCAGGGAATTCTGGAAAGTCAGGGAAAACCTGAAAGAGTCAGGGAATTTTCGATAAAGTGAGGTTGAAGTTAATTGTATTATTTTGTTGAAATTTCAACAATTTTGTTAAAGTCAATCTTTTTGATTAAAAGCTCAGATGTTTTGTTAAAAATCCTTGTTTTTTGTTGAAAATCGTATTTAACATTTTGCTTCACATCACCCTAATTACGAAACAAAACAAAAAAACTTTCATTATTTAATAACCACACAAAAGAAATTATCTTCAAATTCATTTTTGTTGTTGTTGAAACTTCGTCTTTTCACGTTAACTTGAAACCGTTACAGATAAATTGATGAAATTTGCAGGGTTTATTTTCACCACTAATATCTTGAAACTGACCGAAGGATTTCTAAAAATATTTATTGCATTTTTTTTAGCCATCAATAATATTTTAAAAATCGGTTTTTTATAGTAAAACTTTTTCAGTAGCATAATTCAAAGTTGATGCAAGAATATAAAAGATTCCTTGGTTCGAGACGAAACGATTGACCTATCATATTAATACATTTTATTAAAGAGTAGGGAAGTTATGGTATTTTATATATTTTCAAAATCGATTATTACAGTAAAAATTTTCTCATAATTTAAAGTTGATGTGAGAATAGAAAAGTTCTGTTGATCGAGACGAATCGATTGACCTATAACATTGATACATTTTTTGAAGAGTAAGGAAGCTATGGTAATGCATAATATTTGAAAACACGGTTTTTATAGTAAAATTGTTTTCACTAACATAATTCAAAATTGATGTAAGAACGGAAAAGATTCCTTGATTCGAGGCAAATCGATTGATCTATAATATTAATACACTTTATTGCAGATGAAGGAAGTTATGCTCATTCATAATATTTGAATTATCTGTTTCAAACAGAAAAACTTTTTTCATCGACATAATTCAAAGTTGACGCATGAATAGTAAAGACTTTTTGATAATAAATTTTCAAATAGAATAATTCTGACCATTTTTTCTAAAGAAATAATAAAGCTGGGAAAGGGATATTCCAGCTCGAAAAATTATCATTTTGAATACAAAATTTTATTTGTCTGATTTGTCTTTGTATTTAAAAAATTTTTTGTATTATTTTGTAATTTCGTATTTTTGGTAAATTTCTATTTTTAAATTGATCAAAATGAAGACTTTGGTTTGTATATTATTGAAAAAAATAACTAATGCTTCCTCTGTGAGGAAGCATACATTTGCTAACGGGAAGCAAAGTGCTCGTTAAATGAGCATCATATAATTATAAATACAAACAAAGTGGAAATACTCGAGATCGAATTCATAGCTAGTTTTAAATTGAAAATGTAACTATTCATGTATTTCGTTAAAAATTCGACTTTTTTGGCAGAAAATTAATCTTCTTTGTTGAAAATTCATTCTTTTGGTCGAAAATTCAACTATTTGGTTAAAAATTAATTTCTTTGGTTAAAGATTCATCATCTTAGCTGAAGATTATTTGATGTAAAAGTTAACTATTGTGTTAGAAATTCGTTTTTGTTTTTTGAAAATAATTTTTTTTTAACTTGAATTTAACTATTTCATTTTTTGTTGAAATTACATATTTTATTGTTAAAAATTCAACTATTTATTGGGTTGAAAATTTAACTTTTTTTGTAGAGGATTCATTTTTTTGGCATTAAAATTCATCAATTTTGTTGAAAATTAACTCTTTGGTTAAAAATTCATATTTTGGGGTTGAAAACTCAACTGTGTTGCAGAAATTTTGGCTTGAAAATTCGTTTTATTTTTGGTAAAACATTAATCTTCTTGGTTGAAAATGTAACAGTTTTGTTGTAAATTCATTTTTCTGGTTCAAAATTAATTTTTTTAACTTAAAATTGATCTTTCTTAGATGAAACTTCTTTTATTTTGTTAAAAATTAATCTTTCTCGATTGAAAACTCATCTTTTTCGTTAATTTGGTTAAAAAATCAACTATTTGGTTAAAAGTTCATCTATTTTGTTAGAAATGTAGGATATTTTCATACTTGAAAGAAAAATTTATAACGGTCAGGAAAAATGAAAAATTGGTCGGAAAAAGTCAGAGAATTTCGAAACTGGCTTTCGTTAGCAACTCTGAATAAGTACAATAAATGAAACAGAAATAAATTGAAATGTTAAATTCCAATATTTGCAGGGTAACTTTGGAGACGTGTACAAGGCCCAGTTGAAACCCTGTAAGACTGAAGTAGCCGTAAAGACTTGTAAAGTGACTTTGCCCGACGAGCAGAAGAAAAAGTTTCTGCAGGAAGGCAGAATTCTTAAGCAATATGATCATCCTAATATTGTTAAGCTCATTGGAATTTGCGTCCAGAAGCAACCGATCATGATCGTCATGGAATTAGTTCCTGGTAAATTATTTGGATTTAAAGTTTTAGGACTTCCCTCCATTTAATTGTTGTTTTAAATTTTTGTATATGAATATTTGAATTAAAGTAAAATTGTCTTGAGGATTCGTTCATTTAACCGATACTTTTTCAGGTGGATCTCTGCTCACGTATCTCAAAAACAATAAAACTAGTATCGCTCAAAAAGAACAACTTCGCATGTGCAAAGACGCAGCCGCAGGAATGCGATATTTGGAATCTAAATCATGCATTCATAGAGATTTAGCGGCTCGAAATTGTCTCGTTGGTGAGTTATCTATAAACAAGATCAAAATTTTTTATTTGAAATATTTTTAATTTAATTTCAATTTTAGGCTATGACACAATAGTAAAAATCTCAGATTTCGGAATGTCGAGAGAAGAAGAGGAATATATTGTTTCGGATGGAATGAAGCAGATTCCAATCAAGTGGACTGCACCAGAGGCTCTTAATTTTGGTATGTCTGATTTTTGTCCTTGCAGAAAAGAATAATTTTCTGAATTTATTTTCTAATCTAAAATAACTGGATTTTGTCGATATTTCAGGAAAGTACACTTCTCTGTGTGATGTTTGGAGCTATGGAGTTCTTATTTGGGAGATATTTTCTAAAGGCGGTAGTCCTTATCATGGAATGTCAAATTCTCAAGCACGAGAACAAATTGACAAAGGTAGATAATATTTTGCACTTTAATCATTCTCTGTTTTCGTTAACTTTGAAAATAATCCTATAGAATACATTAAATACTATTTAAATTTAGCTTTTACGGCTCAAATTTTTACTTAAACTTTTCAAATTCTATTACATTGAAAATAAATTCCTTAAAATTAAAGAGGAAAATGCTGTACAATTTTACAGTAAAGACTTCCAAGATGAACGGGTTTCAAATTAAAGCATTCAAAACTGTACAATTTTAATGAGAAATTAGTCTTTAACAGAAACCCTTTGAAATTAAATTGAACTAAAATCATGGGTAAACTAGACATCCTGGATTTTTAAAATAATTAACTTTTAAAATAATGTTTGTCAATATTTTAAAATTTTTATTCACTAGATGGAATTTTTCAGTTTTTAATTATTCAGTTTGAAAGTAGTGATTTGAAAAGTTATAAAATTTACAAGATTCATAATAAAATATTGAAAGTTTTTTTTTAAACTGCTGAATTTTGAAGTTTTCTCATTAGTAATTTTGAATTTTTTTTGCCATTTTTTACATTATTAAATACAATTTAAAATAAATTGCAAAATTTTCAAAAGATAACATTTTCATAAAATTTAGGATAGTAGCTTAATTATTGTGTGTAAATTCAATATTTTTGTTATTTTGTTAACTTAAATGTCAAGATTATTTCGGTGAGGTTCATCAATCTTGAAATCTGGTGTACAAAGCCTTCGTGATATCTTCGAAATTTTTCTTAATCTTGGAAATATTTTGAAATTTTTGTGAAATCTTATGAAATCCTTGAAATCTGGTGTACTCATTTTTTTATTTTTTTTTGGTAATGCAGCATCCCACGAACATTTTAAGATGAACACGAAAATAATCGGTCGGGCGCTCTTTGAAAAAAGTCGATTTTTGTACTTAATTACTAAGAAATGAAGAAATTTTCATGATTATATGGAAAATATTGGTTTACATTTTTTAAATGGATTTTTTTTATTGAATGTCGTCTGTCACCCAAAAAATATTTCAAAATGAACATCATCGGAGGGGCGCTTTTTGATGAAAATATGTGGTTTGTGTCTTTAATTTATACGGAATGACAAAATTTGAGTAGGACGAAATATGTTCTTGTGGTGGTGTCAAATTAAAAGTAATATACTTTTTAAAATGCGTATAAACCAAATATTATTCATTGATATTTATATTCAATAAATAAAATGTTATTATGGTATCAAAAGTATGCCAATCTTTTTGCCAGTTTTCAATTAGATGTGGAGAATAGTTTCATTTTAATTAAATATAAAAATCGACTTTAAAAAAAACCTCTGGTCAATTTCATTTTCATCTTAAAATCTTTCTAGGGTTACAGAAAATCTCAATCAATAATAAAAATCTATTTAAACAAAATTTATCCAATATTTATCTCTTCGTAATTAGATACAAAAATCGAGTTAAAAAAAAAACACCCCTCCGATTATTTTCACTTTCAGCTGGATATATTCGTCAGCTGACAGACAACCATATTCAAAAAGAAAAAATCTATTTAAAAAATGTTAAACAATATTTACCATAATTATAATCTCAAAAAAATTTCTTAATTTCTCAGTAGTTAAATACAAAAATCCAGCTTTTCAAAAAACACCCCTCCGAATATTTTGATTTGCATCTTGATATATTTGTGAGGTGACAGACAACCACATTAAAAAAATATATATATTAAAAAAATGTTAACCAATATTTACCATATAATTTTAAGAAAATTTCTTAGTTATTAAATGCAAAAATCGAGTTTTTTCAAAAAGCGCCCCTCTGATGATTCTCATTTTTATCTTGATGTATTCGTGAGTTGACAAACAACCACATTCAACAAAAAATCTATTAAAACAAATGTTAACAAATATTTATCATATAATCTTATGAAAATGGCTTAGTAATTAAATACAAAAATCGGCTTTATTCAAAAAGCGCCCAATCGATTTTTTTTCATTTTCAACTTAAAATGTTCGTGGGATGCCATATTACCATAAACATTTGTTCCACCATGACCCCAAGATTTTTTCTAAATAAAATTGAATATCCCCAGGGTACCGAATGCCAGCACCAGAAGGAACGCCTGAAGAAATCTACCGGCTGATGTCACGTTGCTGGGAGTACGACCCAGAAAATAGGCCCCATTTCGATCAAATTTTTTCAATCGTGGAGACTTTAGCTCAAGCTTATTCATAAAAATTACCCCTGCTTGAAAGGAACCATTAAAAATTTACTACGAAAGTCTGACTCGCTGCTTAAAGTATTTTAAAGGCCGTTGTAATTACTGCAATTTATATCAGAATATTATTGTTTAGAGATCTGACGCTATTCGAAATTGTCGGCGTGCAATTTTTCTATTTACTGTCAACGAATGCACAGAGGAGTCCCTCCAGTAGTTAAATTAATGAATATTTTTCCGTCATCGGTATTCTAGTACTTTAGAGTACTAGCCGTGCAATAATTAACAATCGTTAAAGAGGAATCACAGATTTCTCATGTATTTTCTGTATAAAGCATTGCAAGAAGCAATTCTTGTGTAAGTGAGAGGAATGCGCAGAGTTTATCTTAAAATTGTTTTATCTTCTCGAATTTTGATTATCCCAGAGTATTATACAGAGTAAGAATTTATATTGTATGTTAATTGTAAGCGCTTTACTTTTAGCACCTCATCGGTTATTACATATTTCTCTCTTTTATTTTTTTTTAATATACGATGCGCGGACGCTAAATGTCCATGATTATTATATCGCGGGTCGTGAAATTACGTCCAAATATTCTACCTACAATTAATTATCGATTGTTGCTCGATTTTTTTATCGTTAACAGATTTTTTATGTCGCCATCCATTTTGATGAAAATGTATTTATGTATTCTGTGATTGCATCGTTTTCCATAAGACTCAAAACCCTTCGAGACAACTCAAGCAGAAGAAAAAAAAACTGGTAGAGAAAATCATATTTAAAATTTTAATTTGATACCTATCAATTTATGTATTTCAACAATATATTTACGACTGAAGCGCCGCAAAGAATTCCGATTTCAATAATTGGCAATGTGTGATGTGGTAAAATTACATTCAATTTTTTACAGTCTACAACTGAGTTATTTAAGATTTTTTTTGCTTGAATGTCTACGCTATTGCCTGATTAAATAAAACAATATGCCTGATGGGTAGTTTTTCGATCTTGAAAACAGCGCCATCTGACAAGCGAACTAATGGGAAGCTTGATAGAGAAAAATTACTACTATGATCATGAATGCATGGTGTATTCAGTCTTTTCTTTAATATTGTATTGAAATCTCAAATTGCTACCCAATAGTTCCCAGGCGCTGGTGTCGCTAACATACAGGCGCTTACACGGTGGAAAGACTTCCCTTGCAACAAGGTTCTTCTGTTTTTCATCTGTACATTAACTTTTTAATTATGTGTGATAATAATCAACGATAATGGCGAATTGGCTTCTGCTTCGCGAAGCTTGAGAGTCAGGGTGCAATATTGCAATTGTATTTAAATACTCATGACTGTCGTTGTATGCAGCGATAAATAAACTATAACCGATAAATATCCTGCATCTTTTGTTATAAGTATTAATTTTAATTTGCAGTTTTCATAGTTCTACAATTGAAAAGCCAGAAAAAGGTTAAACAAGAAAGAAGGCGAAGTTATTATTTTATATACAAATTTTAATTATTTCATAAGTAGAGTTTTATTAGTTCGTCGCTAACAGCAGAAGGTGTAAGGATGCCCAGATCCGTGAATAAAAGATTGATGTAATGTGGAGGAGTGTAGTCGACTAGTGGGTGCTCCTTCCTCAGATCCTTTTTCAATGTGCTCGCTGTATACTAAAAATTTATAGAATTTTTACAATTTCGAATTAACAAATTTTTTTAATTAATCAAAACTTAATAATTTTTAGAGTTGCGACAGAACACTGATTTGGAAATTCGATCACTTTTCCAGATCAAATTTTGAAAAAATCCAGTCCATTTTATTCAATTTCAACACATTCTACTAGTCGCAAGCTAATTTACCAATAATTTCTTGTACAATTATTAGTCAATGCAAACCCTGGTGGAAAATTTTTGTACGACAAAATACATAGTTCTATGGGAACGTTTTACAGAAAAAATATGAAACATTCCAACAATAAAACACAATATTAATTTTTTATAGTTTTTTTTTGTATAAAATTTCTACACACAATTGTGAATAAATACTATCTTCTAAGAAAAAATAGAAAAATCTACGACTCTAAAATGAACGTTTAGCTTTTCATAATTTTAATAAGTTTTTGTGAGAAATTACGAATTTCTACAAAACTTAATGAATATGTAATTACATATTTCTATGAAAAATTCGGATAATTTTCTACAAATTTATAGAAAAAAGTTATCCTCTTAAAACGTTGTAGTTTTTCGTAAACAATTTTTCCAGGACATTTAGATTTCCTAATTTTCTTTTTTTTTAATTTCGAGAATTAAAAAACTTTGGACGTATTGTGTGAATTGAATAGAAGACATACTATAACAAATTCTAACCGATTCTCGCTAATATTATTATAAAATTTTAAAAAATCTGAAATTCCTATATTATTTTTATTAGTAAAAAAAATTCGTATCAATTTGCAAATTTAAAATTCGCCGTCGAATACTAAAATAATAATACTTATTTTATTTATATTATTATTATAGAATAAAAAAATCCAGTCATTTTTTCAAAATTCGATTAATTTTTTCAGGATATCCAGATTTTTTTTCAAAAATTCCATGACTTTTCTAGGTCTTTTAGTAACTCTTTTGGATAAAACAAAGAAACCCGAGATGAAGTGAAATTAACAACTAAAGTTTAGAAATTAAATTTTCTTAAACGTCTTAATGAGAAATAAATCTTACTTTAAATTCATCAGCGAGATCTGCTTGATTTAGAGGATAGACTCTCGAGAATTTGAAGCTTTCCGTTAAGACATAGAAGGGTTTGTTCGCTTCTTTTGCGCAGACCGCCATCGTGAATGATCCCATCTAACACAATAAAATATAAAATTTGTATTCAAGATACGAATTTATATTGCCCATTTTCCATGGATTAATTTAGTACTTTACGTACTTTGTTAATTATCCCTCCACTTTCTGCAATGCCTTCAGCTCCAACCATAACCATGTCTACTCTTTCCATAATGTGACCCATTGCAGAGTCAAATATTATCGTGCAGGGAATTCCTAACTGGTTCAGACTTTGGCACATTTCCTCCCTATTTTATTAATAATGAAAAAAACATGATTTTAGAAATTCAAATTTGAAATAATTGCAACAATATTATAAATAGTTAGAAATTTGGTTAATATCGCACCCACTATTGCCAGGAGCAGAAGTAGTAACATATACTTCAAAGGACTTATTATTCTGAGCAGCTTGTTTCATTGTTTCAAAAACTACTCTGGATTTAGAGTGAGTCAAGATTGTCTGAAAAGAATAATTTATAATTATTATTTCAATTTCAATGTTGAGTTTTCTAGAAAATATATTAAAATTTTTATTTTTATCAGAAGCAAATCATAATGAAATTTGATACTTACACATCCATCAGTAATAAAACGTACAGCATGCTTCGCAACTTTTCCACGCGCTGCAACTAGTTTCTTGTAAAAAATTTTCCCCCTGTGTAGCATTATGTTTTTACATTCTGCGAACGACTAAAACATAAATTATTCAGCAGATACAATTTAATATTCACGTATTAGTCAATATATGGGTGAAAATCAAAAAGTTGGAATCATTCAATTAAATTTTTGTTTGTCAAAAGTATTTCAGAACAACATAAAACCTTTTTTTCTAATTAAATTAATCACAATAAGTGTAAAAATAATAACAAGTGAGATGAAAACTTAGGCCCTTATTTAAAATTTCATTTTTTAAATCTAATGATAAATATTTAAATCTTGTAGAGCCTTCGTGTAGGTAAATTGAGATTTTTGGGACCCTGACTTAGAAAAACGCGAATGTCTCAGCTAAAACCGACCATAAGGGCCCTTTACATGCGGAAGCCTACATTTGTTTTTGGTTTTATTTACAATACAATTAATATAACAAGTAAATTTAAGGTTATTTAATATTACTTTTAAATTAAAAAATAATGGGAATATCGATTATTTTCCTTGTTACAACTAACTTTACCCAATGAAAATAAATTTCGTGTTATCTGATGAAAAGATAGGGGAAACGTCCCTACAGTGGATAATGCAAACTTAAGTGGACAATCATTAATTAAAAATACAAAAATAATTAATAGTTAACACATACGTGTTCATAAATTAAAATTAAAATGAATTATTTTTCTTTTATTTGTGCTCTTGATTAGTAATTATCCACTGTAGGGAGGTTTCCCCTAATCAAAAAATTTCATTATTAAAAATTATATTTTTACGTCGGAATAAACTAACAATCAAGTGTTTTGCAGGTAAGAATTACACATTTTTATTAATATTTTCTTCATAAAATCAGCCTCAAAATATGGTTCTTCTAAAAATAAACCCGAGTTTCCGGATGACACCGAATTGTTGTACGATCTTTTTCGTGCTTCTAAATTTCTTATTTTTGTCAAATGAAGACACTTTAAATGTAATTACATTTTCACATCTTGAAGTATATGGAATAATATACAATTATTAACCATTTTAAATGTGAAAATTAAACTCTGAAGACATTAAATTATTGAAAAACTGTTTTGTTACCAGATGACATAAAAAACTCTGGGACATTTAACTCTGAAACTACAATTGGCAACGAGAAAAAAGCTTTATTTTGTAATTTTACAGTCAATTCTGAAAAATATGTGTATTTAACAATTAGATCATAAACTTTCTGTTAAAAGATATAGCGCCATCAATTTGAAAAAAGGTAGTGAGGGACACGTTACTGGATAACACTTATGTAATCATATTTAATCGAATTTATTTTGATCCCGAGTAAACTGCAAATAATTTGGACATACGGTAATGTGGGAGAGAAGGCTTAATAAAATACTGTTATTAACCAAATTAATCCTCTAAATACAAGCGCATAATATTCCAGGGACATGATATTGTCAACTTTTTGATTTTCACCCATATACTCTTATTTTCGTACATATTTAATTTGTAATCAATTTTACAATTTACATGCAAATTAAGTTTCAGTGTAAGGGGCCATACATAAATTACCTAACAGCTTTTTTTTTTGGGGGGGGGGGGGTCCGGAAAATATTACGATCTGTTACATGGGGGAGGGGGGTTAAATCGATACTGTTACGTATTATTTATAACAAATCAACTTCACTGGAAAATACAAGATTATAGTATATACATAATGTTAAAGTTTAGTTATTTTACAATAAAAGATTGTCATAATGTTTTGAAGACTTCATATCGATATATATAAGGTAAGTATTTTTTTTCCACCATTCTGTAAAAAAATATTCACAAAACCAAAGTTTTTACCCATTTTTGAAATTACTACTACCCGCAAATGTGTTTAACATTTTTTAAGTTTATCGGGTTAAGCTAAGATATTTGAAAAGATAACAAGGGATTTCATTAAATCCCTTGGGTTTTCAAGATTTACAACCATTTCAAAGGATTTTAAAAGAATTTCAACGTGTGTCACAAGGTTTTATCAGATTTCAAAGGATTTCAATAATTTCTCTCAGTAAGATTTTTAATGAACTTTCAGGATTTGAAAGGATTTCACAGAACTTTAAAAGTTTAAAGGAATATGATCAGATTTTGTGTAATTTCACGGAATTTCATCATGCTTTAATGAAATTTCAAAGAACTTATTCGCGAGATATTTTAAAAGATTCCAAGGAATTTCAATAGATTTCAAGCATTGGAAGAGATTTAAAAAGATGTTAAAGATTTTAGGGTATTATAAAATATTTCAAGGAATTTTCAAAAGCTTCAAAAATATTCAAGGGATTTCAAAATATTTCAAAGGATTTACAAAATTTCAAGGAATTTCCAAGGATTTTAATGATTTTAAGGGATTTAAGAAATTTTCATGTGGTTTTAAAGAATTTCCTAGAATTTTGGAAGATTTTGAAGAACTTTCATAAGGCCTATAAGGTTTTAGGATATTTTAAAAGATTCTAAAGGATTTTTAAGAGATTTTAAAGGATGTTATCAAATTTCCTAGGATTTCAGTAATTTTAAAAGATTTTAAAGACTTTCAATAAGGTATTTTAATGAATTTCCCAGTATCTCCAAGGATTTCACAGGACTTCTAATATTTCAAGGGATTTCAAGGAATTTCAAGAAATATTAGATTTCATGTAACTTAACGGGATTTTATCATTTTTAAGGGGCTATTAAAGTATTACGTAAGCATTTTGAGAGGAAGGTGATTCCAATGGTTCTCATAAATTTGAAAGACTTTAAAGGATTTAAAAGTTGTCTCCAATTATTTTAATAAATTTGAAAGGCTTTAAAGGATTTAAAAGATTCTAGGTAGTTTAAAAGATTCCAAGGAATTCCAAGCGCTTTAATCATCAGATTGCATGTATCTTCATGTGATTTCAAGAAATTTTATAATATTTCAATGAAATTTCGAAAAATTTATTTATAAGAATTGAGGGATTTCAAAGGATTTTAAATATTGGAAGAGATTTTCAATATTTCAAGGTGTTTCCAAAAATTTTAAAAGATTTTAGGATAGTTTGAAAGATTCCAAGGAATCTCAAGTGCTTTACAAATTTCCAAGAATACCATCAGATTTCATGTAAATTCATGGGATTTCAACGGATTTTATAATATTTCAATGAAATCTCAAAGAATTTATTCATAAGAATTGAGGAATTTCGAAGGACTCGTAAGATTTCAAGGTATTTCCAAAGACTGAAAAATATTTTAAGATATTTATCAAAAATATTCATAAAAACAATGTTTTTTCAGAATTTTTGAAATAACTATTATCCAGGCTTTGCACTATTTACTAAATACATCGTTAGATTTTGTGATCTACTTTTCTAGTTTTGACGGCAGATTAAACAAGAAGTAAAAATATCTAAAACCTTTAGTAAAGTGTTTCGATCTTGTAAATTGTTGTTAAATATATAAACTTAGGTGATTTGCTAACAGATTAGAGTAAATTGTATAGTCTTATTTTATATTACATTTTATTAACGTTTATTATGATCAGTTACGATCGCAATCGTTTGTTAAAATGTTTAGGTTATTTTAGGTCACGTTTAGCTTGTTGAAATTTCTAGAAAAATGCAAAACAGATATTAAATTATTGGAGATATGTGCTTATAGTATTAAAAAAATTATAAAAAAATATTGTTTTAATTTTCTTTCTTTTAATTTTATTAGCTTATAATTATTTTGTAATTCGGGTGTCTTGGGTAATGAGTACCAAATTGTATTTAACAAGACATGATTGAAAATATTTGGAAAAATTACGTAATATAGGTGGGGGAGGGGGGTGTTCAAAAACACTTTGTTATGATTAACTTGTTAGATAGGGGAAGGGAGGGATAAAAAATTGGCAAAAAATGTGTTAAACAATTTATGGATGGCCCCTACAATAATATTAGAAACAAAAGAATAACACTTAATTCAGGGTGTCTGCATAATTTGTTTAATGAATAGTCGAATGTTTTAAATATTAATTTTCGTGTTTTTTTGTTAAATGCGGCCACCCTGTGAATTTTTCGGAACGTATTGAATAGTAAAATAGGTCGAATTTTATAAATTTAGAAAAAAAAAGGTTTCCTATAATTATTGTAAAGGTGTACCTACGTATTTGTTAAAACATACCGGGGTGTCTAATGTGGCTAAAGTGATAAATCGAAGGAAGAGTTCACTTCCAGAAGCAATAGCAGTGACTGGATGATCAGCCGATCTCATTGCAACTACTGCATTTTGTAAACAAAATCGCAATTCTTGTACAGTTTCAGCTGCAAGTTAATACATTTTTAACAGTTACCAATGGAAAAATAGTAAGTCATTCCAAAGATTTTTTAAATTCTGATGAGCGATCATGTTTGGAATTCGTCTAGAGACGGAAATTCTAATCAAAAATCAAATAACAAAAAAATGTTACAGGGATTTTGGATTGGAAAAATCTAATACGTTTAAAAAATGGATGTGTCTACACGTACCGGAAAAATCCGGCTATTCGTACCGAAATTTCGGTACAAATAGCCCCTTTTCCAGCTCCACCTATTCCTACCGAAAAAATCCGGCTATTTGTACCAAAATTTCGGTACGAATAGCGACGGCCTTAAAAAATCTTTCGAGTGACGCCATTGAGTCATGATATACAGTTAAATATAAAATCTAATACAAATTACTAGAAAAAATAGAATTATGTACTGTTAAAAAAAATATCTATTTTTTCCTTTGGGTCTTCAGTTATAAAAAGTCGTGTTCATTTGAATGTTAAAAACTTGTAATACACGTTTTGTGATAAAATTCAATGGAACATTTATAAAAATTCTACTGTATTTTTTGTTTAAACAAGGATTTCACAACAAAATGGAAGATATTTCTAATTTGTTTTGCGTTTTTTAGATACAAATGATGTTCAAAAGTTAAACTTACATTTTGAGTGTTCCAAAACTTCAAGAAGGGTTCGAATAGCAGCAACGCCAGCTGAAACATCTTTCTCGTTCTTGATAATATCGCTGAAGTATCGGCAAATTTCTAAAATGAACAAAACATGCAAAATATGTTTATATGATACTGGATGGGTTAGTTTAGAGGCTTCCAGAAATTGGTTTTAGAACTTACCCTGTTCCTCCATATTTTAAAATTCTAGTTAAGTCTCGTCAAGATTATAAAATTCACTATATCACTAAAGCCACTTTTTAACGTTGTTCTAAATTGTTTAATAAATAAAAGAAAAGTGCATGATGCAATTCTGTAATTTGTCAAGCAGCAACCGAGGCCCGAGGATAATTTTTGGAGGTTATGTCATATTTCACATGCTGACATCTGCGCCTGAATGTATGTGACCATTTTTACATCTAGGGTGTCCGGGAATAGAATATGAGGGGTTTTCGAATGTTGGGAAGTATTTTCCGAAATATATTTGTCAATATAAATTGTGTTTATCAGTTTTAGTTCAATTAAATAAAAAATTTAACATTAAATATTTTAAAAGTGAAAATTTATTACACAAAATTTATATCCCCAATGATTTCAACAAGAATTAGAAATAATCTTATAACATTTTTCCCAGAATGCACTGAAACAATCGCATGGAGCATGCGCAGTGATTTTCGCACATAACTGTCAAGTGTCGTGAAAGCACATGAAAGCGCAGAAAGCTAATAAACCTTTTTGTTTGGATTTTGTTCTCGTGAAGCACTACTTTATTTAAGAATAATCAGAGGTGAGTAAATGAAAGCTTTTCTTCTGAATAATAATATGCTTAAAAATGTGAGAGTGTTTTTAAATAAACAGCATATCAATTTAGCTGGGTTCGATAGATGTTTTCCGCGGCATAACCTCAAAATCATATGTTTTTGTTTATTATTTTGTTTACGTGTGGGTGGGCTGAAATGGTAAATTATTTTAATTTTAAAAATCCGCGGGCCTAAAAGTTTGCGTATGCTATAAGAGTGCAAGTAGTTTATTCTCATAATTAGCAAAATAATCCAGCTATCGCAAGCGTATTGAAATTTTACACAGCGAAGAGCGCGAAATTTGTTTTATACCTAATGCATTTATACATTTTTATGATTCTTGCCTACTAAAATTCGTAGTCTATATACTGCCAACATATGTCTAAAATTTACGATTTTCTTCGTTTTAAACGCCCTTAAAATCCATGAATATATTATTACAATTGTCATAAAATTAAACGTTTTTCAGAAAGATGTTTAATTTACTTTTAAAATGAGACTAAAAAAACTCCATTATCACTGAGTTATGCCCAAAATATGCACACATGTTCTTTCTAAATTAAATATTTAATAAGCTTTTTTCTCTTATTCTTCTATTTTTTACTTCTTGGACAACTTTCTGTTATAAAGATGTGTACTATGCAATAGTAGGAATATATTTGAATGTTTAAATTAATTAAAATAGTGAATCAAGTACAAAGCCGTAATTTTGAACTAATTTCACTATTTTAGTTCATTAACATATATTCAAAGATAATCCTACTATTGCATAATATAAACCTTTTATTTTATTTTTAAACAAGGAGTTTTTACAACAAAATTGTCAAGCAGATAGACATTTGAAATATTCTTCAAATTTTCTATATGGATCTTATAAAATATAAATTTCTCTTGAAGTTCTTACTGAGATCCCTTTTGTTCAAATTAATATTAATATCTATTATTTGTTCCTAACTAAATAGTCAAAGAAAAGCTGAAAATTTCAGTAAAACCCGAAACTTTCTACTATTACTCTAAGAGAAGATAGTTATAAACGATAATAAATTGTTTAAACAATTATGCTGCTTAACTTGCATTAATAATTATCGAAAAGTTAAAAATTTCCGAAAAACCCGCAACTATCTAGCATTAATATAGGAAAGATAGTTATAAACAATTTAATTATTTATTACTACGCTCAAATTATTCTAACAAAAGATTATAATAATATAATTATAATAATATTATAATAAATTGTTTAAACAATTATTTTTGGTAAATTTAATTGATTACTAACCCGATCTAACTGAAAAGTTGAAAATAAGTTGATAAATTCGGAAAAACCGCGACTTTCTAACTCTATTCTAAGAGAAAATCGCTAAAAACAATAATAAATTGCTTAGGCAATTTATCTCTTGAACTATTTCATGTATTAGAAACAATTTGTGTTAAAAAAGCCGCAAAAAAATTATAATTAGCGCCAAAAACTGGTAAAATACAATTTTTCACTTGCGGGGTTTTTTGAGATCAACAGATTCATAATTAAACGCGTTTATTCAATTGTAGATCCTATTCAGATATTGTTTCAGTCTAAAATATTCCATTTTTAACGTATTCAATTTGCAATTTTTTGATTCAAAACAAACCATTTTTGAATATTTAGCAATATTTGACTATTAATTTAAAATGAGCAATTATAAATCAAATATACAAAACTAAACAATTTCAAACTGATATGTTTCAAATAGAAAGCCTTGAATCGTTAAAATTTCAGAGTTTTAAACTTAAACTTTAAAGGTTACAATTTTAATTGTACTATTTAAAAAAAATTGTATTTGCAGGTAAAAGTGTTGGATTTTGATGTATAAATAACAGTTGAACAGTTGTTAGTTTTAAATGACTTAAAATTGAACGCATTCAATTTTTAATGATTCTAAATTACAATTTCTTCACAACGTTATGATTTTCAACATTTACACATGTATTTATTCATTCATAAATCTAGAGCATTAACAATGAAAGTGTCGGTTTATATTTTTTAACCTGAAATCTTTCAACTGTTCAGTTTCTAAAAGTTTCAAAGTTCAAATTTTGCAGTTTAACGGTATTTATTTAAAATTGAACCTCTCCGGATCAAACGGGGACACGCGTGGATTAAGCCTGAGAAGTATTGAGTAATTGCTTGCAAATTAAAAGATTCATATTTTTTTAACGATTAATCTGATTAATCTAAAACTTTCCAAAAAACTTCTTTAGATCTTAATCAACAACTTTCTCATTGGAAGTTTTCTGTTGCTTAAAATTCGCTCGATGAACGAAGCGCTTGAAAGTTGAAATTCATGATTTTTGCAAAGCCTAAAAAAAAATTAACAACTGTTTTGTTTATTAAAATATTTACGTTTTTCTACCTAAACTAGTTTTAGAAGAATCAAAAATGTAATTTAGTAGTAATAAAATTGATAAATTCTGAAAATTGACTAAGTTAGCGCGAGTTAAATTGAAAAAAAGATTTAAATCTTTTGTTTTCGAAAAATCTAGTTTTTATCAATTGTTACTTCAAAAACTGCAAAACCTACAAGTATTTTGTAATGGAAAAAAGATGCACCTTGAAATTCTCCACAATTATCAGTCCTGAAAATAAAAAATTCGAACGATATTAAAAATTGACTTTCAGGACAGTACTTCACAGGCTGAAACCACGCATATCTCCTTTTGATCCGGAGAGGTTCAATAGTTGAATTGAAAAGTGTTAAAAGCTTCCATTTTATACATGTAAATTATTGAGTTTTTGCCCAAAAAATTTTTGGTAACTGGGAAATGACGGGGAATTTTTTTCTTCGATTAAAACGGCCACCCTGTGAATGATATGAATACTTTTTAAATTGAATTTACAAACTAATTTAAATTCACCATTTATAAATCTTACATTTTTAAGCTTCTCATTGTTTGAATTTTAAATATTTAAACTTGAACGTCGAAATGCAAATTATTTAATTGGAAAAGCTTTCAATTAAAATTGTTCAATTTTGCATTTTTGCAGTTTTTATATTCGGGACCGTACTTAAATTACATAACGGATTACAGGCCCTCTCCAAGACCCTCTAACTGTACGTAATTTATGATTTCCAGAAATATGTAACTAATGAAACTAATGGACATTTTTTGTATTTAAGATAATACATGCTCTGCAGGGTGAACATTTCATTTTCAAAATTCGCTGATTTTTCCTTGACTAATTTTTCATTTTTCTGATCATTAACATTCAAATACCAGCATTTTAATATTTTAAACATAGGATCTTTTATAAACGGAATAAAACAATATTTCAGATACAAATTCAAAATTTCCAAATTTATTTATTTATTTCAAGCAAAAAATTACTTTTTTACCATAAACGATGATTTTTTAATAAAATACTTGAATCTTCAACAAAATAATTAAATTTTCAAAAAAATAATTGAATTTTCAACCTAAAAAGATGAATTATCAACAAAAAAGTATAATAGTTGATATTTCAACCAAAAAAGATGAAATTTCATTTAAAAAAAAGAATTTCAAAATCAAAAAGACAAATTTTCAACACCAAAAATTGAATTTTCATCCAAAACCGATTTTAGTGTGACTTTTTAACATCAAAATATGAATTTTAAACAAGAAATACATTTTCTACGAAGATACTTCACTTGTCAACACAAAAAGACAAATTTTCAACAAAACAGTTGAATTTTCAACCAAAAAGGATGACTTTTTAACAAAATTGTTAAATTTTCAAACAAAAAATTGCATTTTCATCCAAGAAAGATGAAATTGCTACTAAAACAGATGCATTTTTAAATCAAAAAGACAAATTTTCAAAATAGTAGTTGAATTTTCATCAAACAAAGATTTTAGTTAACTTTTCAATAAAAAAATATGAATTTTAAAAATAAGTAAATTTTCTACGAAATAGTTGACTTTTCAACATAAAAATATGACTTTTTAACAAAATTGTTGAATTTTCAAACAAATAATAAAATTTATAACTGAAAAGTTAATCTTCAGGAGGAAGCAACTGCAAAAAATAAAAATAAATACAAGACACATAAATTACAAAAAAGAATATTATATCAGGGTTACCGCAAACCTTCATTTAAAAAATTCCCTAATTTTTCCCTGAACAATTTTTCATGTGCTTGAAGTTCTGAACGTTCAAATGAACGAATTCTTCCACTTTTGACTTTGTAAACTATAAAAAGGGCTCAAATGTTTGTTCATTTATATTGAAATTAATAAATTTACTCAAACAAAATAATAGTGCATTTTTTAAATTGTATTTGGAACAATATTTATGGATAAAACTAGAATTGGAAAAAAATATTTCGTTTTGAACGTTCAGAACTTCAGGTAGATAAATTTTTCATTTTCCCTAACCATTAATATTCAAAGACCAGAATCTTGAACTTATAACATTTTTAACCTAGAATCCTTTATAAACGGAATAAAACAATTTCAAATTAAAATGGAAAATTGTCAGATTTATTCTGCTTGACGGGTATTTAAAGTTGTAGAAATTACCTGACTTCTGCTTTTTTTTTCTAAATCCCTGACTTTTTTTAATTACTGTGAGTTATTTGTTCCATTTACGAATTTATAAAAATTACGTACATTAATGAAGGACCCCCCCACTACCGTAACAAATCGTAACAAACTCTATCGACCCCTCCCCTCTTGAGCTGTTACGTAATTTAAGTATAGTCCCTTATGTAATTTAATTTTTCTTTTAAGTTGATCGTATTTTTCCCTTATGTTATCCCCCGTCATTAATTTTGCACTTATGTAACAGCGTTATTGTATAAAACCGACGTCAAATACTATTATGTATATCATTTCTTTGTTATAGGTTTCGTGGAAATTGACATAATCGTTCCTCAAATTGTCAAAATGAGTAAACGTAAAAGCGACCTGGATGGCTCCTTTTTTACAAAAATAAAAAATTGCAGTCTCACCTACAATTGGAAGATCGACGAATTTGATCAAATGCTGGCAACTAAATCAGTTATAAAGTCTGAAAGCTTTCTTATTAAAAATATTCCAGATCTCAGGTGGTACTTTTCGCTAACACAGTTTATTGACGAGAAAGTGGGGACTTCACTAGCTGGTGCGAAAAGGTTCGTTTCCGTTTATTTGAATTGCGTTGGTTCCAATGAGGCTTTAATCAAGCTGAGTTTAAAGTTTACTATCATCAATGCCGACAGTTCACATGGTTACAATTTAAGTTTGATCGACGACTCACCAACAGAATCTCAATCTTACGGGTTCGAGCAGTTTGTTTCACACGATACCCTACATGCCTTAAGAAATTTGTATAAATCCAGTAACGACCTTCATTTGTTTGTAGAAATTGATGTCAATACTTATGTGAATAGTCTAAAAAAAACCGCACATTCAAGCAAAACTGGGAATCAATGTGTAGACTCTAATCCGATTATCAAAACTTCAAATTTCGACATCTTATTTGAAAACTCAGATTTCAGCGATTTGACAATAATCTGTCAGGATGAAAGAATTCCGGTACATAGAGCAGTTTTAGCTGCAAAGAGCAAATCGTTTTATGACAAATTGAAATCCCTACAAAGCGATGAGTTCCAATTACAAATTGAACTTCCCGTTTTGCGTGAATTGCTCTCTTTCATGTACAGAGGCGATTGCCCGAATCTGCAAAACTATATTGAAGAATTATTGGAAGCGGCTACACATTGTAAAATGCCTGATCTTCAATGCTTTATCGAACAAACTTTAATCGGTTCGATCAATTTAGAAAATGCCGCGGATCGTCTAGCCTGGGCGGAAGATCACGACTTGACAAATTTAAAACACTCAGCAATGGTCTTTATCAAAATGAATATCCAAGAGATTATCAAAACTGATGGATTTCAATCAATCATCGATCTTCATCCAACGCTTACGAAAGAATTATTTTGCAGCGTTGTGGAACATTTTTATACAATTAAAGTAGATACGAGGCAACAGAGATAGGATTTAAAATAATATACTCCCTTATGGTTTTAGATTTTTTAATAAGTTGGTACCTTTTTCATGCATGAATGACGTCTTCGAAAGTTTATATATATATAGGTATATAGTTTTTTTACTCCCGGCACAACGCTATACTGTGTCGACTTACAAGTTATTGCTCTTCTATCAAAAGTATTCACTGTGAACAAATTGTAGTTAAGTTCGTGTAAAATATATTTTTTGAATTACTCCTTTAGACTTTTTATTGTATTTAAAAATTAATATTAAGATGAGAACAATGTTCCTGAAGTGGTGTGCATTATCAGAGCGGCCGCCTCGCCGGGAAATGGCCGGGAGTTTTTTTAAACCGGAAAATGACAGTGAATTTATTTTTTGACTGGAAATATTACAAATTTTATTAAGCTTCAAATTTATGGTCAATGACCTATACAAACAACTCTTTCCAAACTCAACAAATTTAACATGGCAAAAATCCAAAAATTTATGCCCGAAATTTAAAAAGTTTTCTAGTGTATTTTTAAATTATCAAAACACAAAATTCTGAAAAGTTGCAAAAATTAAGATAGTACAGGGTAGCCACTGTATCCGGAAACCGGGAGTTTTTTGAGACCGGGAAATGCCAGTGAATTGATGTTTTGATTGGGAATTTTACAAATTATTAGAAGAAATATTTACCGAACCACTAACAATATTACAAATTTCATATCACATGATATACTGCAATTTTGAATAAGTTCGATGTCAACTTTTTTTTTAAATATTAGGTTCAAGTGTTAACTTTTTCAATTACGAAATCATTCAGTTTACAATGCGTAATTCTAGAATCTTTTAATTTAAAAATGTTTCATTATAGGTCTTTATTTTAAAGCGTATGTTTTCAATTTAAAGAATTTTAAAATAATGTTTTCAAGAATTAAACAATTAAAACTTAAAAGCGTTTGAAATTTATCATTTTTGATAAAAAATGTTTTTAGTTGATCAACTGTAATTATTAACTAATTATTTATTTTGAAAATTTAACTTACTTTAAGTATTAAAAAGTGAACAACAATTGATTTTTCAAGACGATTATAAATCCGTTAAAAATTAAAGAATTCAAAGACTAACGTTAAAAATTGAATTGTTTCAATTCTAAAGCCTGAGTAGTTGAACAAATACAAAAGTCCTAATGAAACTTTATAAACTATTCTCAATTTTCAAACAACTTCAAATTAATAGATGTATAATTAAACGCTTTTATTAAATTTTAAATTCTATTGAAATATTGTTTCAGTCTAACATATTCAATTTTTATCCCACTTAATTAAAAATTTGTTAATCATGAAAAAAAACAATTGTTTAATATTGAGCAATATCTGACTAATTGTTTAAAACGAGTAATTATAAATCAAATATTCAAAACTAAACAACTTGAAA
This sequence comes from Andricus curvator, assembly GCA_932195095.1. NCBI lineage: Eukaryota > Metazoa > Arthropoda > Insecta > Hymenoptera > Cynipidae > Andricus > Andricus curvator. The sequence continues at coordinate 131,287 of CAKNYM010050351.1, forward strand.
CTGAATTCTTTGAAATAGAAAGCCTTGAATCGTTAAAATTTCAGAGAGCTAAATTTAATCTTTGAACGTTACAAATTTAGTTGTAATTAAAAAAATATTGTATAAGTGCAATTGTTGAATTTTTATGTATAAATAACAATTAAACACTTATTATTTGACAAAAAATTCGAGAACGTTGACGAGGTATTTAGAAGTTCTTAAATGATTCAAAATTAATTTAAAACTTAAAATGATTTCAAATAATTTAAAACAACATTTAGATTTTTGCAGATATCGAACAAAAAATTTAGAAGCTTTTTAAGTATTGTGAAAGATTACAAAAGAATAAAAAAAATGTCTTGAGATTCCTAGGAGAATTGAAAATAATTTTATAATTTGAAAAATTTTTAAGAGAATATTTAAAATGATTTCAAAAGATTTCCAAAATTGTCAAAAAAGAATTTGGAAGATTTCAAAGCAATTTTTTTTATTTTACATGATTTTAAAAATATTTTAGGAAAAATTTAAATCTTTTTCAAACAAATTTGGAAGTTTTCAAACAAATAAAATTTTTTTAAATTTCCAAAAATGTTAAACAAAATGTATATTTTTGAAGATTTTCAACTAAATTTTGATGCTTTTTAAATATTTTTAAAGTTTTTAAGATAATACACTTTTTTTATATTCCTTTTGAAAAAATTTTGAATTTTGATAAAATAATTTCAGAGAATATTTAAAAATATTTCAAAACAAAAACAAAGTTTGTTGTATAAATTATGTTCAGTTAAAGAACAATTTAATGGTTCAATTTTCAATTTATCTAGCTTAAAATTGCTTAAACTGATATAATTTTTAAAATCTCCTTTGAAGACATTTATTTTTTAAAAGTTTTTTGAATAATTTAAAATTTGAAGAGTTCAAAAAGTTTTAAACAAAATGTAGATTTTTTAAGATTTAGGAGTACAATTTTGAAGCTTTTTAAGGATTTTGAAAGGTTTAAGATCATAAAAAAATGGTCTTTATAGTCCTTTTTATTTATTTAAAAACAGTGCTCGGACACAGCCCTTTGGTGCAAATCCACTTATGAACTAATTGAAAGGCGAAATTACGTCTAATTCTGCTAAAAGAATTTTTGAAAAAATTTTGAATACAAAAAAAAAATTGTAAAAAATATTTTAAAATATTTTAAAACAAAAAAACAGTTTGATGTATTAATAACAATTGAATAATTATTGATTTGAAACTGCGAAAAATTAAAATAACTTAACTTCTAATTTAAATCGTTTTAATCGTTTAATTTAAAAATGTTAAAATCTTGAATTTTAACATTTTTAAACTTAAATTTTCAAAGTTTAAAATTCAATAGTTCCACTTTGAGGTCTTTAATTTGTAGTTTAGTTTTTATGACTTGAAAAGGAAAATTTGTTAACTTTAAGAGTTCGAATTTTTTAATTTTATTGACCCTGATTATCTTTTTCTTCAGTAAATTTTTTAGACGAGGATTGAAAAAATTTATGAGTAAGGAATTTAGTTCGTAAAAATTTAAATGTAATTCGTAAAACTAAGGGAAGTGTTTGAATAGCTTCGTTCCGTATTTGAGTGTTTGACCTTTTATCGCTCGGAATATAAAACGGTAAGTGATCGATTTTAGTAACACATACGTGTTCTTGCAAGAATAAGTTTGATGAGACGTAAAAAAGTACCTTTTTTATACGACCACGAAAAGTGGACCTAATATGTAATTTAAATAAAGTTTGAAGTGAGGAAATGACAAAGTAAGTTGTCCAAACTAAAAGCACATAGAAGTTTACCCTACCAATTCGATTGGAAAGTAATTCCCAGATTATTTTATTTTTATTTTACAAAAATAGATAGGATTCTTGACAAAGATTTTAGTTATCAGTGGTTATCGAGTTTTGAAACTTTTACGAGCTCTGTGCCTTGCTAAAGGGGTTTGTGCCTATGCTAAAGATAATTCTCTATTAGAATATATTTATTTTTTAAGAATGAGGTTGATTTATTTATTTAATTTAAGTTGCCGAATTATACGAAACTAATCAAATAACAAATTCTGAAATATTTTTAGCACGAACACGCTTGATAAAAAACATCATAGTTTCCAGATGTCGGCAAAAACAGGGTGGTCGTAGTTCAGGGAATACCTGAAAATCAGGGAATTTTATTGATCAGGGAAAGTCAGGGATTTTGAAAAAAAAAACTTGCAAAAGTCAGGGAATTTCTACAAGCGGCACTTTACATAACTGTCAATTGGAGAATAAATTTGAAATTTTGCATTTTGAAATCGTTTTATTCCGTTTATAAAAGATTCTACGTTAAAAATGTTACAAGATGAAGATTCTGGTCTTTGAATATTCATGGTCTGGGAAAATGGAAAATTGGTCAGGGAAAAATTAGAGAATTTTAAAAATGAAGTTTTGGTGCCACCCTGATATTATAATATTCTTATCAGTAATTTGTTTGCCCTGTATTTCTATCCATTACTTTGTATGCAGTTGCTTCCTCCTGAAAATTATATATTTAGATAAAGATTTTATTATTTGGTTGAAAATTCAACAATTTTGCTAAGAATTCATCGTTCTTAATTGTAAATTCGTCTTTGTGGGTTGAATATTCAATTGTTTTGGTAAAAAATTTGTTGTTGCTTTTGAAAATTCATATTTTGGTGTTGAAGAATTAACTGAAATTTTCCTTGGCTGAGAATTCAACTGCTTTGTTGAAAATTAAACTATTTTATTGAAAATTTATCTTTTTTGGTTCAATTCAACCGTTTTTGATTTACAACAAAAATCTTCTTCTGTTGAAATATCTACTATCACATTATTCGTCGAAAATTGATCTTTTTTGTCTGAAAATTGAACTATTTGGTTGAAGGTTGAACGACTTTGTTAAAGAATAATTTTTTGTTTGTTTGAAGATTCATAATTTTAGTTGAAAATTCATATTTGGTGGAAATTTCGTTCTTTTTGGTTGAAAATTAATTTTTTTTTAACTGAAAACTTAACTATTTCAGTTAAAGATTCGTCATTTTAGTTTAAAATTTATCTCTTCGGTTGAAACTTTAATTATTTTTGTGAAAATTATTTTTTTTTAAATTAAAAATTCGAATACTTGTGTAAAAGTTGAACTACTTTGTTAAAAAAACATTTTTTTGTTGAAAGTTCATCTCTTAGATTGAAAATTCGTTTTTTTGTTGTTGAAAATTAATTTTTGTAACTAAAAATTTAACTATTCTAGTTGAAGATTCGTCATTATAGTTTAAAATTCATCTCTTTGGTTTAAAGTTGAATCACTTTGTTAAAAATTAATCTTGTTAATTAAAAATTGAACGACTTGGGGAAAATTTGAACTACTTTAAAAAAAATAATTTTTGTTGGTGAAGGTTCATATCTTTTGTTGAAATTGAACTATTTTGTTGAAAATTCATTTTTATTTGTTTGAGAGTAATTCTTTTAACGGAAAATGTAACCTTTAGTTTTTTATTGAAAATTGATCTTTTTTAGTTGACAATTCGTCTTTTTTGGTAGAAAACTTCTAATAATGTTTTATTATATAATTTTATGGTGCGATTATAGAATGTTTATTTTTTGGAATTCCGATATTGTGGAAAGTTTGCCTCGAAAAGTGAATTTCAAGTCGAAAGTTGAAGGTCTAAAGGTTCGAAGACAGTTTTTAGGAGCATCGTATAAATCATATAACACTTTTCTTTTCTTTTTGCCATCCTCGTTTCATCCTGTAAAAGATAAAACATCTGTTTACAAGCTGACGTGAGGTTCTTGTGATTAATGAATCCAAGCACGAATCGGAAAACCCATATCGACTAGTCCTGCAAAAAATCAGCGTGTCTCTACTATATTAGTTTGTGCCTTATCAGCCTTAAGTTGCTATTAATTGGCCCGTTTCATCCCTATGTGGAAAATAGTGTAGGCCGAAAAAACTCAAAATGATTAGATTCATTGATAATAGCACTGAAAAGTTTCTTTGCGGCATTACGAACAAATTCAAAAAATAAATTTCAAAAACTTTCTCACCTTTGGGCAAGTCGAGTGAAAGTTTTTAATTTTTCTAATTTTCATGCATGGGAAACTATTTTTTTCGATTTTTTTAGTAAAGTTTATGGAAACTTAGACGACAAAAAGTAAAACCAAAATTTTTTCATCGAAATATATTTAAAAAAAAGACAAAAAATGCAATTTTGTTAATTTGTACCTAAAAATACCCCAAAAAAATTTATCGTTCTTTTTATCTTTTGATGCTCTTTTGAATAAGCTAAGGAAGTACGAACATATTTTTAAGTTTGAAACAAAGCTTGTGTTCTAATTTTTACGGAACCTGAAACATGAGCTATTTTTACACAAGATCCGTAAAAATCCGTTTACTCAGGATCCGTGAAAAATAGAAATTTTTGTTCATTTTGTTTGGGTAACGACTTCACACTCTTTCCTCTATTCCCTTCTATTCCTGTTTTTTAAAGAAATCTTCTTTTTCCCCTATTCACAAGAAAATCCCCCTTTTTCTCATTTTTTCGCTTAAAAAAGAACTGAATTAATAGAACTCAGTAAGAGAATCCAACTATTTTTGGCTAAAAATTCTACTATTATATTTTTTGTTCAGGATTCATCTTGCTTGGTTGAAAATTCTACAGTTTGGTTCAAATTTAACTATTCCATTTTTATAAAATTAATTTTCTTTGTTAAAAAATCACCTTTTGGTTGAAAATGTAACTATTTGGTTGAAAATTCGTCTTTTTTGGTTGAATTAAACTATTTTTTATTTTAAATAAACAATTTCTTGATTGAAATATCATCTCTTACATCTTTTGTAAACAATTAATATTTTTATGGTTTAAAAATCAACTTCTTGGTTTGAAGTTGAACTTCTTTAAAAAAAATTGATTTTTGGTAGAAGATTCATCATTTTAGTTGAAAAATCATATCTTCGGGTCGACAATTCAACTCTTTTGTAGATAATTCATCTTTTTGACTACAAAATTCAACATTTTTGTTGAAAATTGATATATTTCTTTAAAAATTCACTTCTTTAAGATTTACGTCTTTGGTTGAAAATTTAATTTTTTTGTCGACAATTCGTTTTTGTTTTAGGTATTTAGTATTTAGGTGTCAGGTTAAAACCTAATTTTGTTCCTGAAAATTTAACTGCTCTATTCTTCTTTGGAAACTTATTCTTTTTTGGTGAAAATTTAACGATTCTATTTTTGGTTCAAAAAATATATTTTGTAGTTGAAAATTCAACCATTGCGTTTAAAATTCTTCTTTCTTAATTGAAAATTCATCTGTTTGGTTGAGGATTTAACTATTTTGTTAAAAATTAGTTTTTTAAATTTAATTCAACTGGTTGAAAATTGATTTTTTTGTCTGCAAAATTAATTTTGTTAATTGAAAATTTGACGGTTCCATTTTTAGCTCAAAAGTACAGTATTTGGTAAAAAATTTAACAATTTTGTGGAAAGTTTAATTATTTTGTTAAAAACTAACTTTTTTGTGGAAAATTCATATTTTTAACGTGAAAATTCAACTATTCTGTAGGATATTCACCTTTTTGGCTTGAAAATGCAACAATTGGGTTGAAAATTAATATATTTTTTTAATTCTCATCTTTGGTTGAAAATTTAACTTTTATGTTGAAATATTTTCTTCTTGGTTAAAACTCAAATTTTGGACTTAAAAGCTGAACTATTTGGTTTAAAATTGAACCGTTTTTATTTTAACGGTAATGCTTTTGGTTGGGATATTAGACCATTTGGTTAAAACTGCATCTTTCTAGATTGAAAATTCAACTATTTTGTAGACAATTCATGTATTTTTGTTAAAAATTCATATTGTTAGGTAGAAAATTAATCTTTTTTGTTGCGAATACATGTTTTCAGTTGAGGATTCAACTATTTTGTTAAAAATTAGTTTTTTTTTTTAACTGGACTAGTTGAAAGTTAGTCTTTTGTTAGAAAATGAACTTTCTTCTTGAAAAGTCAACTTTTCGGTGTAAAAATTCAACTGTCTTCTAAAAAATTCGTCTTATTAGCTTGAAAATTCAACTGGTTTTGGTTGAATTTTAATCTTTTTTATTTGAAAATTCAACTATTGCTTCCTCATAGAGGGAGGTTTGTAATGATCTAAATTTTCAAATCTACTTTTTTGGCAAATTTCGATATAATTCGACCGCAGGAGCTCGAAAATACAATTATTTTTAAAAAATGTCCGTATGTGTGTGTGTAACTTTTTCTGTTTGCCATATCTCGAAAACTAAAAGAGCTATTATCATAAAACTTTAACGAATTTTAGCTCCGACTGATATCCAGGTCTAGACTAAATCCTATCAGCGGATAGGATTTTGAGATAGACCGGCCATTTAGATATAGTTTTTTTTTAGTTTAGAGATTAAAAAAAAAATTAACTTGTTTATATCAGATTTTTTTTGATATTCAAAATACAGCAACACGATATCTAGTGTATTTGTTAGCGTATTCGAAGCGCATCGATCGACCTATTGTTGAACCTTTTATGACTCACCACTACCGACTTACGAAGTTTAAAAAGAATGGTTTATTCTGTTCATATGAGAAAAACTTTTTTGAGATTCAAAATACAATACCATATCTAGTCTATTTGTTTGCATCTTCGATACGCATCGATTGACTTATTGCTGAACCTTTTATGACCCACCAGTAATGATTTATGAAGTTTAAAAGAAAGTTGTGCATTCTGTTTATATGAAAAGAACTTTGTTCATATTAGGAATACTACAGTACTGTATCTGACATGTTTGTTCGCGTCTTCGAGACTCTTCGAAAGACCTATTGACGAACCTTCTATGACCTCTTATCATCTAGCAATACCGATATATAAATTTAAAAAATATATTTTTTATCTTGTAGATATGAGGAAAAACATTCCATAATCTACCAGTATCGTTTTTAAATTTGTTAACAAAATTATTTACTTTTTTTTTAATTTTTTAAAAATTGGGAATATAAGAGTATTGTATTTGATGTAATTGCGTGGATTGACCTACTGACGAACTTTCGATGTTCATTCTTTATCAATCAATAACTACTTAGAAAGTTAAAAAAAAGGTTACATTGTTTATATGAAGGAAATTTTTTTTGACATTTGCAATATAACACTACCGAAGGTTAAAAAGTTCTTCATTTTGGCAGAACATATCGATTGACTTTTTGATGGGCACTCTGATTATCTGAAAATAAGATTTTCGGTAAGACAGGAACAAGATTGAAAAATTTTGAAAGTATTTTTTTTTATTTATTTTGTTAGAGAAAAAACTCCCTCTATGAGGAAACACATTTATTTGATATCTCTAAGAAAGCAAAATGCTCATAAAATTAGCACAAATACATACACTGCGGTATTTGGTTGAAAATTCATCTTTTTGGTTAAACATTCGTCTACTTTATTAAAAATTTATCTTTCTTGGTTGAAAATAAAATATTAAAAAATATAAATATATAAAGTATTATATTATATATTATAAAATATTATATTTCGACAAACATTTTTTTTCTTACTTTTTTCCATCTAAGGTTATTTACTTCCATAAACTTTACCCAAAACGAAATAAAACAAAAATTTCCCACACACAAAAAATTAAAAATTTGAAAATTTTCAATCGACTTGTCCAATGGCGAGAAATTTTTGGAATTTAAAAAAAAAATTGTTCGTAATGCCACAAAGTAACCTTTCAACCAATGAATCTAATAATTTTGAGTTTTTTCGGCCCATCCTGGTGGAAAACGCTTCTTATTATTAATGACCTGATTTAAGTTTTATTTAATCGACCATTAATACTTAACTTTAAAAAAAAAAATTTTGTTTCCAATAAAACAGAGGGACAAATCTAATTTGCGGTCAAACGTTCTTTTTTGGACTACCACTCTTCATTTAAAAAAAAAAAGATTTTTAAAGATTTTTCCAAATATTTAATCAAAATTGTAAAACTTTTAGTATGCTCTAATTTTAACATAAGTTTTAGAAATCCTAATTAACTTTTGTGATAATTGAGTATATGCATTAGAGCTGAGTGAAAATGTTGAAATTCATCGTATTATTTAAAAATTCATAAAATTGTACCTATGGGCTGAAAAAATGACGAAAATTTGTTTGTAGGTACAGTTTTTAGTAGCGAATAATAATAAAAAATAAAAAAAACTTTTTCCATTTTTTGAAATTGAAATGTCTTGTATTTTTTTTTTAATTGGAGAACCATGCCATTATTTTGTTATTACAAATAATTTTATTTCTAAAGTGTTTAAAAATCACTAATTTTGACCGTTTGTAATTGATTTTCAAGCTTGAAAAACGCCAAAACTTTTTTTCTTCATAACAAAAAAATAATAATATGTTTCTTCGATTCAAACTGAAGAAATTTCATGTTTGATATGTAAATTTGTTTTGAAAAAAATCTGCAATTAATCGTTTCAATCAGTAACCAGTAATCGTGATGCCAATTTTCTTGTGTTTTATCTCATTTAAAAATACATTTGATACTATAAAATGCTAAAAATAAATGGGGTTTATCATTAAATTTTACATTTAATATATGTTTTTGCAATATATTCAAATTATAACCAAGTTTTCTGATTATTAGGATTATCACGATTACTGGGACATATACCCAAACTCAATAAAAAAATAGATTTTTTAGCATATTTTCAAAACAATGGGACTTGTACATTTTTTTATTTCTTATTTTTAATTTTTGTACATTAATAAAAACTGTACCTACATAAAATTCGTCTAAGTTTTTAGCCCATAGGGAAATATCTTTGAATTTTAAGATTTCCTTACTCTTTTGTACTCATTAGACTTTAAAAAATTTAAATTTAATTAGTTTTCACTCTAAGCAATTTTTATTTTTTAAATATATTTATAATGAATATTTGAAATCCGGTTGTACCGATTATTTATAGAAATTGGGCTCACTTCATTAACTTTGTTGTCAACAATTAGATTTATTTTTTTTTCATTTTTTCATTTTTTCATTCTGGCTAATTGGATATCATATTTCATCATTTTCCGCTTTTCTATTTCCGCAAATATAAATGAGAATACAGAGAAAAGTAATTTGGAAGAATGAATTAAATTTGTACGTGTAATTTCCTCATAGCCACTCTTAATTAAACGCCATGCAACAAGCTAATTAATCAACAGGACGGATTCCAGTCTTTTTTATCGTTTGAAGGGAAATCATATTTTTAACGTCCCTATTAATTTTCTCGAATCTACCGGATATTGCGAGTATAATTTGCAAAGTAATTAAAATCTTAATCAGAGACAGGATAAATATTACTGAATATTCTGAAAAGTGTCAATATAACATGTATGATTATAAATATGTTAATCAACATTTTACCCTACTGAAAAAGCCTACATAGTAAACTACATTGGAACCTATGTGGGAACCCATATGGGATCCTTTTTTGAATTCCTGTCTCAAATTACGATCTAGATAGGAATATAGGATGGGAATCTATATCGGTTCTTGTCATGGGTTTTTATGAAGGTTCCTACATGGATGAGTTTGCAATTAATATTTAAGGAGTGCGCAGTAGTTTTCTATGAAAGCTACGGCTGCGCAGTATTTTTTGGGGGTTTTGAAATTGCCAACTATGCACCCAAAACTTCCGAAATATATTTCATTAAAAAAATGTCTAATCCCGTGTGGGATTTCATGTAGGAACAATTGATAGGTTTCCATAACAGTATTCATATATAAGAACCCATGTGGAAACCCAAAAAATATTTCCAATCCTATCTCACATTGTAATTTGAGACAGGAATTCAAAAAAGGATCCCATATGGGTTCCCACATAGGTTCCCATGTAGTTTACTATGTAGGCTTTTTCAGTATAGGGTACGTTTCACTGTAATTTACGAATTCTCATAAAATAATCTAGTTAAAATTTTTTAGTATTTATGCAATCATTATGTTCTGATTTTAAGACTGAAATATAATACATATCTTGAAAATGAAAATAATACATGATGAAAATGTAAAACATGAACTAGAAGTACGTTCGAGCAACTACAATTTTATGATCCATTTCCTCCATTCCGGATTTAGCCAGATTGGAATAGAAAATCCGCTTGGAAAAATGGTTAAAAAAATCTGCCCTCCGCACGGGCAAACTCTCATCGCGCGCTGTGCGCGCAGCTCGCCAGTTTGGAGCGCACCTAGGGCGCGCGCCTGTTGAATCTCGTTCGCGCTCGGTCTTTGTACTTCCCTCCATTTGTGCATAAACCTTTATAAAATAGAAGGTCAGAGCATCGACAACTGCAGCTTGGTAATTGTGAATTCTCTTTTCTTAAAGCTCCTGCGGCTTTCACGAACCACGCACTTGGCTATATTATGCTCAACTCTATTATATTATTATATATACATATGTATTTCAGTTTTTATGATTACTTTCATATTTGTTCCTTATTTGGCATTAATCTTAATTCGCAGCTACACCAACAAATTTAATTTTGTTTAATTCTCTTTTTAGGATTGAAACAAAACCAACGCATCCTATTAAAAAATATTTTCAAACAAATTTGTTTTTTTTTTTTGGGCGAATAACTTTTTTATGTTCACTTTTTTTTGTTTTTTTTTGTGATTTTTCCAAAAATTTTATTTCTTAGATTTTTAATGTCATTTTTTGGGATTAAAACAAAAACTACGCGTCCTATCAAAAAATAATGCAGAACAAATTTGTAGATATTTTTTGGACAACCAATTTTTGTCAATTCATTTTTCTCGTATCTTGCATAGTTTTACCGAAAATTGGCATTATTGATTTTTAATAGTGTTTTTCACGATTAAAACGAAAAATATGTGCCTTATCAAAAAAATTATCTGAAATTCTTTTTTTCAGATGAACAATTTTGCTTCCTGACATTTTTTTCATATCTCGTATAGTTTTCCTGAAAAATGGCATTTTTGATTTCTTGAAAAGAATTTTCTATGGATAAAACCAGAACCGTTGGTCAAAAATCGTTGGTTAACAAACTTATTCTTTTTTTATGGCTTAAAAACGTGTCCCGAAGCTCAATCCAATCTAATCCGCCTTTCGAAAGTTATCGCGTCTACAGAATACAGACTACAGATTACATACTATACAGACATACAGAAATACAGACACCTCTGTAAAAGTAGTTTTTTCTGACTCAGGGGGTCTCAAAACTTGGAGATTTTATCAAAACCGACGAAGTCAAATTTTACATAAAACTAATACCTTCTCATTAGGATGAGAATGTAAAAATGATTGAGAATCAGGAATCGGCTCAATTCGGGAGGTCAAACGGCTCAAATTGCTTAAAATAGTCCCGGCCCACCGGTATTTCCCCCGAAATCCCGCCTTACCAATCGGGTCCTGTTTTACTTCATCGAGCACTTCATTGATTGCAATTTTTCTAGTTAAAAAGACAAATATTCAACAAATCAGTTAAATTTTTTACCCAATAAGATGATTTTTTAACAAAAAAGCCGAATTCTCATTAAAAAAATGAGATTTTTAACCGAATATGTAGTAGAATTTTTAACCAACAGAGATGAATTTTGGACCATAAATATAATAGTAGACTGTTCAATTGAATAGAATTAACATTTAACCATAAAAGAGGAATTTTCAATAAAAAAAGATGACTTTTCTAACAAAAGATGAATTTTCAATCGTAAAGGAATTATTTTCTATCCAAAAAGACAAATGTTCAACCAAAAAGTTGAATTTTAAAGCCAAAACGACAAATATTTTAGAAGACCAAGAAAGATGAACTTTCAGCCAAAAAAGATGACTTTTCTACCAAAAGATGAATTTTCAATACAAAAGGACTAAAAAAATGACTGTTTGAGAAAATAGTTGAATTTTCAATAAAAGAATTAAGTTTTCAATCAAATAGTAGAATTTTTAACCGAAAGAGATGAATTATAGAACAAAAATATAATATTAGACTTTTCAATTAAAAGAATTAACTTTCAACCATAAAAGATTTTTTTTCAACCAAAAAGATGACTTTTCTACCAAAAGATGAATTTTCAAACCAAAAGGATTTATTTTCTATCCCAAAGGACGAATGGTTAACAAAACAGTTGAATTTTGGACTGAAAAAGATAAAATTTATATAACATTAATGTAAAATGAATAAATAAGACGAATGTACAACAAAACAGTTGAAGTTTCAACCAAAAGAGATGACTTTATAACAAAATAGTTGAATTTTCACCAAAGCCAGACGATATTTATTGCAAAAATAAGAACAAATTAGAAAACTTTCCTGTTTTCAAAAAAATCTTAGGCCAATGAACGATGAACCCTCAACAATATTTCTTCATTCATCACAGTTTTATTATTTCCGTATTGTTTAAAAAATGTATTAATATTGAATATGAAATTAATGAATATTGTTTAATATTATCCCATGTTTTTAGATCCCTATTTGAATAGGGAAACATGATAAATGATATTACGACCTGAATATGATTTTAATGTCTTGAAAGCAAAGCGGGTTTATCCTCATTTTGTTATACATCCACTCGCTGAAGGCACTTATTTGAAGTGAATGTGATATTAAGTATCCTCAACCTGCATATTCCTAACAATAACGTACAGCGGCGGTGCAAAAATGTAATTGCTTTTGATGCGGAGAAATAGCAAAAGCGTCGGTATACTTCAAAGTGGAAACCAGCATCCAAACTTTTTTCATTACAATTCGCATTGGGATTCGTGAGTTGTACAACAGTTCTCATTCAACTTTCCAGGTAGGAAAAGAACAAAAACGCAACTAGGGATGAAGTGCTTAAGTTATTGCATTTCAGTGCTTATTTGCAAATGGAGGATCAAGTTTCCATATACCCAATTATCGTATTTCCTAAAATATTAGAAAATTTGATTACGCTGGGAATCCCATTTAAGTAACTCCCATTTAAGTCGTTTCGAGAATTGATGCCTCGGCGGTTTCGCGATGAGAGGAGCCGCGGAGCGAAAGCGAGGATGTGCCCAGTCAAGCGTGACAAACAGCAGGAGGGCCGCACTCTCAGCGCGTTAGTTGCATTAGATTGCGCCATGCCTCCAAATCCAACAGAAATCGTTCATGCGGCCCTTACTGTTTGCGTTTAGAGCAAGCGAATGTTGTGTTCGATTTAAGTGAAGCCAATTTAGGACTAGACCCGAAACCGCACTTAAATTGGATTTCCAGTGTAAATATATTAGCAGAGTGGCCGCTTGCCCGGGGAAACCGGTAAATGAAAGTGATTTTGTTTTTTTACCAGGAATTTTACAAATTTGCAGAAGAAAAATCTAGGTAATCACTTAAAATATCACAAATTTCATATGACATGATATTTTAGGTGCAGTTTTAAAGATTTGAACAATTAAAAATTAGAAGCGTTTGAGGTGGAATTTTTTGATAAAAAACGTTTTAGGTTGATCAACTGTAAATATAAATTAATTAATGATTTTTAAAATTTAACTGTAGTTCGAGTATTAAAATTGTTTCAGTCTAAAATATTTCATTTTTAATATATTTAATTTGAAACGTTTGAATTAAAAAAACAACAATTTTTTAATATTCAGCATATTTGACTGTTCATTTATAATGAGCAATTGAAGGGTGGTAGTACAGAACTCAATAATCAACAAAATGGGAATTTTTCAGGGGAGCGTAAAAGCATTCTGTAAAATCGAAATCACTGTTTAAAGATAAAACAAAAGTTCAATTCCAAGCTAATGTGTTGCTGAATTGAGGCCAAAGAAGTTTAGTTAAAAAATGTTATCCGGGATAAAGAAAATGGATGTGAAATTTGACAATCTCAAAGTAGCACTAACCTAAAATTCGAGTAGGGTCGGCTGTAGATTGCGACAAAAAATTCAATTTTCAGTTAAAATAAAAGATAAAACTACGCTCCCGATATATTAAGTATATGAATACGGATAGATAAAGTTGAATGTAAAAAGTTAGCCAATTCCGAGAATATGAACCGAGAATTTTAAGATTAAAATTTTATGGGTTTTCAAAATCGGTTTTGCTCTTGATAATTTCAAGAAATATTATTGCTAAAATGTTTGAAAAATGATTACTACGTTAAAATTTTACCTACATTTTCACTTAAATTTTATTGAAAAATTTGTATTTAATATTGTATCAAAAAATTAAATTTCATAAAAATCCTTTTAACACGGTGTATATTTGATTTTTAAATAATTTGGTATGAAATAAACCCATTTTTGATCGATATGTTGGTTATCTAGTTCTGTACTGCTACCCGTCAATTATAAATCAAATATACAAAACTAAACAATTTGAAACTGAATTGTTTGAAGTAGAAAGCCTTGAATCGTTAAAGTTTCAGAGTGCTAAATTAAAACTTTAAACTTCACAATTTGAATGGTTCCATTTAAAAAATTTCAATTTGTAAGTGAAACACTTAAAGCTAAAACAATTTAACTTCTAATTTAAAAAGTGTTTAGTTTACAAAAAAATTGAATTGTTCAATTATTAATATTTCTAACTTAAAATTCCTTAAAGTGATTTAATTTGATAAATTTACAAATTTGTTGATTCATTTTAAAATTTAAAACATTTAAAATCAAGGCATGGTTTTATTTTTTTTAACCAGAAATATTTGAACTGTTCAGTTTGCAAAAGTTTAAAATTAAAAATTTTGCTGTTTTACGGAATTTGATTAAAAATGGTTCCATTGAAAAGTGTTAAAAGCTTCCAGTTTATACGTGTGAATTATTGAGCGTTTGAATACAAAATTTCTGAATGGAACGTTTTTTAAGATTAAATTTCAAAAGTTCAGCTTTAAGAGTTCGAATTTTTTAGTTGCAATGACCGTGAAAAATGTTTGCAAGCCAGGAAATGCCCGGGAATTTTTCGCGTCGATTCATACGACGACCCTAATGAGGGTGGATCGAAAAAAAATTAGAAATCAAAAACAGCCTAGCGCAGAAAAGTTGCATTTTAGGTCATTAGAAAAAATCTTAAATATTATTTTTTGTTCTACTCACTCTGTCAAATATCCAAAGGCCGAATTAATTTCAAATAGGGCAGGTAGCATGCTCAAGTCACAGAATCATTTACCTTTCAGACATATTTGGTTTTTCAAAGAAAATGAGCCGAATCGTACCTTCCCGATATGAGTATTTAAATTTAAAAAACTGAAAACGCGAATCATCACAAAATGTTTAAAACTTTTGTTAAAAGTGTGATATTTTTAAATCTAATATATTTATTTACCCTTTTCGTTTTTTTCAATTCATTCCTGTCCCAAAAGAAGTTTCACTTCAAAAACGCTAGGGTTTTTGAGTTTTACATTCAATATTTTCAGAGAAACCCCCGCCATTTCGTCAATTTTAAACTTTTTTGAAATTTTCCAATGGATTTCGAAAGAAGACGAGACATCATATTAGAATCAGGAAGTAAAAGGTAAATAATTATATTAAATTGAAATAAACACACATATAACAAAAGTTTTTGCCATTTTTTGATAATTCACGTTTTGAATTTTAAAAATTCTAATATGTACTCACAATTTTGTCAAAAAATTGGTTTCGGCAAACCGGTAAGATACTTGTCGTTTCATTCCTTTTGAAACACAACATATTTGAGTGGCAAATGATTCTGTGACTTGAGCATGGACTGCCTCCCGATTTGAAATGAATTCGGTCCAAAGTAAAAATACAGTTTGACTTTTTGATTATAAAAAACTAATAATTATTAATTTGGCTGAATGCAATATGGCGGAGTTATATATTCTAATTTCTAAACACATAAACTGAATACAGTTTTTGGATATAATCAAAAATGTTTTTGCAACGAATAAAATTTGCTTTCGGTTTCTGAATGATTAATTTATTAATTACTTGTTAACATTTAGATAACATTCAGTTTTCATTATGACTCTGAGGCAATTAAATCGGAGTTTGTTGAAGCTTCGATAAATATATCTATTCCGGATGAATCGAAATTCTGCTTGCTGGTTAACCGATAGATTGAAACGTTCTGGCATAGAAATTTCCATTTATCCGGAGCGCAGGCAAATGCTCAACCGAACGAATTTGTTAGAACTCGACATTACTATCAGACTTTATATTATTATGTATTCATAAAGCGTATAGATACAGGTATGTACATATATCCGAAAATCTGACTGAATTTTCTTATACGACATATTTGAAAAAGGTTTCATTCCAACATCCGCTGCGATTTTTGTGGATACCTGCAATCAGGATGGATACATCGCTGAATTCCGTTTTTATATTTTCCTTTTTTACATTCAACTGTTCTTATGTAAAAATTTTATATACATATAAGAAATAAATGGTATAACTTAAAGGCCGTCCATCCCTCTTCGAAAAGGAACGTAGCCCAAAATTCTCTCAAATCATAGGAAATAGGGGAATAAATTCTTTCAAATAAGATTATTGTAAATGCCATATTTTGAATACAATATGAAACACTTTAAATTCCTAAGATTTCATGCCGATATATATTGCATTTTCAACAAAATAGTTGAATTATCAACTAAAGAAGATTTTCTATCAAAAGAGATGAAATTTTAACCCAAAAATACGAATTATCAACAAAAAAATTAATGTTTAACCAAACATTTGCATTAACAACCAAATAGTTGAAGTTTCAAGCAAAAGAGACGATTTTCTTCAAAAACCGCTAAATTTTCAACAACAAAGTTTATTTTCAACCAAGAGAGATGATTTTTCTACAATCAAAGATAAATTTTCTATCAAAAGACGAAAAATGTTGAAAAAAATTTTTCAAATAGTTGAGTTCAACTATAAAAGACTAATTTTTAACCAAATAGTGCTTTAGGAGGCCTAAAAAAAGGGTTTTTGGGGTGATTTTTTTCGGACAGAAAAAAATAAGCAAGTCTAGCGAACTTTTTAGAATATTTTAATATATATTTGGACATTATAAAAAAAAATTTTTGAGAGAAAACTATCGGCGGGATTCAAAAAAATAGGCGGGATTTAAAATAACGACGGAATTTAAAAAAATATTGGCGGGCAAGATGGAACTCGTAATTTTTGTCTGAAACAAAAAAAACCAAAAAGGAATTGAATTTTCATATATTTTTCTTCTAGGTGAACTAAGAAAAACCCGAAAAATTGTGAAATAAACAAATTTTTCTCAAGTTTGAAGAAAATTTGCCTTTTGCAACAACAAAAAAATCATTTCAACTTGCTAAAAAAGTTGTTTAAAATTTTTTTTTCATAAATCTTTTTAGTTCAAATAGAAGAGAATACAAAACTGAAGCTAACAAGCATTGGTTCATGTTGATTGGTCGTCTAGTTTTCGTGCAATCACGCCCGCCAGTTTAGAAAAATCGTAAAAACGAAAACTCGAGAAAACGTGCTTCAAAGTTTACGATAAGAAAAAATGTTAATTTTCTATTACTTACAGTAATAGTACGCTAATCAACTATTCCTGCTTCATAAAGTAAACGGCACTTCTAGGAATTAAAAATATTGTTTCGAAGGACTGTTGAACATTTTCAGGTACACAGTTGGGAGTTGTTAGACCGAGGGGTGGAGCGCGCTTCATCTGCCCGAGCGCTCGTATACTTGCTCGACACCCCACCACGTTTAGTGCTGTATCTTTAAAAATACTGCGAATCAGCCCCTATAACTTTAGATACGTATTCTTAGATATATTAGGAATAGATTTAAGCAATAAAAAAAATCGATTTTTTGAGCCTCCTAAAGCAGGATCCCCCCTTAAATCCTCAACCAAAAAGAGGATCTACCAACAAAATAGATAAATTTTCTACCAAATAGTTGAATTTAGAATTTATAAAGGATAAATTTCGAATGAAAAATGGAATAGTGAAATTTCTAGATAAAAATATAATTTTTAACAAAGTAGTTAAACTTTAAACTAAGTAGTTGAATCTTCAACTCGAAAATATAGTTTTTCAACAAAAAAGTTAATTTTCTACCAAGTAGTTAAATGTTCATAAAAATATTTTTTAATTTTTAACCAAATAGTTGAATTTTCAAGCCAAAAAGACGAATTTTTTCGAAGAGAATTGAATTTTCAACAAAAAAGTTATTTTTCAACCAAGAAAGATGAGTTTTATACAACAAAAGATGAATTTTCTACCAAAAGACGAGTTCAACCAGTCGAATTAAATAACAAATACAAATTTTTAACAAAAAAAGTTGAATCCTTGAGCGAAAAAATGTATTTTCAACAAAAAAGAATAATTTTCTAAACAAAAAGACAAATTTCAACAAAATGGATGGATTTTCTTCCAAGTAGTTTAATGTTTAACTTATAAAGGAGAAATTTCCAACGAAAAATCGAATAGTGAAATTTTCTGATAAAAAAATGATTTTTCAACAAAGTATTTCAACCTTCAAATAATTGGATAATTTTTAACCAAAAAGTTTAATTTTCAACAAAAACATACATTTTCAACCAAATAGTTCAATTTCCTACCAAATTGTTGAATTTTCAAGCCAAAAGGATGAACTTCCTGCAAAATAGTTGAATTTTCGGCCCGAAATTATGCACTGTCAATTCAAATGATGACTCTTCAACAATAAAAAAATGAATTTTTTAAAAAGTAGATTAACTAAACCACGCAGTTGATATTTTACCCAGAAAAGATTTTAATTATAAAGAAAAAGCATTTGAATTTAACCAAGAAAGAAGAATTTTCAACATAATAGTTGAATCCTTAATCAAAACAGATTAATTTACAAACAGTTGCATTTTTAACCAGAAAGGATGAATTTGCAAATAGAAAAGATCAATTTTTAATTGAAAATATTAATTTTCAACCAAAATAGGAATCGTTAGAAAGAAAAACGAATTTTCAAGAAAACTAGAACCTCATACGCGCGCGTCTAATTATTTTACTTTTAATTATTGTACTTGAAAATCAAATTCAAATAATACAGTTTAATTATTGTTTATGATATTAAATATTACGTAACAGTGTCTCTCAGGTTATAAATAAAATAATTGTCCAACTTTCAAAATTTTAATGTAAGTTTATAAAAACAATTTACATCTTCACACTCTCTACAGATAGGTGCAATCCTCCTGTATATAAAAAAATACATTACAAAATTTATGAATATCTTCATTATATTGATAGAAGCAATTTAAAAATATTGTTATTTGAGAGAGTTTTAGTCAAAAATTTTAATATTGCAAAAACATACCTTTCTGGACTATATTTCCTACTACTTCAATTTTCTTTCCGGTATCAAAATTAATACCGCTGAAGAAATTGACAACGTGAATTTGCAGCTTATACCTTCCATCTGTGATGGCAACTCAACCGTATGTGCCAACACGTGATCCCTGATTATTCACCATTTCTGCAGATTCAAATGGTGTTCTTATGTATCCTTGATTTTCTGAATATGTTTATTATAGATATTTTCAATTGTAATTGTGATAAATAATTAAATTTGTTTATGATAATAAGTAATATAATAGTTCATTTTTAAATTTATATTTTCACAGTCTCTCTATGAATTATATTTTATTATAATTGTATTCAATTATAAATCTTGGTATCCCCGATATTACCAAGAAAATTTACGTACTGAATAAAATCTCAGTAAATAAATTTTTTGAACAACTATGCGTGCTCATGCCCTACTTGCATTATAAACAAATATTTAAAACGCAAAAAATCCTAAAATTGTAGTTGTTGCATACTGTGACCGCATTTTATGTCAAGAAGTTCCCAGTGATAGGTGCAGAGTGTGTCATGCACACGCTGAGTATCTAGAACACATACTATCAGGGTGTCCGACCCACGCAGGAACTACGTATATCTATAGACATAATGCGGCCCTAAGAGTGCTTTATTACCATCTTTGTCGCTCTTACGGTTTCGGTCGCGACCCTGCCCTGCCGAACGCCCCAAGGGAGATAGAGTCAATTGTCCGAAACAAGAAGTGCCAAATTTTCTGGAACTACGATTTTCGGGCAGCAGTCTCCGTTGCGCACTCAATGCCTGACATTGTTCTCCAAGACTTCGAGAAACGAACTATATTCGTGATCGATTTCTCGGCTCCGTCCGAATACAACATCACTGCAAAGGAGAAAAAAAAAGAGGAGAGGTATCAAGACCTTAAAAGAGATCTGCAACGACTGTACCCAAAATATTCGGTACAAGTAATTGTCCTTGTGATAGGTGCTCTCGGAGGTGCGAAACTATCACTGGTTCGTAACCTTAAAGCCTTAACCGCGTGCCAAAAATATGCCAAGGCACTTGCGATATGGATGCAGAAAGCTGTCATCCTTGGGTCGCTTCGTGTCCTCAAGACACACGAGGGTTTCGCCGGCCTGTCGTTGTGATTTCGTCGTTCCCTGTGACCACCCATCTCACGGTTGTGCGACGTGGCCATAGGTGTGATTCACCGCGGTTCTACTGTGGGCTATTGACATTTTTTTTTAGATGGAAGTTGCTCTCAGTGGGACCCTGCGGTGGTTGTTTAACTCTTTTTTTAAATTATATATATGTAACTGACGCGCAATTTGACATAGCATCTCTGGACATAGTTTCATTACCGTATTTAAAATAGAACAGAAAAATCATTTCTTATCTGTGTCATAGTTCTACTTTATCGATTCGAGTCGGTAAGATCACTTTGGCGGCGCTGAAAGCTATGGACGCGAGAGCCCAGAGTTTGAATCGTACACATATTGACTTTAGGATAGTTAAATGTGCAACCAAAGAGATGAATTTTCGACTAAAATTATGAATCTTAAAAAAATGAATTTTCAATGAAGGTGTTCAACATTTAACCCAAAAGATGCTCTCTAAATCTGAAATATTGAAAATTTCAATATTTGAATTAGGGAAAGCTATTTCACTATTAAAATAGTGAAATCACTTTCTTCCACTATTTCAATTAGTGAAATTCACTATTGTCATAGTGCAATTTTCACTAGCACTCAATTGGTGAAAAATGATTAGTGGAATCCACTTTTCGGATTAGTAAAATCTTCTAATTGAATTAGTGAAACCGTAAAACCGCTAGTTGAAATCGTGAATTTCACTATGTCAGTGATCCACTTTTAAAAAATCAAAATAGTGAAAATTCACTATGAAATACTGAAATTCACTATTTCAAATTTAGAGAGTGATTTCTTAACCGAGTAGATTATATTATAAAAATGGAAGCGTTCAATTTTTAACCAAAGAGATGAATCTTCAACCAAAAAAAAGTATTTTTAACAAAGGCGTTCAAATTTCAACCAAATAGCTAAATTCTCAACAAAAAAAAGGAACTTTCAAAAAAATAGTTAAATGTTCAACCAAAGAGATAAATTTTCAACTAAAATGATGAATCATCAACAACAACAACAAAAATTTGGAAAATGTCGTTCAACTTTAAATCAAATAGTTGATGTTTCAACCAAAACAGATTTGAATTTGAAATAAAAAACAGTTGAATTCAACCAAAAAGAGGAATTTTCAACAAAATAGTTTAATTATCTACTAAAATAGATTAATTTATAATCAAACGGTTGCATTTTTAACCAGAAAGGATAAATTTTCAAGTAGGAAAGATCAATTTTTAATTAAAAATATTAATTTTCAACAAAAAATGGAATAGTCGCAAATTTCGCAAAATTTGTTTTTATCATCAGGAAAACGTACTAAATGTTCTCTTAAGTTCGTAACGTTACATCCACGGTCCCTTTCCTTGTTACAAACCCTAGTTTTTGGCATGACCCTTCCGCCCCTCAATTTGGTAACGTATATTTTATGTTCGGCCCCTTATATTAGATAAATTTTGAATTTTTATCTTAAATTCAAATAACAATGCTATAAGATTCAAATACTGCTGCCAGATATGATGAAAATAGTACTTAGTAAATAATAGTAATATTATATCTTAATTAGTGGTATATAAATTTATTTATATTTCATACAGTGCTGTTTGTTGGGACATATATATATAATCACTAATGCTTTTTTTGAACTAATATATTAGTTCAAAGAAAGCATTAGTGATAAAATAGTAATTGGACTATGCTGCGTTGATGAAAATATGAATTAAATTATTTATCATTTGAATTGTATCTCAGAGTTATGAGCATACAAATGTATAAGATATAAGATGAGATAATGTCCAAAAAGAAAAGTAAAAATACCTAGAAATCGCATGTCAACAATTTTCTCTCTTCAATGTTTTCGACAGTTTTACTTTTATTGAAATATTTTTATATTTGACGCAAAATAAAGTTTCTGAGAGATGGATCATATTCGTAAATTTTCTGTGGCTTCTTTATATTCGACAGTTTTATACTTTAGAAGCACCGAGTTGTTTTTATCATAAAAATATGAGTTTCGAGCATATTCTTCTTCACTAAACTAACATCAACAATCGCGCGCTGTGCGCGCGTTTGCTTTTTCCATTCGAGGGGAATTTCCAACAAAATAGTTCAATCCAGAACCAAAACAGATTAATTTTTAACCAAAAAGATTAATTTTATACCAAAAAATACGATTTTTTAACAAAATATATGAATTTTCATCAAAATATTTACATTTTCAAGCAGAGATCAATTTTTAACTATATTGATTTATCTTCAGCCAAAAAATGAATTTTTGAAAAGTAGTCGAATCCTTACCGCAAAAAGATTAATTTTTAACCAAACAGTTTCATTTATAACCAAAAAATACGAAATTTCGACCAAATGAGCTGAATTTTCAAAACAAAACGACGAATTTTCAAGCAAAAAAGATTTGTCAGTCAAGAAAGAAAAAAATTCGACCAAATTATAATTTGGGGGGGGGGGATTTTTTAATTCCAAATAATAATTTTGAATAACCATTCATTTTTTAAGGTTATATAACTATAATTTTTCTAAAATTCCTGAGAAAATCCAAAAAGTTGTTTGAAGATTTCAGAATTGTCCAAAAAGTATCTAGCAAGTATTTAAGAAATTTTGTTATTTAAAAAAATTTAACCAAACTTTAGAAAAAAAATTTGTCAGTTTGAATGATTTTTAGGACTTAGAATTTTGCTACTCGAATTATTCTTAATATTTTGAAAAATCTTCCAAAACTTTAAAAATTGCCTTAAAATCTTTCACATTTTTTCCGAAAATTGTAGAAATCTTTTAATATCTTTTTAAGTTTTCTTTGAAAATTAATTTTTCAAAATAAAAAATCAATCAAAATTTTCCCAGAAATCATAAGGAAATTTTTATATTGTTGATAACTACATCTTGATATCTAAATTTTGTTTGAAATTTTTTGAAATGTTCTCAAGATTTAAATTATTTTCGAATTTTTTCAAAACATCTAATACTTCAAAATGTCTTTTGAAATAATTGAAACTTTGTCTGAAACATTTTATATCCAGAAAAATTGAAAACAATTGTCCTGAATTCTTTAAGATTCTTTTTTGAACTATATTTATATCTTCAAAACTTAAAGTTAATCTTTTAAAATGAAACCTATATTATAAAATTTCCCAGAAATCTTATTATCGGTACCGGTAATTTTGTCGATACTGGTACCGAAATTTTTCTTTTATTGGTACCGACAGAGTATACTGTTCGTAATTAAGATATTCTAAGTCTTTGTCGATAATTTTATTTTTGTTATCTCTTTGAAGGTCTAAAAATGTTTACAAATTATTGTAAGATAGCAAAATATTAAGAACAGAATTGAAGCAGGGAAAGCTAAACGGTGCTAAGTCCACAGTTTGACAAAATTTAATTTTTCATAAAAATCATGCTTTTTGGCATTTTGACACCTATTTCAGTGAAAAAATTAGGTTATTATAATTTTTTACCCTAAAATTTAATATTTAAATGTATGCATATATTTGAAAATTTTAAAGATATTATTATCAAAATTTAAAAATGGAATAAATGAAAATACGTATTTGAGATCATTTTCTTAGCAATGTATGTGATATTTTTATTTATAATACCAGGGAAAGCTAAACGTCGTTAAGTCCACCACCATTTGCATTAGATTATCACATGCACATGTAGCCCTATCTATTTTTTCTTACAATGGTTATAAAACTGATCCATCCACCTTTACAAAAAGAATTACTTAATCGTTGTAAATTGTTCCTATAGTTAGAAATACATTTTTAGGATTAAAATTCCTCATTTCGAAATTGCTATTTATAATAGTCCAAAAAATTCAAAAGAACAAATTAAAAACAAGTATGCAAGATTTCGTTACTATAAATTTTAAAGAAAAGGATTTTGAGAATTCAAAGAGTACAAATAATTCAAAAGTGTTGAAGCAGAATATCAGAGAAATTAAAAATAATTCAAGAAGAATTCAAAGGAATTCAAGTGTATTAAAAATAATTCAGAACCGGGTTTGGACCTCTATCCAGTAATTGAAACAATTCAAAAGATTAAACTAATTTCAGATTTAAGTAAAAAAACTTTACGATAATTCAAGGAAATTCGAATTAACTCAAATAATTCAACTGTATTCAGAAAAATTAGACTCAACTAAAGAAATCAAAAGAATTCAAAGGAATAAAAAAAGCAATTGAATTTCGTTTTTGATTTCCAATCAGTGATTTTCAACTAATTCGGAATTAGACGAAAATCATTTAAAATGTATGTAGTAAATAACATTTATTTATTAAAATGATTCAGCCATACACAGCATACACAACAGCCATACCACGCTGAAAAAACTAGTTCTCGTCAGATCACTGAAGTTAAGCAGCGTTGGGCGCGGTTAGTACTTGGATGGGTGACCATTAGAGAAAACTGAGTGCTGTTGGCACATCGTGGGTGTGGTGAGCCCAGACTTGTAGTTATTTACTACAAGAAACTTATCCACCTAGAAACACTACCCGAATCGGGTAGTGTCACGCCTACCCTGAAAGGGAAATGGCTTAATGGTAATGGTATACATTCGAATGTTAGTCCAGTCTTCAGAATTCAATTGTTTCCTTAAATACATTCGAATTTATTCAAATCGAGAAGAATTGATCTGAATGCAAGATGAAGTTAAAAGAAGTCAATAGAATTCATACATATTCCACGATAAAAATTCGAGCAACTAAAAGAATTTAACTAAATACAAGGTAAATTCAAATATAGCTTCAGGATAATTCAAGAGAATTCAAAAGAATTAAAAAAAAATGTCAAGTGTATTCAGAAAAATTCAAGTGAGTGAAGACAAATTCAAAAGAATGGAAAATTAATCAAAATAAATGAACAAAATTCATAAGAATTCAACGAAATTCAAAGAATAAAAGTGGATTCAAGAGATATCAAATGAATTCAAGTATAGGTGAACACCTTCATTTATTATAATAGTGGTACGAAATTCCACGTGGGATGCATGCTCTCTATATTTGCATCAGTTTACTTTTAACAGTGAATTATCTAAAACAATTATAATTGTGACTTGGGACAGGGGATTTCAGTGAAGGAATATAATGTTGAGTTTGGAACAGGGAATTTCAGTGAAGACGTCTATTATTGACAATTGGGACAAGGAATTCCCTTAAAGAATCAAAATTTTGTCTTTAGAACAGGGAATTTCGTCAAGAATTATAATTTTGACTTTGGGACAGGGAATTTTTTAAGTTATTATAATTCTGACATAGAACTGGGAATTTCGGCAAAGAATTGTTATTTTCATTTGAGGTTTACTTTAGAACAGGAAATTTCGTTAAAATAGAAAATTTGGTGAATAAATATAATTCTGACTTGGATCTGGGAATTTTGGAAATCGATTTAATTGTGACTTGGTAAAGAAAATTTTCCAAAAAAATGATAATTCTGTGTCTGGACAGAGAGTAAGTGAATGAAATATATACAAAATTCCCGTAAAGAATTATAATTTGTACTTTGGAACAAGAAAATTCGTATAGAATTATAATTTTGTTTTGGAACAGGTAATTTTTGACATGGAACGAAAAAGGAGGAGGGTCATTTCGGCCCTCTACAAATTTGACAAAAACCTGTTGGAAAATGTTTGTTAATGCTGAAAAAAGGCTTCTAAAGACTGATAGTTTTAGACAAAAATGACTTCTACAAAAACTGTAGAATATTTATCGGGCAATACATCAGTGATCTTACTGTTGACCTTGAACTCGATATTCAAAGTCATGTAAGGGTCATTTTCTTATTTAAAATAGGAACCCCACACTTTGCACCGGAAATAAAGAGCGGAGAATTTCGCGTCGTGTACGTCATGACCCTTTTACTTAAAATAAAGTCAAAAAGACATGGTTGTCTTAAAATTTAGACAGGGAATTTTCGTAAAGAATTATTGTTTGACTTGGAACAGAGAATTTTTGATATAGAACGGGAATTTTTTAAAATAATATTAATTCTGATTTAGAAGAAGCGAATTAATAAAAATCCTGTCGAATTTAGAATGATAATTATTGATAAAATTCTCTGTTCCAAATCAGAATTATGATTCTCATGACGAAAAATAATGTAATGTTCCAACTCAGAATTTTAATTCTTTTCAAAAACTTCCTGTTCCAAATAAGAAATCTTTTAAATCTTTTAACATGTTTATAAATCTCTTTAAATTTTTAAAGATCGTTAGAAATGATTCAAATCTTTTGAACTCTTTCAAATTCACCGGGAAAAATTAACAATTGACCGGGAGAAAATCGGGAATTTGAAATCATCCGTCGGGTAGAGAAGAGTAAAAGAGAGTGTACTTTTCGAGTCAATGTTCCTATAGTTACTTTAGCTAAGGTATGAGGAAAATCCCCAAGAGACAGGAGTTCCCACAGTTGGCTTGTTGACCTGTGGCGCAAGTAGTAGCGTCCTATTTTAGTCAGGCGGTGCCATTCTTACTGTAGACTTTATCAACAAATCCTTCTTGATTCAGCCCGTCAGATTTAAAAAAATAAGATCACAAAAAACCGTATTGGACATTAGAAAAGTATTTGGTTGAATCAGCAAAACCAAGTGTTTTGATTGAATTAACCAATTATAAATAAGTAAATCCATCCAAAAACATTTAGTTAAAACGAGAAAATATTTGGAAAATTAACAAAATAGTTGGTAAAATTAATAGAACGAATCAACCGAAAACTTTGTTTTTAAATCAACCAAATGCAGTCAACCAATTTATACGCAGGATCCTTTTCAGATTAGAACCGCAGTTAAATTTCAATAAATCTGCTCATTTTATTCTTATTTCTTACTCTAATTGCACTAACTAGAGGTAACAGAAAGATACTAATTTGACAAAACTTTTAGTTTTCCCCTTCTGGGATTCGAACCCATTACAGCTTTCATTAGCATTCGTACAGGAAAATAAGACAAGTACGTAATTTGCTTGGTAAGCTGCCTTCCAATTAGATTTTTTGTTGAAAATGCTAACCATAACTTTATTCAAATATTTGATAAATATGAGTAAAACTGTTTTAAGCGATTTAAAAATATTGATTTAAAGTTTCATTCATAACTCTTTACATTAAAAAAAATGATATTATAAACTATACTATTAAATATTTGGATTAGTTTCATTCTAAATTTATATTATCGATCAATCTCTGCTGAATGATAAGCATCCTCCTCCGTTGGGAATTTCCACCTAATCCTGTCTAAGTAAAATTAGCATGGATCGTTCACACAGAATGCGGTTACTACTAAATATACTCAGGATGAGGGTTTCTCTACGGTCTATCTCAAAGATGCTTCAAGGCGACAAAACTGATGAAAGGAAAACAATGAACTAATCGAATAAGGATTGATTAGAAAACATGATTATTTTCAGAGAATTATTAAATAGCCATTCAATTAAAAAGAATATTAAAATTGTTATAAAACTGATTTTAAAATGCTATTGGACGCAAAAGTTTGTTTTCAAAATTCCCTGATTCTTCCCAGACTAATTTTTCATTTTCCCTGACCATTAAAATTTAAAGAGCAAAACTCAAATCTTGTAATATTTTTAACATAGAATCTGTTATGAATGGAATAAAACAAATTTTGATTTGAATTGATAAATTTTTCATTTTTAGGGCCGCCACAGCCTAATTTACTCGAAAAAAGTGAAAAAGTCACTAATGACTAAGGACTAATGTGAATAAAAGTGACTAATGTGCATTGGGGTGATCCAACAAATTGACTTTCAAATGGAGGGCATCTCACCCGCCCCATTTTGTAAGGTTCGCGGAAAAAAATTTCCTCATAGTTTGAGCCAAATCGGTTAATATTAAAATGTACCGCCAAGGCCCGAAAAATTCCATAAGATCAAGCTGAGAAAATGTTTGTTTTCGCAACAATAAGATTCACGTTTCTGGGCTTAAAATTAGCTTGCGGGAAATTATTAGAATTTGTTAGGGAGCCTTTAACGAATATTTTCAGCTAATTATTATTATTGAGCCCCAAAAATGCCCCAAAAAACTAAAATTGACAATTTTGAGCAAAAATTGACACTTTTTCGATCCCTTTTGTCGTCAAAAATGATTTTTATTCGACAAGTAAAATGTTTTAGAGTACTTTCAAAATAATTTTTAGTTGTTTAAAACATTTTGATTTGTCTAGAAAAGTTATTTTTCTCTACCAACTTATTGAAAGGAACTTTTTTACGTTCAATCAGACAATAAGCCATTTGTAGGAAAACTAAAAATGCATTGAAATCTTTTATAATTTCCTTCAATATTTCAAACCCTTTGAAAAATTTTTAAATCCTTTAGAATTTTTTGAAGCTTTTGAAAATGCATTTGAATCTTTTAAAATACCCTAAAATATTTCAAATCCTTTGAAATCCCATTAAATTACTGAAATCAATTGAAAATTTCATGGAATATTTTAAAATACCCTAAAATATTTAGAATACTTTAAAATATTTTGAAATCCCTTGAACCTTTTTAGAGCTCTTGAAAATTCCTAGATATTTTTAGAAGTACCCAAAAATGTTTAAAATCCATTGAAATCACTTCAAATGATTGAAATGTATTAAAAATACCCTGAAATATTTCAAATCCTTTAAAATATTTTGTAATCCCTTAAAAAAGGTTAAAGCTCTAGAAAAATTCTTGAAATTTTTGAAAATCCCCTATAATA
Source organism: Andricus curvator (assembly GCA_932195095.1). Taxonomy (NCBI): domain Eukaryota; kingdom Metazoa; phylum Arthropoda; class Insecta; order Hymenoptera; family Cynipidae; genus Andricus; species Andricus curvator. Next base: position 160,332 of record CAKNYM010050351.1, read on the forward strand.
GTTCAAATTCTTTGAAATTTATTGAAAATACCCTAAGATATTTCGAATCCATAAGTATATGTTGAAATCCCCTGTAATTTTTTAAAGGTCTTTAAAATTCCTTGGAATTTTTAAAAATACCCTACAATATTTCAAATCCTTGAAAATCTCATTAAATTACTGAAATCAATTTAAAATTCTTTGGAATCTTTAAAAATACTCTAAAATATTTCAAATCTTTTGAAATTCCTTAAAATTTTTTAATGCTCTTGAAAACTTCTTAAAAGTTTTAAAAATACCCTAGAATATTTCAAATCCTTTGAAATCGTTTGAAATCGTTGAAGCAGTGACTAAAAAGTGATTATGAAAAAAGTCACTAAAAGTAAATGTGTGGCAGCCCTGATAATTCTTCACAGGTAGGTACTTAAAGTGATTGTTGAAGTAATTCTCTGACTTTTCCCAGATTTCCAGGGTTTCCCTAACCTGCGGCCACCCTGAAAAAACAATTTAAAAAATTAATTAATTAATCCTTTAATCTAGAAGGCCTGAACATTTTCTTATTTACGTAGATTAAACATTTTTCAAATCCCTTTTCAATTTCTGATGTGGTTTTTCAAAATAATTGACAGCTCTTTGCTGTTCGAAAGCTTCTATTATGCACTTTATAAAAGGGAAGGTCTCCTTTTTTTCATTTTGAGCAGATTTTTTGTGCTGCTACATTTATTTATAAATTAAGAGTCTTACAGGGCAGGTTGTACAATATAGTTGCATGTTCTGTATATATTTTCTTACAACCACAACGTGGGAGGGTCAAATTAAAAGCAACTCGACTTTTCCGAGAAAATTGTATCATATACTGAATAAGAGGTCAAAGTAAGCCTTTCTGTGGCAGTCCTCGGTCGATGTTGCAAACTAAACGAAAAATATAAATCTGCTGTCTTAGAAACCGTCTTTATAAATTAACAAACTACGAAAAATAGATTGATTGTCTAATTATCAAATTAAAATATATGCTTCCATTTAAAGTACATAAGTACTATAAAATATAATTAATCTTCATAAATTAAAATAAATATTTAAATAACTACATCGGCTTTCATACAATTTTAATTTTAACTTTAATTTTAATTTTAATCGGCTTTCAGGAAATCTGTAACTTTCATTTAAATGTAATATTTTATCCCAGCCCAGGCGGAAATATTATATATAGTTTATATATAGTGTGAAGTATTATATATAATATTCATTTGTTTTATACATTTTTTATATAAAACAAATGAATATTATATATAATACTTCACACTATATATAAACTATATATAATATTTCCGCCTGGGAGCAGACATTAGGAGCAAAGACAAAAATTAATAAGGTTATCTGGGATTCTGATGGGGCAATTTGCGGGAGAGTGGGGGATCTAGTACAGTCAAATTAGCGGAGATCTTTATCTTAAAATGCTTGGATGGACGTCATTTTAAAGCCCTGACAAGTTAGACGCTGATTTCTCAATCAATTGTTTGTTATTAACAAAAAACGTGAAATCGCAACATCTTCTCAACACGTTTGCTTGGATTGTTACTTTTGATTAAGAGATAGGTAAAAACTGTATAGGATTTTGTTTTTAGATTATAAAATAAGCTTGAAAAGAACCCTTAGCGAATATCTTACAACAAGTAGTTAACGAGATATGAATTTGTTAATTAACATTATGCGTTTTTCAGTGAAAACAGGGCGATGATGAATTTTCATTGTTGCAAAAAAAAATCGCGATCGGGTTTTTGCTATTGGATTCTCAAATTAGATAGTTCAAAGTATTAAACATTTTTTTAAATTTCAGAATCCGAAAAATGACAGAGGGGCGGGGGAGCACTTTTTTTAAAAACTTTCGTATTTTGTAAAAAAAATTTGTTGAGTTCAATTTCGCTGGAATATCTAATAGGTTGTGAATCTGCAGGAAAAAGTATTTTTAAGATGTCAACAAAATTGTTCACATTGTGTATAACAATCGTTAAAATTGTGTATAATCATTTAGGAAAGTGGATTTTAATAATTATTTTTTCTAAAATTCTACCTGCAGTATATTCGTTGCAAAAAAACATTATTTAAAGAAATTTTATAAACAATTTCACAGAACTTCGCTGGCAGTTGTAAGTATGGAAAAAAATTTGGTTAGAACGAATTGTTATAAACAATGTGAAAATTGTTTTGACATCTTAAGCATACTTTTTCCCTAAGATGCATTCCCCCTCTGTCATTTTTGGATTCTGAAATGAAAAAAAATGTTTTTTAATACTTTAAACTATCCAAATTGAGAATTCAATAGCAAAAAACCGATCGCGATTTTTTTTGCAACAATGGAAATTCATAATCATTTTGTCTTAACTGAAAAACGCACAATGATAATTAACAAATTCCTATCTTTTAAACTATTTATCGTAGGATATACGCTAAGGCCTCATTTCAAAGCTTATTTTATACTCTAGAAACAAAGTCCTACGCATTTTTCACCTATCTCTTGATCAAAAGTTATAATCCAAGCAAACCTGTTGAGAAAATGTTGTTGAAATGTTGAAATCCTAATTTGACTGTACTGGTAATGCAATAGATTTTGCTTTACTTTGGGCTATTCGCTGTGTTTCGTGTAATAAATAACTGCGCCAAGTTTTAGTTCGAAATTGCTTAAACTTTTTAAAGATTAACATTGACAATTTCAAACGACTTTCTTCTTATCATTTTCATTACTTAGTTGTTAATAACCATAGAGGAAATGGTTTCAAACAGTTGTTATTCATAAGCGATTGAAATTGCAGAAAATAAGATAAAAAAACTTTTAATTTTGTTTAATTTGCTTATTTAAAAAACCAAATTTATTTGTTAATTTAAAACCTGTTCTTTGCGATATATATTTTTCAAAGAAATCATGAATGCGTTTTGATATGCTTGATATGTCTTAAAGGGCATCACAAATTTTAGAGGTGCCATTATGTTGCGTTTTTGAAAAAACCGTCCTTGAAGTTTTCGATCCACCTCCGTGCCACACCGTGATCAAAGACATTGTGCAGCCGCGGATCGAAAACTTCAAAGACGAATTTCTCAAAACTGAAAAATGATTGCCCCCATTTTAAAAGATATTAAAGCGTACTTATGAGTCTGAGACACGACCCTTCACTCTCCCGCGAAATGCCCCTGATATCTTCCATTTTCGACACTGAACCATTTTGTAGATGTTTAGAAATGAAAATTCGTCAACTTTTTTGGTTTTTAATGTTCATAGTTTAAAATCATATAATTTTAAACATCTTGTTGAAATAGGTCTATCTTGAAGATTTGCAATTGAAGATCTTTCAAAATTTAATTTACATGGTTTAAAATGACGTAGTTTTAAATGTTTTATTCAATAGCGCTATTATGAAGATTTACAATTGAAAACTCTTTAATTTCAAAAATGTATAAATACAGTTTCTTGAATTTTGATGATTTTGAAGATCAAAAGTCAAGTTTTCAATTCTAAATCTGGTCGCTAATGTGACTTGTTGATTTTTTCAAATTTTTTCTAGACTTCATATTTTTTAAATAAGAGTCGCTGCAATTTAACTTTTCGCGAATGTGACATGCCAAAAATGTGACTTGCTGCAACGTGACTTGCCGCAAATGTGACTTGTCGTAATGTAACTTGCCGAGGATTGGCATGATCTGGACCCTACAATTCTTCCATTTTTAAGATTTACAATTGAAAGCTCTTTAATTTTAAAGATGTATAAATAAAAATTCTTAAATTTTGATGATTTTGGAAATCAAAAGACAAGTTTTCTTGACTTCCAAATTGAAGAAATTTTATATGTAAAACATCCAAATTACAGAATTTTTCATTGTAAACTTAAAACTTGCATAAGTTTTAATTGTAAATTAAAAAAATTAAAAACTCTTCCATGTTGAAAATTTAGAATTTGAAGTTCTACAGTTTTGAACATTTACAGTGTAAAATTCTTCAATTTTAACGACTTTCAGTTTAAAATTCTTTAATTTTAAATATGTATAAATTAAAAATTCTTAATTTCTGATGATTTTGAAGATCAAAAGTCAAAAGTTTTCAATTTTTAAACCATCTAAATTCATGAAATTTCAAATATGTACAGATATATGACATATTTTTCAATTATAGAAGTTAAAACTTGCATAATTTTTAATTGCAAATTAAAAAATTAAAAACTCTCCGAATTTCGCTGAACAAAGACACGGTCATATTTTAAAGTTATGTAATTTTGAACTTTTTTTTTGGTATAGTTTAATTTGGAAGATTTACAATTGTAGACTCTTCAATATTAAATGTGTAATGATGGAATTTTGAATCATTTTTTTTTTGAATAAATCAATTTTGAAGATATAAAATTGATTTATTTTTTCGGAAATTCTTATAATTTTTCATATATGTAACGCATGTTTCCGTATATAAAAAAGAAATATTGCAGGAACTTCAAGTGATTTGGATTTGTGACTGGAAATGTAACAAGTTATTGCTTTCACAAAGTAATTGTGGCTGTAATTAGTTCCTTTTTTAAGAAACTTTCGGAACACTAAATTTCATTTTAAATTATCCTGAAGTCAGATCAAGTGATTGTTATGTCGATGTAATATGAAGAGAATTTGATATTCCAATTCAAACTAAAGAATTTCCATTCAATCGCAAAAATTCCAAGCGAAACCAGAATTTTGTACGGCGTCCAATAGACGTATATTAATAAACTGTCAAACTGAGTAATAGAAAATAAATCAATGGACGGAAGCACGAGATAAGTGAGCGGAAACATAGGAGCTTCAATGTGGACAAAGAGAATGAATGATTTGTTTTTTAGTTAAATTATATACCAAAGTTCAAATTCTCAATTACAATTTTTTTTTTCAATTATGTCATAGAGTATAAGGAAATTGTAAAAGAAAATTTGGAAGATCTTTCAAGCTTCTGATTTTTCTCCTGAAGAATGTATTTTTACTAGATTCCAATTAGTGCTATATTTTACAACACTTTTAATGATTTGATACTCTTCAAACAAAATTATCTAAAGGCTCGTTTTATATATATATATATATATATATATATATATATATATATATATATATATAAAATACGTTTTTTTTAATTCTACTAGAATTGTGATTTAAGGCAAATACTGCTTGACATTGAAGGAACGTGACAAAAAACTTCCCACACAGATAGGAACTTCTTAAACTTTCCTGATTGTTCTAAAACCCTGTAGTTTTAGAAACCTTTTGAGATATGTGTAGAAAGTTTTTGCATGCTGAAAAAATTACACCAACTTCATTTCAGATTTTTACTCCTATTTTTGTATCTTCCTTTATTTCTTAATCTTTGTTATTCTATACTTATGGTAAGATAATAACGAAAAGAAATTTGGCCTACAATAGCTGTTCTCATTCATATCATAAATCGCACTTTAAAAAAAAGAAGAAAAATTTGAAAACCTTATCCTCTTTTTCCCTCTGTTTTTTTATCCGAGCCCAAATTCAGTTCAGTCTCGCGTGTAATCGTCTCTTACGCATCGAAGCTGAAATAGACACCAGAAAAAACGCAATGTGCGTGAGATGTTCACGTAAAACATGAAGCACGGAAGAACTTGAATTATTTCAACTAGTCAGAAATGGCAGAAACTCTCATGCCTTGTTGTTTTTTATTTGAATTTCTCATTCTTAGAAGTTGCTTCCGGTACTCTTCGCCTCGAGTGGAATAAAAGTTGCACACAACGATCGATTAATTCGCACTGGTTGTATTATTATTATAGTATGCGTATCAGGGAGATTAAAAAATGATTTTTGAATCTGAACACGCACACTAGCTTAATTTATAACTTTTTAGTCAACAAATTTGTCAACAGAAGCGAATTTTTAATCGGATATGTTTTAGAGGTGTCCTATTTGAGTTTTGTCTTTTTCGTAGTTTTTATGTTCTCCGTATTTTGAAAATGCATGTATTACATTTTCATACATATAAAATTATATCCTTTCATATTACCATCATTGTACATAATTTAATGAAAATTTGTAAAGGAATTTTTACGGAAATTAATAATTTTATCTTACTCGCTTTGCATTTTTATATATGTGGTTTATATACGGAGACGGAGAGCCAATTTTGAACTAAAATACAAATTAAAAAAAAAGTTACTTATTATAGGAAAATATAAAACAAGTAAAGTATAATTATTTTTCTCGTTAAAAATGAGTTAAAAAATTGTCATAAAGTAATTTAAAATGGTGGTAATATAAAAGGGGGTAATTTTATATGTATACAAATTTAATACTTGCATTTTCAAGACATTGAGAACCTAAAAACAAAAACAAAAAAAGAAAAAAGACAAAACACAAATAGGGTACCTCTAAATCACATCCGATTAAAATTTGTTTATTATTACATAATTTTTTTAATAAAAAAGTACAACTTCTGCTAGTGTAGGTATTCAATTACGAAAATATTTTTTTTGCTTTATAAAATGAATCACCCTAATGCGTATGTTTAAAGGGGTTCTTTTTTTGCAAATAAGAAGGATCCCAACGTCTCGCCGGATGTGTCGACGATCTCCGGTCTGGGGTAGATAAATCCACTTGAGTTTGCTTTGATGACATGTGTTAGTAAAATATATCCGCATATGTAAATTGACAATGAGATTCTAACTCTCTTTGAACTCACGTCAAAGAATCTCCAAACTGATATTTTATATGCATTTCAGGATGGAAATTTTTCTTGTCAAATATATATTATGATTTATTAACTACTTGTTGAAACGTTGCTTTGAGAATTAATAATAAAAATGAAAAAAACAAGATAGCTATAATTCCAATTTGAAATTGCACTATATTAAAGTCTTTAAATTAAATTTTTTAAATTTGGATGACATTGAGTTTGAAATGTTTAATTTAGTATATTTGCAGATTAAAAATAATTTAAGTTAAATACCTGTGTTTAGGAAGTAAATTTAAAATAATCATTTCTGATTTTTTAAGCCGAATGAATAAAAATTTAAAAACGTTTAAAATTATTGTACATCTTCTAACTGTTCGAATTTGAAAACTTAACATTTCGGTTACAAATATTCAATTCCAAGAACTTTCAATTGTGAATTATACAATTTTGAATATTTTATTTTTTAACACAGTTCAATTTTGAAGGACTTGAAATTGTTTATATTTAGAAGCTTGAGTCTTTAAACGTCAAGGCTGGGAAGAATATTTATGGACAGTGAGAAAAAAAACGAAGACATATTTTTCTCAGATTTGTGTCGGGAAAACTTCATTAACAAGCCAATAATGTCAATTTTAAGACGTCAACTGTCACCACTGTCACTCTATGATACAAACAAAACAGTGAAACAAAAAAATTTCAAAGGAATGGAAATGCGGACGAGCAGACAGAATATAGCCAACAAAGCCATGGTATACTTTTTAGTATAGCCTAGCACATTGTGCGCGCTATGCTCGCACTAATCAGCCGTTGGTTAGAGAAAAAATGTTCGTTCATTTTCCAGGAGAGTAACAGGATACATTTTTCTATATAGATTTTGCAGAAAAGCAATTGTCTGAAGTAAGAACATTTTTTCTCACTAAAAAAATGTGACTTGGAACATGTGAAAAAATCCGAAACCACACTCTACCGACGCTTGGACTACTAACCGGGTGACCTGTTAAAAATTAGTCTTGACTTTGAAAAGTGATAGATCCATCCAGACTAAGATAAAATATTTGATAAAAGCCGATGGGAAGATCAGTAAATTCTGCATGAAACAGGCCTTATTTAAAGTAATTTGGCCTCGTGGGTATTGAATTATCACGTGAGAAAGACAAAAATAAATGTCCGATTTTCAAGGAATTTCGTACTTCAACATCAACTCTTGGCAGGAGCTAGGAAAATGAATGTATTAATTTGATATTTTACAAAAGTGATTTTATCTTACCTTTCATCTGGTCATACTTTTCATTTGATGAAAAGATTTCAATAAAAGGTCAAATCCCAAAAATCAGTTCAATAAAATATCAAACTAATAATATCATCTTCCTAGCTCCTGCCAGGAGTTGAAGTCGAAGTACAAAATTTCCTCAAAACCGGAATTATATTGTTGTCTTTCTCACGTGATAATTATATACCCACAAAGCAAAATAATGTTACCTAGTGCTCATTTAACGCAGAATTTAATAAACTTTCTAACGGCTTAAAAAATATTTGTATCTATATTCTGGACAGCACTATCACCTTTCAAAAGTCAAGGCTAATCTTTAATAGGTCACCCGGTTAGCGATCCGTTACTATCCGCCTGTAGTGTACTTTTAAGATTTTTGAAAATGTTTAAAAAACATAAATAATACATTTTCAAGGTATTCCCGGATGAACTATTGATCGAGATGAAAGGATTTTTTCTCCTAATAAACCAGTTTTAAAGGCCGTGGCTAGTCGTCCAGATTTTTAGGATCACTACCCAAGTCACGCCTACCCCGAAAGGGAAATGGCTTAATGGTATAATAATAATACCGAAAATCCTACAAATTTGATTGGCGGAGAGGGAAAAGGGATTGGGGATCCTTTCATCCCACCAGGGCTGTTTCTCGGGAAAGTAGGACGAATAGAAACTGCGGTTTAGAAATTGATTGAAAATCGCTTTTTGAAGGTTTCCTATTTAGTTACGAATATGTTTTGAAGTTGACATTTGTTGCTCGATACCGCTGAATTTAGATTAAAAAATTGTTAATTAATTTAATCTTCTTCACAAAAAATATTATTATTCGTATATTTACTAACAGAATGGTGTAAATAATAACTTCAATGAATTATGTGACTTGTACATTTTACTTTTACATTACTTAAAAAATTAAAACTTTTGAATTTAAATTTAGCGCGTTCGAATAACGAAAACCTCCCCCAACCATACACAGAAAAAACTGGGGTTTCTATTAGAACCAATTTTTGGTTCCAAAGGAGCTGCAACAAAAAGGAACCTCATTTGCTGAAAAGGAACCCAAAATGATAAATGGTTTCTAAATGAACCCCAAGTATGGGTTGTAACGGTTCGAATAGAGCCCTTTTTTCACTGCTGCCTTGACTCACTACGAAGATTTTACAAGTTAATGCTGCACATTTTACTTTATAATTTAGATTAAATAATATTGTACTGGGAAAAATTTAATGAAGAAACTAAAATTATAGACATTAAGCATTCTTGAAAGGAAGATGGTGCACATGAAATATGACAGTTTTTAAGGTTATGTTGAAAATCCGACGTTTTCAACTGCGCATGTATCAAAAAAGCGCGTTACTATTTAAAATGATATAATATACACTTGCAATATTGCGTTAATATTACATTTTTTAGGAAGTTAGGTATTTCTGTCTTTCAATCTAATTTATTTTCAAAAAGGATACAAAGTGTTTGTTAATATTAATTGTATAATTATTCATAGTACTTGTCGATTTCAAATAGGCCCGCGCTTTTCAGCACATGCGCAGTTGAAAATATGAATAGCCATCTATAGGATATCAACGAACTAAAAAGGAACCCTAAAAAAGAGTTCTATTGGAGTCTCAGTTCTAAATGATACCAACTTTTACTTGAGCCGCAACATCACTGAACCCTCAGTTTTTTCTGTGTAATCTCCCTCCTTTCACCTAGTTCCCCTCCTCTCCTATGATTCTCCTCCTCTCACTTCCCCTACTTCTCCCTCATATAGTTCTCCTCACTACTACTATTTGAGGATAAAAAAGCCCCGGAATAACGCGAAATTTACAGCGTGATTAGATGAAAAACTAATTTAAATTCTCTGTAAATCCCAGATTTTTCTGATTATCTCCTCAAGAGATATTCGGCATGGAAAATATAGATAACCTTTAAAGTGTCGTTTTTTTATTGATATTTTTCTATTACGTTATCAAACAGAAAAAGGTCAAATTTTTGATAAAAAAAGAAAAAATTAACTTTAGGGTTTGAGTTTTGTTTTTCGAAAATAATAATTCAAATTTAAATAATTCAATGGAAATATTAAAAATGGTCATTTTTCAGCTGTTAAAAAATAAAATTTTTGAAGTGATGGGAGGGGCAGCGAACATAAGTGTGGGAAGGGGAAGCAGGGAAAGCACCGTGAGTAAAGTAGGGGAAACGATGGAAGGGCAAATGAAGGGGGAAGTAAGGATAGGGATAGTAGGGGGACGTAGGGGTAAGTTAGAGGAGGAGAATTGTGGCAGGGAGGGGAATTATGTGAAATGAAGGGGTGTAGGGACGGAGGATATTTAAACGACTTAATTAATGCCTTAGTAGGGGGCTGTCTTTGAACTATGTTATCAATTTTGGGAGGGGGGGGGGCACATCGAAAACTAAGATTGTTAACAGGGGGAGGGCGGGTCAGTGAAAGTAACCTTTTGGAATCAGATAACATTTAGTACGTTCCCTGATGATAAATTTTAACAAAGTTTGCGAATTTTGCGAAAGATGCCACTCTTTTCCCAATTTTTAAGAAATTCTTTTTTCCCCTGTTTTTAAGAAACTTACCCCTTTTACCTTTTTTTCGTTTTTCGCTAAAATGCGAACTGAATTAATAGAAACCAATAATAAAATTCAACTACTTGTGGTTGAAAAGTCTACTATTATATTGTTGGTTCAGATTTCATCTCGTTTGGTTGAAAATTCTAGTATTTGGTTGAAAATTTGATTATTTTGTTGAAAATGCAACTATTTTCTCAAAAATAGTCATCTTTTTCAAAATCAGAAATTCAGCTTCTTGATTTGAAAGTTGAATTACTTTGTGAAAAATTTATTTTTTTAGTTAACAATTCATCCTTTTTGGTTAAAAATGCAACTGTTTGGTTGTAAATTAATCTGCTATTACCTGTTTCGGTGCGAATTCATCTGTTTTGGATGAAAAATCCACAATTTGGTTAAAAATGAAACTATTTTTATGACAATTTAGGTACTTGGTAGGAAATTAACTTTTTTTGTTAAATCACTGTTTTGGGTTAAAAATTCAACTATTTTATAGATAATTTTATAGATATTCGTCCTTTTGGCATTAGAATTCAACAATTTCGTTGAGAATTTATTATTTAGTTTGAAAGTCGTTGAAATACTTTGTTAAAAATTAATTTTTTAAATTGCTATTATTTTACCCTGTTATGTATAATACATGAATTTCTGTCTGTTCTGCAGATATCTGCAATATTGGCGTCATGATAAATATTATTTTTGAACCTAATTATTTTAAATTTGATTGAAGACCGCAATAAAAAAAATATATTCTCGTAGAATTTCGTCGTTCGCCGTGAAGACAAAAACCAGCCGAAATTTATTAATTTTTTTATCTGATAATTTCACTATTCCATTTTTGGTTTGAATTTTATCCTTTTTGAATTGAAAAGTCAACTATTTGGTAGAAAATTCATCTATTTTGCTGAAAAGTCGTCTTTTTTGTCAGAAAAATATTCTCTTTTATTGAAAATTTATCTTTTTCATTGAGGATTCAATTATTTGATTAAATATTCTGGTTAAATTCAACCAGTTAAAAATGTTTTTTTTGTGTGTGGAAAACTAATTTTTTAAACTGTAAATGTGATGATTTCTATTTTTGGTTGAAAAATATTTTTTTTTTTAGGTGAAAATTCAACTACTTCGTTTAAGATTCATCTTTCTTCATTGAAAATTGAACTATTTGGTTGAATATTCAACTGTTTTTCTAAAAAAATCGCTTTTTCCGTTTAATTTGACTGCTTGAAAATTCGTGTTTTAGCAGAAAATTCATTTCTTATGGTACAAAAATCATCCTTTTTGCTTGAAAATTCATCTCGTTTGCTTGAAAGTTCAACTATTTGGTTTTTAATGCAACTGTTTGGTTAAAAATTAAGATTTTCTTTTCTTGAAAAATCGTGTTTCTGATTGAAAATTTATCTCTTTTGGTAGAAGATCTGTTTTCGTTGGAAGCTTAATTATTTTGCTGAAAATGGACTTGAATGCAATTTTATTTGCAAGAATTTATTCTCCTATTATTCGATTCTTTTCATGAAAAATCACACTATTTCCTATGTTTTCAGGGAATTTTGGTCTACGTTACTTTACAGGGGCGGGCAGGGGGTGAAAGACAAAACTACCATCGTCAATGAGGGGGGGGGGGGGTAAAATGGCACAAAATTCGTAAAGTAGTTGATGGACGGCTCCTATACTGAAAAAAAAAGTTTTTGAATCAAAAAAAATTTCTTTGATTCAAAGAAATGGTCGTACTGAATACGTCCAATCATGTATTTCTTCAATTCAAAGTAATCGTTTAATTGTATGAAAAATAAGAAATTATTGAAGCAAATAAATAATTGCTTCAGCCTCTGAAATATTATTTGAGCGAATGGACGATGTCTTTAACTGAATGAAATTAGATATTTGGATTTAAAAATCAGTCAGTTGATATGATCGAATACAATTTCAATTCTAAGAAATATTTCCTTAATTGAAAGTATTGTCGATCGGATAAAATAAACGTTTTTTTAATTGACAGATTTGATTTTTTGTTTCAATGAAGCGTACTGTAATTCAAAAATACGACCTATTGATCGGATGGAAATATTTCTTTAAATCAAAGAAATATGAATCAAAGACAAAAATATTAATTTTAAACCAAATAAATGACTCATTGTTCCAAATGAATGTGCCATGAATGGGAATGAATATTTCTTTGAGATGAGAATATGTGAATTGATGGAAAGAAACATATTTTAAAGTCAAGCAAATATTTTATAGGCTCACAAAACTATTTTTTCGCATCAAATTTTTGAGTATTTGAAGCAAAATAATATCCCACTGATTCAAACAAATATTTCTTTGGCCTAAACCATGCGCGAGTGCAATAAAGTAGTTCGTACTTCAACTGTAGTACATATTTTCCTAAATAAACAAATGGATTCTTTCAGCCTAAATTATAATTAACATTGTTATTATTATACATATTTGATTTAAACAACGCATCACGAATATATTTTACAATCTTGATGAACCTGAAACAGAAAAATTCGATGAAAAATCCACCTCCAGCAGGAATCGAACTTGGGTCCGTCGAGTGTCAAATCCACAACGATGACCACTACGCTGTCGCAACATGGAAATTATAAGGCGGAAAGCCGTATTTAGCTCTCGCCATAAATGCCAAAGAAATATTTCTTCAAATCAAAAACATGGATATTGAATTTAACAACAGATTTCTTTGATCTAAAGAAGTATTCAATTGAAACAAATTATGCCAAATTATTGAATGCTTGATTTGAAAAAATAATTACTTCGTTGGAAAAAATGTTTATTTGTTATGAATAATTTAATTCTAGTAAGCAAATAAAACATTTCCTTCAAATGAAGAAATAAATATGTATGCAAACACAATACCTTGTTCATCTAAATAAATGCTTCATTGGTATAAATGCATGAACTCTTTGTAACAAATAAATATATTTTTAATTTAATTAATATTATTTTGAATTAAATCATTATTGCTTTGATTTGAATAAACTTAAGGACTTGATTCAAATATGCACAATTAATTGATTCAAATGCGTCCGAATCAATTCAAAGAATCGAACTCATTGAATCAAATAAATATTTCTTTGTGATGATTATGTCGACTTCTGGCATGGAATAAATATTTTGTTCAGTTTAGTGAATATACCTTTATATTAAAAGAATATTTTTTAAATTTAAATAATACTTGCATTGTGTTGATTACAATAATTGTTAGAATGCAATAAATATTTATTTAATTGAATGAATATTCATTTATCTTGAATAAGTATTTCTTCAATTTAAGTCATTATTTCGTTGCAACAATTATATCAACTTATAGTGTTAAATAATTTTTTTTTTCAATTGAACGAATATCGATTTATCGTGAAAGAATATTTTTTAAATTTAGATAACTGTTTTATTATTATTGTTTTGACAGTTCTTAGCATGAAATAAATATTTCTTCAATTGAATGAAAATTCATTTATCTTGAGTGAATATTTTCTTGACTAAAAAAAATGAACTAATTGCTCCAATGATGTATGAATTATCCGATTCTAAAACATATTTATCCATTTCAAGGAATCGATTTCATTGGACTAAAGAAGGAGCTCTTTAGGCGCCTAAAACGTATTCAATAAACCTAGATTCCTACCTTCTAGGAAATCATTTCTTTGTCTTGATATTTTTCGTATTTAATGCGAAGAAATATTTACTCATATTAAAGAAATTTCACACAAAGAAATCATTTCCTTGAATTAATGCGTGAATCTTTTGCATCTAAACAATATTAACTTAACTGAAGTAAACAATTCCTTGGTCGAAAGAAAAAAAACCAAAGAAACGCATTTCCTTGAATCAAGTAAATTTTTTTTTCAGTGTAGGCTATGAAACCCTTTTTTATAGGCGTGTGGCACCTATTTGGACTAATTTATTTAGAGAAGGATTATTAATTTAAAATTTATTTTATAGGTACTTTCACCGTTTTTAAGCCACCTCTTGTGATCAATTGGGAACCAGAATGCTTTCTCTGAATTCAAAAAGAAAGCTGCAGAGGAATAACGTAAATTGTGCACATAAATCTTGTACACATGGGTACTGTTTAATCCCTCAGTGTGATCCACGGAAACTTGGTTACACCTTAGTATTTCGCTTTAGATTCTCCCGTATTTCAGGAAGGCAATTTGCGTAGTCGGTTGGGATGTTTCTACACTCTGATGTGCCTGACATAATTTAGTTAAGTCCCAGGTGAGAGGTCAATAACTGTACCGGAAGTCAAAATGGAGTTGGGTTTCGTGCATCAACTAAATGCTTTCAACTATTAACTTTCTAAATTCCGCGCTGATGGCTAATTCTTTCTAACATTTAGACACAATTCTGGATATTAATAACTTTCAAACTGTGAAAATATATTAAAAATATGAAATATTATACACCCAATGGAATACACAATGAAATTGTTTTTTGTTTGAAAGTGGGTACCTGCTAACGGACAATGAGAGGTAAAATGAACAAGAGAAACAATCCGGAACGAGATTAAAAATGTCGGAAGAAATAGCGTAGCGCCCTTAATTCGCGGGGAAAGTAAATTAGCTTCTATGCAGGATGCTGGAATTTCCAGAGGGTTTATTAAATGCGGACAAAAAGGATGAATTTAAACGAAAAGACGGAAACTGAATGATACATTCAAAATTTTTGGGACATTTCAGAACATTTTAAATCATTAGTTAGTTAGTAATTATTTATTCAGTAATTATATTGTATAGAAAATGGATGCAGTGTCTATCGATTTAAATAATTTTCTCCTCTTTAAGAAATTTTTTTTTTAATCTACAATTACTTTTATCCTTTTGGAATTTTTTAATTTTGATAACATGCGGATTACGGATGCTTCTGTCTTCAAAATATGTCTTGAGGGTTCATATACCTAAAAAAAATAAAGTTGCTTGTGTTACGATTTACTCAATTTACTTAAAAATAGTCACTATCCGTCGGACTGCAACTTCAAGTGGAAATAGAATTTTATAAATGTCAAACTGACGTATACTGACAATCTGTCAAACTGGGTTCTCGAAAGAAATAAGGAGACAAAAGCACGCGATAAACTTCGATTCATTGTTTTTAAATACTTTTGTTGAGTAACTTGTCGAACAATCCAAATTAAAATGACAGTTTCTTTCAAAATATTATCTGAAAGAATTTTTCTATATTGATTGTCATCAATTCTTTTTTTAGTGTTCCTTTGAGTTCTGGGATTGAGGTTTTGATGAAAAGTAGAGCAAAGATACATAACAGACAGATAATCGAAGTTGATTAAGATTGCTGATGCCTTTTTTAGATTAACTGTCGTTTTCTCCAGAAACCATAATTCAGGAACCGTGTCAAAAAGGATGGTCTCTCGAAACGTATCATACACTTACACATATATTATGCAATATGTATGTACATTACCGACGGATAGTATCCTCCTCTAACCGGGTAATCTATTAAAAATCAGCTTTGACATTCATAGGTGATAGAGCCGTCCAGTACATAGATAGAAAATATTTGTTTAATTAGTCAAAATAGGCGTACCGCGCCTTCAAAAAAGGATTTTGTAGCCTATTTCTTCCACATCACATTCTTTCCCTTTCCTACTCCCCCTCCTTTCACCTACATTCCATCCCCCCACTTCCTCTACTTCCTATTCCTTCTCCCAACTTCTCGCCTCTCTTCAATTTCCAACCCTTCCCCTACTTATTCCTCCTACACTTCCCCTCTCCTTACTGCTCCACACTTCCCCAACTTCCCATCCATCAGTTCCTCTATTACCCATCCTATCACTTTCCCTACTACCCCTCCGATCACCCCCCTGACATACCTACACTCACTTCCCCTATTTCTTCTCCCCTCTCTTCTCCTCCCGGGCAAAAAGTACGACCGATGGACGGATGGACACGCGACCGAAATTATAAAAGTTTTCTTTCCGGGGCTACGGAACCGTAAAAATGCTTGAAAAGTTTATTGAATCCTTCCTTAAATGAGCCATAGTTAAAGTACACTGGGAATCCCATTTAAGTAACTCCCATTTAAGACGTTTCTAGCATTTCTGAATTGTGCCATTAAACATTGAAAATCTTCACGTGTTCATGAAATAATAATTTTTTTGTGCGAGCATACCAAATTTAAAATACCTTGTTTGGACAGAAATCGCCTTACAGTACAATTCTTATCAGATTTTGATGATTCTTTCTTGGAATGATCGAAAGTCTTCCAGGTATAACAAGTGACTGGGGATATTTCACTACAACTAAACGAAAAGATTGTATCTTAAAAAAAAAAAATCGAAGAACTGTTAGCATGATCATTTTTCTCTTTCAAACTTTGAAAAGCTACATTGATAGTGAGTCAGATTCAATTTGCAGTACCTCAATATTATGCGGATCTCGAACTCCATTTCAACGAATGTGTGTGATCTATAATACAAATAGTAACTCTCGTACAGACTTACAGTCCATGTCCTTTAATCCATTTTTTCAAGCCATAAGAGAATATGTTATATGCTTTCTATGTAATTGAGAAACGTATTGTCCTCTAGATAAGCCTTCATTTATACAAATCGTATGCTGAATTAATTATAATGTTACATTAAAGTAATATTAAATATTTAATGTAAGCTTACACGTAATCAAGTTCAACATTTTTTTGTCTAACTTTTCAGTGATGTCATTTCTTTTAAGACTTTCAAATTCATTAAAGCAGGCAATACATTAATGTAATAACTAACTAAAAATGATTTCCAGTGGGTTAGAGTAAGAATTTTTGTTTTGACAATGTTTATAAACGAACTACTGAATAAGTTCTTTTTTCCTTTTTCATAATGAAAAGCTATTTTGAATACATATATTTTATATGAAATATGACAGATATTAATGCACGCTTATACAATATAAGAATAGCTGCTGTTTCACAATTATTTGAATAATTCTTATAAACATATGCACATTATTACCATTTTTTCATGAATAGGTTACATTTTTTTACGGAATTAATTCAGTAGTCTTGCCAAAGACTCCTTGGCGTTATATTTTTCTAGGTAACCGAAAATTTAAATTTTATAACCAAATTTTATAAAAAAATGCATCTTTGGACCATTTTTGTGTGAATAGGCTTCATTTTTTTGCGGAAGCAACTAGAAATGTCTGTTCAAACACTTCTTGTTCTCATATTTTTCAAATTGATTGAAGGTATTAGTTTCTTGAAACAACTTTTATAAACAAATGTAAATTTTGAGCATTTTTTTCACGAATAGGCTTAATTTTTTTCACAGAATCAACTGAAAATGTCTTACCAAAGAATGCTTCCTGTTATATTCTTCATGGTAACAAAAAATGTTAATTATGCATTTGTTCATAAAAATGGTTTGAATAATTGGTAGAAAGTATCTATTCTTAACTAATTGTAAGTGCACATTAACATCTGTCATATTTCATACAAAAGCTATGGATTTAAAATAGCTTATCATTAGGAATCACTATAAAAAAGACTTTCGTTAATTAGTTTGTTTATAATATTATAAACAATTTTTTTAATACTCTAACTCACTGGGAATTATTTTTATTTAGTTATTACATTGATTTATGACCTGTTTTAGTAATTTTGAATGTCCTTAAAGAAATGGTATCACTGAAAAGTTGGACAAAAAAAAAGTTTAAACTTTGTTGTTAAATAATCAATATTGTGCTATTCGGAGTGCAATATCTGCAGTCACTGGTGCTTTTTGCCAATTTGGTTAGTTTGTATAACAAATTATTATTTAATGAACTCTGAAGATTTTTCAATGTTAATTGGCTCAAATGAAAGATAAAATCCTGAAGATCACTTTTTTTAAATATCAGATTAATAAATTAATTTTGCTAGCTTCTGCCAAGAGTTGAAGTACAAAATTCCTTAAAAATCGGGATATTATTTTTACCTTTCTCTTGTCATCATGCAATAACCAAAAGGCCAAATTACTTAAACTATGGCTCATTTAACGCAGAATTTAGTGAGCTTTTTAACGGTTTTTAGGTTTTCGTAGCCCTAGGCAGAAACACTTATAGTTTCGGTCGGGGGTCTGTCCGTCCGTCGGTCGTACTTTTTGCCTGAGAGGGAAAGTGAAGGAGCACGGAATAGGGGAAGTAGGAGAAGGGAGGGTGGGGAAGTCAGGAGAGTGACGGGAGGGGAAGTAATAGAAGTGGTGGAATGGGAAGTAGGGGAAGTGATGAGTGGGAAGTTGGGGAAGTGTAAGAGGGTTAAGTAGGGGAAGGGTTGGGGATTGAAAGGGTAAGTGAGGGGAGGGATATTAGGGGAAGGGGAAGGAAATAGGCGAAGTGAGGGAAGTGAATATTGGCGAAAGGAGGGGAAGTAGGGAAGGGGAAGTATGGGATGGGGAGATTTGACCCACTTAATTAACGTCTTAATAGGCAACGAAACCCTTTTTTTGTAGGACTAATTAAAAAATATATATTTTTATCCGTATTCTGCTTTTACCTTCCAAAGTGAAGACTAATTTTTAATAGATCACTCAGTTAGTGGTCCGATACTATCCGTCGGTAGTGCATGTGACGTACCTGTTATATAATGTCGTAACCTGTGACCTAAAGTTTCCTCCTGAATGAAACAGTGCGCTTTATTATTATGACCGATACTAGGTCAGCGTTGTTTCGTGATCATGATGAAGAGACATTTGAAATGTTCATTGCATGTACCTCGTAAAATGACGTTCTGGTGTTAGTTTATCCCAATTAAATCTCCAGAGGAGAGTTTTATACTCGTGAAAAGCATTACTTTGGTTAGATTTATTGGCCCATGTTCTCTTCATCAAGATTTGATACTATTTTTATTTTTAACATTTCTACGTTTCTTTCCATGTTGCACTCATTTAAAAATACTTCAATTTATATTTGCTTTTTGAAATAAAATAGTGAACCCTTTTTGTCAGCATTTTCTCTTTGCAAATGATAGAACCATTATATAATAAATGGAATCCTTTTATGTATCTCTTATTTACTGAATTTGTTATACTTTTATTGACGCTGTATAGATAAGCCTCTGTGACATGTTATCTCCTTTTGCTGAAAAAAATTTATCCTTTCAAGTGAAGAATAGGGCCGAAGGATGCGATGAAAGAAATTTCAAGCTTCTTAAAATATTGATGTGTGCCCAAGAAAAAGGTCTACCTTCTGAAGTAAAAAATTGTTTTTTCAATATTATCTTTTTATCAGATTAGAGGTCCACTGGGAAATAAGAGTGTCGCTTAAAGTGAGACCAACAGTGTCAAGGTCTCAAAGTAAATGCATTGCTTTTTGAAAACTCTATGAATTATTCCCCATTCAGCATTCACATCAAATTATTTACAATCAGTAACTCACATATCACATATTATTTACATTATATTATAAAAATTTAGTTTGAACGTTACATTGTTGAAGTAATTTTTCTTGGCGAAATTAAGGTTTTATGAAACTCAATTCTATTCCCCATTGACTCTTAAATTATACTTAAAAACGAAAACGCTACAACGCCTACCATAATTGCGAATACGTAAAAGTACAAACATCATCTTTTATTCTTTTGTTCCCTTTTTCTTTTATTCATAATGTCTAATTCTTCTGAATTAGATACGTAACAATAATACCAAGAGTCACGCGATACGTACAATGTACATGCATTCATTGCTATAACAAGGGGTTAACCACTGATGAGTTCAGGTATACACCTTTTTTTAATTCTTTTGAATTCTCCTGAATTAACCCTGAACTCTTTTGATTTCAGCTTGAATTCTTTAGAATTCTCTCGAAATCTTTTGAATTCCCTTGAATTTCTTAAATTCTTTTGAATTTCGATAAAACCTCTTCTCTAGTTTTGGATGAATTACTCAAACTTGCTTGAACTTATGATCAGTGGCTTTTTTGCCTAGACCATTGAGTTGGACATGTGGAACATGTGGTTTTTTGAAAATCGCTCGTGTCTGGTTCATTTCGCAAAAAAAATTACCTCAAAAACGAAAAAAAAGTTCTAGCTCTCATAGTTTAGGAGAAAAGCGATTTTTTAGTAAAAATTTGGTGTCAAATTTCATAGTTTTTAAACATCTTATTTGCAGTGCATCCAAACAATATTATTACTTCTTTTTCATAATCAGTTGAAGATTATATTTGGGATTTTATTTCCCTATTCAACGTGAGAACTCCTGTTCTATCAATTAAACTAAGAAAAAGAACAAAATTTCGAAAAATTTTGGCAGTTTTTCTAACATTTTTGAAATTGGTTTTCTAAAAAACATTACCTGAAAAAAATTGTATTTTTTTAGAGATATATGGTAATATTTACTACATATTTCTTTGCATATTCCTGTTCACATTGAGAAAAATAATTTTGGAAAAAAGCAAAAATTTATCATTTTTTAAAACTTACTACCCAAAATGGAATAAAGTGATTATTTGGCACCAGAACAACCAACCCTTAATTACAATGTAAATCATATAGCGTCTCCTTGGAAGAATCTTCATCTCATTCATTATTTTGTACTGATTATTCTTTTGTTCTATTTTGATAATGTTTCTGTTTTTCAGGTAGTTAATTTTTTAACACAAAGAGACGAATTTTCAATAAAAAGAAGTTAATGTTAAACCAAGCAGTTGCATTGCCAACCAAATAGTTATATTTTAAAGGAAAAGAGACTAATTTTTAACAAAACAGTTGAACTCTTCACCAAATAGTTAAATTTTCATGCCAAAAAGATGGTTTTTGCAAAAACGGTTCAGTTTTCAACAAAAAAGTTCATTTCCAACAAAAATGGTTTATTTTCTACTGATAAGGATGAAACTTCAACTGAAAAGATGACTTTTGCACTATGAAATGGAGTCGTTAAATTTTATGTATAAAAAAGCTATTTTCAACAAAAAAAAAGTAATTTTTAACAAGTTCAATTTCACCAAAAAAGAAGAATTTTTAATCAAATAGTTGAATCCTCAATCAAAAAGAGAAATTAAAAAAAAAAAAACGTTCTAACCAAAAAGACGAATTTTCGACAAAATAGATGTATTTTCTATCAAATCATTGAATTTTCAACCAGGAAGGAGAAATTTCCAACCAAAAATGGAATACTCAAATCATTTGATGAAAGAATTAATTTTCAACAAAAAATAAAAATTTTTCAACAAGACAATTAAATTTTCAACCAAGTAGGTGAATCTTAAGAAAAATTAATTTTTAACAAAGTAGTCCAATTTTTAACTAAGTAGTTGAATTTTCAATTGAGGAGGCGAATTTTATAAAAAATGAATTTTTAACAAAGTAGCTCAACTCTCAACCAAGTAGTTTAACTGTAAACCAAGAAGAATTTTTAAGAAAAAACAATAATTTAGAACAAAATTGTTGAATTTTAAAGTTAAAAGGACGAATTATCTATAAAAAACAGTCGAATTTTCAACTCACAAATATGATTTTTTAACAAAAAAGTTTATTTTCTAACAAATAGTTAGTTAAATTTGTATAAAATAGTTTAGTTTTGTGACCAAATAGTTTAATTTTCAACTAGAATAGAATTTTCAACAAAAAACTTTATTTTCAACCGAATAGTTAATATTTCTACTGAATTGTTGTTTTTCTACCAAAAAAGATGAGTTTATAACGAAACAGGTAATAGTTGATATTTTAGCCGAGAAAGATTATAATTTCAAATAAAAAAAAGTTGAATTCAATAAAAAATACGAATTTTCAACAGAAGCTTAGTTTTCTAAATGTGGAATAGTTAATTTTTCAACCAAACAGACGAATCTTCAACTAAGAAATGGATTTTTAACAAAGTAGTTCAACTTTCAACCAAGTAGCTGAATTTTTTACCAATAAATATGACAAAAAATACAACCAAGATGAATTTCAAACCAAAAATATAATAGTAGACTTTTCAACCAAAAGTAGTTGAATTTTATTATTGTGTTCTATTAATTCAGTTCGCATTTAAACGAAAACTGAGAAAAAGGGGAAGAAGGGTAAGTTTCTTGAAAACATGAAAAAAATAATTTTTTCAAAAATGGGAAAAATGCGGCCATCTTCCGCAAAATTCGTAAACTTAGGTGAATTTATCATCAGGAAACGTACTAAATGTTATCTAAGTTCGAAATGTTACTTCCACTGCCCCCCCCCTTATTCATCCCATGTTACCAATCGTAGTTTTGGGCGTGACCACCTCCCCACTTCAAATTGGTAACATAGTTTATGGACTTCTATGGAATTCTTTTGGATTCTCTTGAATTCTTTTGAATTCTATTGAAGTCTCTTGAATTCTTTAAATTATTGAATTCTGGTGTACATCAAAATATCTAGTGGTTAACCCCTCGATTACTAATTATTAAATGTCTCTTATTATGGAAATTATCGCCGTGCGATTAGTAAGTGGAACTGTGAAAAGGGGAGCATCGTCGAATCAAACAAAGTTTAATTTAATCGTACAGGTAGTCGCTTCTGTTACTGCGGATGCTCTTCTTGAATCTGGGAGGAACGCATGCGTCGCGACGCCCCTGTTGAGAATACGTGCCGTCGCGACGCTCACTGACGCCCAGTACTCGCTCCCGCATCCCTTGAATAGCGTGTCCCTGCCGATGAGTCCCGGTATTTCGAATTTATCTCGATATTTGAAAATTTCCGGTGTAAGCGAATCGCGCGCCGCTCATCTTCCAGGACGTGTCATCGAACTTGAGTGTGAAAAACAACCTAAATTTACATTCGCTTCTCCGAAAAACAAGGTAAAAATTTCATTTCTCAAGAAAAAAAAGATCCTCGTGCTTTCTTATCGGTTCGTTTCCTTCAGGCGTTTCGTAGAAAACACTGGCAAAATGAGTACAGAAAAAGTTTGGAGGCTTAAGGAGATAAAGTAGTTATAAGAAAGGTTTTTGTGCAAATAAATTATTTAGGGTTTGATGAAATATAAGAGAGTTGTGGGAATGATAAAAAAGAGTATGCAAGAGTGAAATACTCCTCGTGAAATTCAAATTAATGTTACTGTCAAATAGTTCAGTTATGTGACAAATGGCGAAATTGAGGAGTAACTTTTTTCTTGAACTATTTGTAAAAACAAAGTAATACTTGTAATTAGAATCTACTGAAATCTCAGTCTACTTTTAGTCATTCATATGGTAACTTTTTCTACTGGGAATTAGTGGGATTTTAATAAAATATCGTAAGTTTTCACTCATTGTTAAAGAGAAAAAGTCGTGCACTGAATGCAATTAATATTAATTATTTTAAAAAATTACATTATTCTAAGTAGCTTTTTAATTTAATTTTAGTAATTCTAAGCCATAGTTTTTACTAAGTACTATAAGTACAATGCCATAAGTATTTGGAATTACAATAGATTGGGAGAGTGAAGAATAAGTGAATATGAGAAACAATAACTTATAAAAAACAAAAAATAAATAGTTTGATTTCTTTTCATTTATCAAATCAAACAATCAAATAGTTTGAGTCAAGTAAACTTTTTTCTTCAATTTATTTGACTCATTGGAACACATGTCACTAGCAGAAAAGGCACTGAATGAGATTGATTTAGGGGGATAAGATGTTGTTAGGAAAGTTTGGGGTACAAATAAATTATTCAAAGCTCTTTTAATTCATTTATTAAAAATTGTCAAGTGGGTAAATTTTACTGACAAGGAATGTGCATAAGAAGTAATTTACCGAAGATTAATTCTTGTTTTCAGTAATTAGGAAATGTTAACTTATTTATTTCCAAAAAAGTTACTTAGATTTTAGTGAATATGATTTCCCAGTTAATTTCCGCTGATTATTAAAGTATGAGTGTCTACACGTACCAAAAAATGCGGGTATTTTTACCAAAATTTCAATTCAAATAGCCCCTTTTCCAAGCCACGACCTTGTTAAGTAGGTCATTAACTGAATTATCTAATTATTAATATTTTAAATTTATAAGAAAATCAAGAAATTTTTACTATCATAGAACATCGTTTGTTTCATAATTATCTATCACTGATGAAAAATAAAAAAGTGAATAAAAATGGGGTACATTTTGTTCATAAAAATTTTAGAATTAAATTTTTAATTGAAAATAGAATGAAATTAGTGGTTTTACTGAATATTAGTTATATTCTTGTAATTGTAAATTGGAGACTTTAATTAGTTTTCATAATTTTCACTAGTTTACAGCCATTTGGTCCCCATATCTCACTATGATTTTCCCACGTATTTTGGCCCATTAAACACAAAAATCACACTCAAAAATTTTGTTATGGAAGCGTTTTCGAGATATCAATGTTCAAAATTGTTTTCTTAAATTTTTTAGATTTGTTCCAACGTTTTTGAGTATATCTCGAGTTATAATAGACCGATTCAGATGCTAGCGATTTTAATAAGTTGGATAATATTTGCGATTTCTATTCTTCCCAGGACGATATGTGAATTTTCGATCTCGATTTTTGCCAAAAAATACAACTTTTTCAACTTATTAAAATCGCTAGTATCTGAACTACTGGGCGGATCTTTAAACTTTAGAATAGAAATTTGTACAGGATTCAGTTGCCTTCTATTTGAGTGCTGGTTTAGGGAAATCGGTCTATTAGAACTCGAGGTATACCCAAAAACGTCGGAACAACTCTGAAAATTAAAAAAAAAATTTCGAACATTGATATCTCGAAAACGCTTCCATAAAAAAATTTGTGTGTGTGATTTTCGTGTTTAGTGGGCCAAAATACATAAAAAATCATATTAATATGTTTAATTTTGTAAGGTAGTGTTTTTAGTGACATTTTTTACTTGCTCTACAACAGAAAACGTCATTAAAAAAATTCTTCGTGTATTCTAAGTCAATACAAAAAAAAGAAAAATAAAACAATTAGAAATTTAAAAACGTAAAAGTGATTTTAAAAAAACTTTAAAATAAGGAAGTATCTACGCGTACCGAAAAAATGTGGCTACTTGTTCCGAATTTTCGGTATACGTAGCCACGACCTTTAAATAAATAAAGTAGTAACAATTTAAAATATAAAATCATAAAATGCTTTCTAGCATTCAATAACTTTCAAAATTAGGGACCATTTAGTTTCCTTTTCATGTAGATGTAATTTTACTGGCGCAATTAGTCAAAATTGTAGAAAATAATTGACTCTGATAAAAATTAGTATTGTATTTAAGTTTTAATTTTGAAAAATTTATGTGTATCCTTATTCATTTTCATATTGGTATACGTATATTTTAGAATAATGAAACAAAAAATATTTCAAATATCGCTCTCCGTTGTTGATTTTATCAAATTCTTTGTTTGAGTTTATCAAATTATTTATATGGTTAAATCAACTGAAACTTTTCGTGAAATCAACCAAATTTTACTAACTAACCATTTTTTCTGAGTCAATGGAATATTGTATTGTCCAATTAACCACATGCTATCGCTGAACCAACAAAAATTGTATTGATTCAAACAAATATTTTTTCGAGTTTACTTATACATAAAAATTACTTATTTAATAAGAAAAAATGGAATTGTGTAATGAAAAAATATAAAAAAGCAGATATATTTATTCGTTTTACCTGTCTGCGTAATACAGTTTAATTTAAAATATCTTAGATTCATGCTAAATAATTAGGAAAATAATTTTTCAATTGATATTAATGAGCTGAAACTCATTTAGAAAAGTAATCCTGAGAAATTTACGCAAGTAAATCAACCACAGTGAAGCAAAGCAATCTGCCTAAGAAACTTTCACTGAACTGTGTAAGAATAATAAACGATCTCCTTGGAGTAAGTAAACTGATTTGCATAAATATACATTGCTATAAATTCCTGATTAACTAAGCAATAGGCAACGAATAAATAAATTGGAATATAAAATTGCAGGGCAGAGGGTTCATCAATATTGAAAGTAATTGAAGTAAAATTAACGCCTTTTGGAATTATTCGAAAATGAACATTACATCAGTTGAGCCTTCATTTGAGAATATTTAGTATAGCTCTCAGTAAAATGAAACTGCGAAAACAATTAGAGTAAAAGCATCGGAACGTGAATATTTAAGTTCATCAGTATCTGAACTATTTCAAAATATTTTTTTCTGCGAACAAGATTTATCTGAACTAATTTTCACTTCAATTCTGAGCCAAATCCCTTTTTATGGATGAGCAGGTTTAATTAAAAATAGTCGAATTTTCAGAAGAGTGATAGAAAATTGCTTTATTTTAATTATTTTAATCAGGTTAATTTCTCATTACCCTAAATTTAGTCCATCAAGTATTATTAATATAATTACTGATGAATCATGACAAAATTTACTGATTCGTCAACTAATCTGATTTAATTATATTTATTGTAATTACTTGACCCAGGCATGCCAAGATTCCTGCTACCGACATTTACCAAAATTCAATGATTCGTGCCCGCGCTAAATTAAAAATGTTCTAGATAAATTTCAAAATAGTTAACCTTTTAATTGTTTTCACTTTCTGAGCAGTACAATGGCCATTGATTGGTCTAAAAGCTTCTAAATTCAGCAGGCACACAAAGAATCGAAAGTTCTCGAATGACAGTAAAAATGTTGGTAACAGAAATTATGGATTAGAAGTGATAGCATCTAACAGAGGTAATAACTTCTTATCTAATAAGGTCAGTTATTCAAGGATTTGATATTTGATTGAATTTTCGGATTTTTTAAAAACATTTAAACATATACGTTTGTGCGCTTGTTTTGATTGCCTAATTATCAAATAAAAATATATGCTTCAATTTAAAGTACTATAAAATATAATTAATTATCATAAATTAAAATAAATATTAAAATAGTTACATCAGCTTTAATAAAATTTCAACTTTAACTTTAACTTTAACTTTAACTTTAACTTTAACTTTAACTTTAACTTTAACATTAACATTAACATTAACATTAACATTAACATTAACATTAACATTAACATTAACTTTAACTTTAACTTTAACTTTAACTTTAACTTTAACTTTAACTTTAACTTTAACTTTAA
>CAKNYM010050351.1:187938-236090 GCA_932195095.1 Andricus curvator
TTAACTTTAACTTTAACTTTAACTTTAACTTTAACTTTAACTTTAACTTTAACTTTAACTTTAACTTTAACTTTAACTTTAACTTTAACTTTAACTTTAACTTTAACTTTAATGAAAAAATTGAATTAAAAGTTTTTTTGTAATCCTGAGGCTTACTGATGTCTTTCATGTTCGTCATTGATCCATTTTGAATTGAGGATCAGCCAACTGGGTAAGTTTTCAATGTTTATTGTTTAAAATCATAAAATTTTGAATATCTTCTTGAAATAAGTATATCTTGAGAATTTTAGCTTGAAGATCCTTCAATTTTTAATGCGTATAATTTAAAATGATTCAGTTTTGATTATTTTTTAATATTTCAATTTTGAAAATTCACAAATAAAAATTTTCAATTTTGAAAATGTATCAATAAAAATTCTTAAATCTGGATGATTTCGAAAGCAAAAGTCAAGTTTTTAATCTACTTACTCGCCCAAATTAAAGAAATTTCGAATGTAAATCATCAAAATTACAGCTTTTTAAATTGTAAAACTTAAAACTTGCATTATTTTTAATTTTACATTTTCAAAATTAAAAACTCTTCAATTTTAAAGATTTAAATTTCGATGTTTTATAATTTTAAAGAGCTAAAATTGGAAATCAAAATTTAAGTTTTAAATTTCAAATATTCCAAATTGAAGACGTTTCGAATGTACTTCTTCAAAACTACAGAAATTTTGTATTGTGAATTGTGAAAATAAAAAACTTAAAAATTTTTAAGATTTACAATTTAAAGTTCTGCAATTTTGCAGAGTTTCAATTGAAAATTCTTGAACTTTGTTAATGAATGATAAATTATTCAATTTTCAAGATTTATATTTTGAAGAAATGAAAATTTTTTAAAACCATTATATTATCTGATAGCATATATATATACTTTCATGCATATGAGAATTAATCGATTGTTCGTTTAAATATTTGTTTATTTATTATTTTATAACCTTCAAAGAAACGTCACAGACGTCTGGATAATCGAAGAAATAACTTTGATTATAAAGTACTATGTCTTGGGTGGAATCGAGGCTATTGTATAAAGAGACATGTATTTACGTAGATTTATTATTTTTTAGGAATTTGTTATTTATAAATTATTTATTTAATTTTTAATCATTTTATCATTTTTCGATCATTCAAATGTACTTGATTTTCCATCAAACTTCTAACTTGAAATTCAGTTCCCATAGTTCGACTACAAATCGCATAATTATTTCCTATTTTCTGATGTGTCCATATTACATTTTAAACCTTTATAAGTGATACGATAATTTTCTATTACTTATTATTTTATTTGATATGCTTTATTGAAACCCAACAGTACAAAGTACCAATAATAGAGTACCTTCGTATACATAGGGGAGACCACCCTACAGTAGATAATGATCCTGCAGTAGATAATCCTTAATTATAGGCACTGATATAAGTAAAATAACACAGACCGACAAAATTTGTACCCAAAAAGTGGACTATGTGACCCCGAAGGATTTTGGTGTCCTAAAAACGAATCCGTTGTGTAAATTTTTCCTATACGTCAGGTTTTTGAGATATCCTAACCTAAAAGTGCAAAAATGGCTATTTTTAGCCATATTTGAGGCAATATAACATGATCAGCCATTTTTCTTTTAAAAAACTGCTAACGCAATCGTTTAGTACTCCTTTTTATCTTTCATTTCCATTTTCGATCATCCCGAACCGATTTTTTTTCTCCGAGATATCGCACATTAACTTTTAGGAGAACAGGCAGTGGATCGTTAAAGATTTCAACATTCTGTCTTTTATTCAAGTAGTTAAAACTATGAGACATTTTGAACATTGATGATGTTAGAATGAGGTTCGAATCAGGCTTCGGTAGGTAGAACAGGCCTCGCGATCTGGATTCGTATTGAGGAACACGGAATGTCAGACTCCCCAACAACGGTGGACACACTATCCGACCTTTTACTAATTTATTACAAAGCAGATTACAGCATAGATTCTTCTACTTTCCAAGGAACAAACTTGAAATTTTTGTAACAGGCGTATGTATTCCGATCCCAGCTTAGGGTATGTCCCCTCCGCCTTCCACACCATTAATTTAAGAAATTTCTTCTGGATGGCTTCAAGTACTCCTATAGAATTAGCATAATAGGGTGACCAAAACATTGAGGCACATTTCATCTTCGACCTTACTAATGAATGGAACAACAGTTGAATTGTGTCGACATTGTTAAATAGTTTGCTTGTGCAAATTATAAATCCTGATACTCGTTTTGCAGAGCTAAGCAAATTTCTGATTTGTTCATCAAATTGTTTACTATCCAGGTCTAACGTTGAGTCTACTCGCTGTAAGCTAATATCATTAATTTTGTAATCAAATATGATGGATTCGGGTTGTCGACAAAGGCTAATTACTCTACATTCATGTATGCTTATACTTAAGTGATTTTGAGAGCACCAATTTATGAAATTCAATAGATCAATTTGTATTTTCACACAATTCCTCACATCATATATCAGGGCGTAGATCTTCGTGTCATGCGCATACAGCAGACATTTTGATTTGATACACTCAGCTACATCGTTTATACGTACTAAAAATGATAGTCGACCTAGATTCGAATCCTGTGGGACACCTGAACATAAGTCGTAATGTTTCGATGCACATCCATTTTAGTGTACCCTATGGTTTCTAGTTGTAAGATATGACAAGATTAGTTTAGCGATTCGAAAAGAAACTCCAGTCTCAGAGAATTTAGAAAGTGATATTTCATTATTTACTTTATCAAAGGCCTTTGATAAATCGGTATCTACGACATCAGACTGTTTTTTTATTTAAGTGCTTCATGTATAAATTGAGCTAGAGTAGCTAGTTTAGTAACTGATCTCGAAAGCCTTTGAAAAATTATTGAGAAACGTATTCTAAATTTCCCTTAGGGGTTCATCCAAGACGTGCGCACAGTCTTTGGTAAAGAAGCTAGGAATATTATCTGTTCCAGAAGTATTTTTTCCGGCAGAGATTTAAGTGCTTTTAGCACCTCATTTTCAGGTAGAATCGTTCATTTTGTTTAAGGTGCCTGAAAAATAATAATGATCTTGATCATTTTTATGATCCCCATTACGTATTGAATTGGATACGTAGAGAGAATTATTCCGTAATAGCTTGAGGATCCGTAATTTCACTTTCGTTATGTTTCATAATTTCTGGTATCCTAGATTCCTGCTGAAGACCCTGGACACAATTCCAAACCTGTTGCGGATATTCCCGAATTTTTTCTTCCACATCCTTTCACAGAAAAAACAAAGTGTGAATCTAACGTGAACTTCAGGGTACCATTTGCCTGCATCAAAAATTAACCTTGGTAGTGTGAAAGTTACCCTGGCACAAGGTATTGTTTCTTTGGACTTAAGGTGGAAACGTCACCAGCTGTCAATTTTTTTTACGGGTTTGCGGCAAAAAAATAGACGGTAGTTTCATATCCGAAGTCCCAGCCAGGCCCTCCAAGCCTTTATGCATTTGCTTGTTACAAGGCTTTGGTGGCATTGGGTACGAAGTACCAGTACACGTCCGCTGATGGCGCCACATTTTCGCTCAACACAGACAAGCTTGCCGTCAATGATAAGACGCCCACATTCATCAAGCGCTTGTGTGCGTCTCATTATTGACGATAGACTTATCTGTGTTGAGGGAAAATGTGGCGCCATCAGCGGACGTGCACTGGTACTTCGTATCCAAAGCCATCAAAACTTTGTAACATGCAAATGCATGGAGGAGAAATAAGGTGCAACAAAATTTATCCCAGAGTTTACACTGTGTTATCTGGTTATGATATGTTGCTTTAATGTTCTTTTTTTGTATAATTGCTCAGTGACTTATATTGTTCATAATGGTAATTAGAACCTGATACTTTGAATTTTTTCTATAATTATCTTTCAATCGAATAGCCCTTGTAATATCTTTGGTACACCAATTTAGATATCTAGCTTTATTTATTCTATCAACATATTGCGGGTTGGTATTATCAAAACTGTTCACTAATATTTGATCAAATAGTTTACAAACTTCATTGGGATTAGAGCATTCGTCAAGAGTTAAATTATTAAATTATTTATGATGAAGTGACTGCTAGTTTAGTCGTTCAAATTTTCCTTCGCTTTGAAAAGTACCCATATACTGCCCATATACATACTAATTAACTGTCAAACTGTGTGGTAGAAAAAAAATCAAGAGACAAAAGCACGCGATAATTGAACGGAAACATAGGAATTCCAATGTGGACAAGGTGAATGAATGAATTTGAAGATTATTATTAATAATTAGTAACATACCATAGATTCTGAAGGTAGTCTACATAATTTATTTGTGCGTTAACAGAAAAAAGTATGGAAAGAAAGCAAGAGCATTAGGAAAAAGAGCTTAGATAAAGAATCAGAACTGAGTTATGTCATATCTCGGTGATGATGGTGGGTAGGTAGGTTAAAATAATAAATATGCATCAGGTTGTTTCACGTGTCGGGACCTCGTGATCGATCATCCGCGTCGCACGTCAAGGCGGAACGTTATAATTATGCCCATAAATCGCGGACGTTATAAATCGCAGAGATGCACTTTTGCGGTGCGTGGTTATCGCACATCAGAAGCAATAAGCAATGCGTAGAACCACGCAAATTTTCGAAATGCTGCCCACCCTGAAATAATATTTCAACCGATAAGGGAAGTTTATTTCGCAGTAGATTTCACGTATTAATGCATCCTGATATGCTGTCTCAAATTTACATAGTTCAGTTGCGTTTAATTCAGACAAGTCTACAATTAAATTTTCTGCAATGAGAATATTTCGCGATATTCAATTCTAAAATGTGGATGGAAACTAAGTTTCTATTCAATTATATCACATTGTAGATAATATAAACTGCATTGTTTTGTATTTTGTTGTGAAAATATTGACTGTCAAGAATGAATTAATAATATATATTTATAGAATTTTATTTACAAGGGAAATCTATACATGCTTTTTGAATTCGATATTAAACATGCAAAATTCAAAATGGCGGACATATTTATAAAAAAATATGGTATTTGCATACGAATTTGTTTACCGGCGTTTTTTGGGGCCTCTCATTACGAATATCGCATTACAAATTCAGAATTTAGAATAGTGGTATCAAAATGGCGTATACAGATTCACAAAAAATGATAGTATTTGCATAAAAATTTGATATCAAAGGTTTTTAAGATTGCTGTTTACGAATTTCATATAAAAAATACAGAATTGAAAATGGCGGATGCAAAATGGCGAACATTTTCACTAAAAACTGTAGAATTTGTATAAAAATCGGTTATTAGAGGTTTTTGGGTTAGCTGATGATGGATATCCTAAAAAAATAAAATAAAAAATATCTGAGGTAAAATGGTGGACATTTTACCAAAGAAAATTCTGGAATTTGCATGATAATATGTTATCAAAGGTTTCTTAGATCGATTATTAAGGATTTTGTAATAAAAATACCTAATTTAAAATGGCGAACCCGAGACGTCAGATCACTTTTTTTAAAAGTCGTTGAACCATCCTAAAAGCCTGTCATAAGAAGTTTTCTGGTTTTGAAAACCTGAAATAAAGTAACAAAGTATTTAACAGATGTTAAAAACACAGAAATTTACATGTCTTTGGATTCAAAAACTTTGCTAATACTGACTTTGAAAAAGATTCTTTCATTCAAAGAAAATTTGTTTGAAAAATATTCATTGGCTCTAGGTCAAAGAAAAGTTTCTCTGAAACAATGAAATTTCTTTGGTTCAAGGAAATGGTTTTTTGTCCCAATGAAAATTTTTCTCTAATTTAAAATGATTTTCTTCGTTTTGAAGATATTTCTAGGTGAATCAAAAAAATTATGTTTAAGAAACGCTTTCTTTAATTCAAAGCAAATATTTTTCTGACATGGGTGCTCTCCAAATTTTCCTTATCAGTACTACCCAAATACCATCTATGATTAATAATAAATAGAATTCTCAGTTTAGTCGTAGTAGGCTAACCCTTAATTAAACGCGTATACGAGAGGAAAATTATTCCTTAAATTGATCAAGAGTTTTGCACACTTATAAAAAAACACGTGTCAATTATATATCATAGTTCTACAAATATGCAAAGTCTCATTAAAATCGGTGATTAACAGTTCTGAAGGGTTACTGCTAGTATAATAACTAACTATAATTAACAAGACACGGCGGCGAGTTTGTGTGTTCAAAAGTATTATTTTTTCTTCCAAAAATATAATCTGATCACATTTCTTGTAATTGATGCAGTATATGAAACAGATTTTGGGGAAAAGGTCCCTTTCAAAAAATTACATTTTTATAAGGAAAAACCTCATTCTTCTGACTTCCTTCAGACTATTTTTCGTTTCTTCTTTGTCCTTTCAAAAAGTTCTACAAAACATGCCTCTTACTCTTTTTTTGGCATCTTGCCTGGGTTTTAAATAAAAATGCTTTTATTGAAAAAAATGATCCTGTTCAATTTTTTCGAAAAACCCAATCGAAAAAAACGTGGAATTTCTCAAACAGCTTCGATTTAGTTTTGTTTCCCACTTTTCTGTTGAGTTTTTAATGTCTGGGAAAATTTTTTAAATCGAATTTTAGTATTTTTTAATTTTTGTTTAAATTTTTATTTGATTTTGGAAGAAGAAAAGGCTGTTTCTCATAATCCAGAAAGAATAGAGTTACTTGCATTGTTTTAAAATATAATGCATCAAAGAAGTATTGCAAATTTTTTGAAAGTTTCAAAATGGATGCTCATCAATTTAGATGCATAGAAGCTAAATTGTTTTCTAATTAAAACTATTTCCAAATTAGTATTGCAATGCATTTTTAGTTCTGAAATTTAAATTTTAAACAATTTATAATTTTGTAAACTTTAGTTTCATTTCGATTAGGATGTATCCAAATTTTTGTTTCTGAAAATTTGGATAGTTTGAAATCGTAATTGCTACATATTCAATTAGAATTGTTTTCAGTTTAAACGCTTAAAAATTTGTATTCTCTTCAGTCTCGATTTTAAAATATGTTTATTACGTTAAAATTTTTATTCTTTTACACTAAGATAGCCCTGCTGTTAAAACTTGAATCCTGTAATTTAAATTTTTTAAATTAGAAAAACACTGACGGTAAAATCTCAAAATTAGACTTCATCTCCAATTAACATTGTAATAAATGTTTTTGTATTTAGTTTTGAATCTTCGGATATTTTAATTATGAATTATTATTTATTATTATTATTATTCCGGATATATTACAATTTATTATTTTATTATTATTATTTATATTACACGTTGGATACATAGAAAAAACTCGCTGATTTTTTGCGTATTATTAAAGAACACAGGTTAATCCTTTAGTATAAAATACTGCTGAAGTAGCTGAAATAAATTCTGTTCCGTGTCCAAGTGGATGTTTGGCTTGTTCAGCAACAACTTCCCCCTGTGATTGTAACTCTCGTAAAGTCATCTGATCCGAATGTGAATGAAAGGGTCGAAAAATCGGACAAAACTGTTTTTGCGAAAGGGATAGAATTTCCGTACACGTGTTTCTAAAATTGCAATATTTCACTCATACACAGCATAAATAAAAAAATAATAATCCGAATTAAAGTATTTCACTAAATCTATGGATTTTTAGTCAAATTGCAAAAAAATCTTACAAGTATTTTTGAATGCAATTCATCTGTTTACTAGGAATCAATCACAATTATTTTTTATCCAAAATTTAGTAGTAATTTTAAACAATTGTTACATTAAGAATAATATTTAGAAAATAACAGTCACAATATTGATTAATTTTATTACTTGAAAATTATTTGCAATATTTTCATTATTATCATAATTATAGGTAAGGCCGTGGCTACGTGTACCGAATTTTTGGTATGAATAGCTGGATTTTTTCAATACTAACTAGGGGGAAGGGGCTATTTTCACCGAATTTTCAGTCGGAATAGACCATTTTTTCGGTACGTGTAGACACTCCATATACGCAAACATATTACCTAAATGTATGAATAATATGGCGCCATACTTTATTACATTGAGAAAATTTTTTAAATTTTTTGCGTAGGAAAACGTGTTATTAAACCAACAAAACCAGATTTTGTTGCATGAATATTTGTCCCAGTGTACTATCACATATATATTTAGATTTAAATTTTATAAGTGAAATATTCACAGGTTCTTTTACACATAAAAATACGTTTTTAGGGTTCAGAGGCCACAAGAAGGAGTTTACTTAAAGAGTTAATGCCTTCGTGTGTTGAGACGATGTATGAACTTGTAATCGATTACGACGCACTTTAGTGATTAGTCCTTTCAGCTAGGGAGGGTAAATTTATTTTAGTCGCGTGTTTTATTTTGCTGGAATCACGTGGTGTATAATAATTAATCGAAAGTGGAAGATAATATTCCAGAGCCTTCCTCAAATGAAATAGAATAGAGTTTTTTAACCAAAGAATATTATTTAAAGCTCTTGTGTTTGATCGCAGCTCCTGGAGCCAGTGGTAAAATGCGGCATGCTTCTGAAGATTAAAAATTAGTGATGTACTTTTGATAAAGTAATAATAATAATTTGTAATCAAATCATTTCTTATTAAGTTGATGGAAGCTTATGTTATGAAACTGATGAAAGAAATTGTTATCAAATCATATTTCTCCCAGGGAAGGAGCTAAAACTGCAAATTATTATCGCGCTAAAGCCCAGCTAAATTTGCACCAGTGACACATGGGGATTACCGAGTGACAAATGCGTAAAGAATATCAAGAAATTTTTGTTTCGAGGAGAAAAAGAACTTTCTGTGAGTACAATGATATCTAAAAACTGTTGCATTATTAGGTCTCGTTTTTCGGGTTTTCATTTTTGGTATAGATTCTTGGTAAATAAATTGCGCTTGTGACTTTTCACAAAGAATTTTCATTTAAAGTAGTAAACTACGATACAAATACAATATGTAATTACGATGGTTTCTACTATATTTGGACTTATTCAAATAACAATGTTCTATCACGGTATACGCATATTGAAAGATTCTATCTCGGGAATCCGAGTGACAAAGTTCTATCTCTGTGGTAAAATCTGGAAGCTTGCAAATTGCCATGTAAACTGTGTGGCGCATCAGCGCCCTCTATGAGATATAAACCTTCAATTGTCACGATACGAGATAGAACCTTGTCATTCGGACACGTCGATTTCTCTCATATTTTTTACATTTCACTCGAAACATCATATTTATACAGCAGTATATTCGTATATATGGTAAAGTGTCATATTAGTGTCTAAAATGCAAATTCGAAACAAATCTTCTCTGTCCCCCGAGATGCTTGAAGAATAACGGAATCACCTCCCAGTTGGTTCGCTAATACGATTCCGAGCACGTTTTGACTTTCGAGGTTAGGAAGTCACCGTGCCGGCCACCATTACCGGAAAGTACTCGAGACGAGGTGGTAAGTGGATTTTCTTATCCGCTGGATTGCTCACCTCTTACTTTTAGGTGCAACTAAGACGTGTCGTGATTTCACGTCTTTATTCGGTTTTCAACATTTGTGGTCCCAGAAAATGCAAAATTTTCCAAATTTTTTGAAACACTCTCACAAGGGAAGGTCGTCAGTTATGGGTCAAAACTTCATTGTCGAAATTCCCTGACTTTTCCTTGACCAATTTTTAATTTTTCCTGACCAGTAATATAAAAAAACCAAAATTCTAATCTTGTAACATTTTTAATATAGAAATTTCTATAAGTGGAATGAAATATATATTAATTTAAATTTATAAATTTTTTATTTATTATTCTCAGGACTAACTAATCCTAATTTACTCGAAAAAGTGACCAAAAGTGACTAATTTCTAACTCAAAAAGTGACTAATTTGCAATAATAATGTGACTAACGTTCTTTCGAATTTAAAATAATTGAAAAGAATTCGATGAAATTATAAGAATTCCAGGTGAATTTGAACAAAGTCAGGATCAATTTATAAGACTTTCAAAGCAATTCAAGTTAAATTCAAAAAAATCTAAATGAATTGGAAAAAATGCAAAAAATTCCATTCATTTTAGCAAAGTTGGAGTGAAGAGAAGAATTCGATTATATTCAGAAAACTTCAAGGAGAATTAAGCCAATTTAAAGTGAATTTAAAACAAGTCAAATATACGAACAAATTAATTGAATTCAGTAAGTTTGAAATGAATTTAGAAAGAATCAATATAATTTAAAAGAAGTTGACGACATATCTAAGAATCCAAGGTGCGTTTAAAAGACTTCAGAATGAATTAAACAAAAACTAAAAATAATTTCTTTAAAAATCTATTTAGATTTAAGTAGAATTGAGTGAATTTACAAGAATTCAAGTTAATAAAAATATTCAAAAGAATGCTAAAGAATATAAAAGAATTCAGGATAAATAATTAAGAATTAAGGGTGAATTCCAAATTAATTAGAATGAATTGAAAACAATATTTTAAAATTTGAAATACCCTCAAATATTTCAAATATTCATTGAAATCAAATAAAAATTCCTTTGAATTTTTTAAAATATCCTGAATTCATTAAAAATTTATTAAAATACGTCGAGAACTTTCAAAATCCCGTAAAATTATTGTATACCATTATGTATACCATTAAGCCATTTCCCTTTCAGGGTAGGCATGACACTACCCGATTCGGGTAGTGTTTCTAGGTGGATAGTTTCCTTGTAGTTATAAATAACTACAAATTTGGGCTCACCACACCCATAATATGCCAACAGCACACAGTATTCTCGAATGGTCACCCATCCAAGTACTAACCGCGCCCAACGCTGCTTAACTTCAGTGATCTGACGAGAACTAGTTTTTTCAGCGTGGCATGGCCGTTGGCCATTGTAATTCCCGAAAATCTTATAAAATTCCTTGGAATCTTTTAAAATAATTTAAAACCTTGTAGGTCCTATACAATGGTTCCATTTCTTTCGCAATTCTAAGAAATTCTTTAAAATCCTATGTAAATTTTTGTAAACCCCTTAAAATCATTAAAAATACTTGAAAAATTTTAAATTACTTAAAAATACGTTGAAATCTTTAAAAATGCTCTGAAATTTTTCAAGTCCTTTAAAATCTTTTGAAATTCGATGAAATTTTCTAAAGCTCTTGAAAATTCCTTGGAAGTTTTAAAAATATCCTAAAATCTTTCAAATGACTTCAAATTATTGAAATCTATTGAAAATTCCTTGAAATATTTGTAAATATCCTAAAATATTTCAAATCCTTTGAAATCTTTTGAAATCCCTTGAAACTTTTTAAAGACCTTGGAAATTCCTTGGAATTTAATAGTGGTTAACCCACGGGATAATTTATTGAAAGAAAAGTGACTAAAGTTAACATTTCATTTAAGACAGTGGCCATAGTGACTGTATCTTAAAAAAGTGACTAAACAGTGATTTTAGAATAAAAAATTGACTAAAAGTGACTGTGTGGCAGCCCTGATCATTCTTGGCAGTAACTTAAAGTTCTTCTTACAGAAATTCCTTGACTTTTGCAATGTTTTTTTTTTCAAAATCCGTGACTTTTTCCTGACTGTCCCTGTCCAACGAAATTCCCTGACTTTTCACTGACTGGCGGCCACCCTGAATGCACATCACGCCAGTGGCGCTGATGACTATCTTAAAAATGTTTAAGTTTCGTAAAAATCATAATAATATTCTTGGTTGGTGATTGCAAAGTGATTGAAGGTGATTTCCAAGTGATTACAAAGTGGCTACAATGTAAACACTAAAATTTCGATGTATACATGAAGTTGAAGAAAACGTGGTATATTCTAGTGAATTGAATAGTATTGAATTAAGAAGAAATACCGTAATTCAGTAGCGGTTAACCCCTCGTCGGATACCAATGGTTAGCCGTACCATGTGTATTGTGTAGATATAAATCTCTTTCTACACATATATTTGCACACTGCATTTATCTACGTAACTATATAGGCAAGCGTGTTATGTACATGTGGTTTATCTATATTTGTACAAAAGGATAGATCCTCCCGGGTGATTTAGCGGTTGCTCCTGCTGTTAGCTGTTGCCGCACCCTCACGAGCTTGTCATGCGCCATGGCCTGCATATAGCTACATATTCATCCAAAGTGGTATATATACGAGTACACACGCATTTCCACGCAACACCATAAAACGCCACAATAAGGCCACCGCTAGCTTTAAGACGCACACGTGGTCGATTCCTTCAGGGTTCAAACCACTTCGAAGGGCAAGATTCTCTTTCTTCACCACTTTTCCACGATGACATATCAAAAAGGGGGTAAAAGGAGAATTGTGAATGGAAAAACGAAGGAAGAATAAATACGACAACGAGGGTGGAAAAAAACGAGGTGGAAAAAAAATTAATGGTCTCAAAGAAAGTAATGAAGGATGTAACTATTTATAGATCTCTATTTCAGGAAATAAGTAACATTAGTCTGGAATTACAGGAATGGATTTTCATACATGAGGGTAATTTTCCATAAACGAGTCACTTCCTTCCTAGGGTAATCATTTTTGTAAGGCAAATTATTCTAAGGTTTTTTTCACTCTCATTGTACTTATTTTTTTTGTACTGAAGTTTAGTAATATTAATCTTTATAGGAAAGTTGATGTCTCATGTCTCAGGTCAATATGTTTAAGGCAATTCTTTACTGAAATTCGTAAAACTATATCCATACAAATTTCACAAAACTCCATAGAAATTCCAAAAAAATTTCACACAACTATCTGCTGTCCATAATTCCACACGAATTGCACCCAATTTTTTCGGCTCTTCATATAACCATACACAAAAACTTCACAAATTCCACCAAAATTCTAAATAAATTATACATCAATTCTACGCGACTCCACACAGCTTCAGATAACCGTGAAAAAACTTAACAATCTCAATATAACTACACACAATGCCACACAAATTCGACATAAATTTCACAAAACTGTCCATGAAAACTATAAACATTCCACAAAAATGCAAAACAAACTCTAGATAATTCCACATGAATAAACACAAATTGTACGCAACTCCATACAAACTCAACATAATACCACAGCACAACTTCCCATAATAACACACGAATTCGACATTAATTTTAAAAAAATATCCTCTTCAGAATACGCACAAATTCCATAAAACTATCCACGAAGATTTCACACATTCCACACAAACTCTTAAAAAATTTCGAATACATTCCAGACAATTCCCCATAATTCCATCTTACTTCACACAAATTTTACCTCATTGTACATAACTCCACACAAACTCAACACAATCCTACACAAATTCTGAATGAATTTCACAAAACTATCCGCGAAAACTCTACACATTTCTCATACAATTGTAACCAGTTCCCAAAAATTTCAACCGACTCCATACGACACATAATAGCAACAAAATTCCACATGGATACCATAAAAATATCTACGAAAACTCCACTCATTACACACAAATACAAAACAAATTATAAACAAAATCCATACAACTTCACACAACTCTACATGATATACACAAATTCTACATGAATTTCACAAAACTATCTAAGAAGACTCCATATGTGGCGTGGAACGAAGAAACCGACCTTGCAGCACCAAAAATCGAACGCGAGGATTTTAATGAGCGAAAGCATGCCCGATCGAATGAGCCTATTCTCAACACAGAAAAAACAGAAGTGAATTTTCGTTGCGGGAAATTGAAAACACGATTTTCCATGAAAATAGGATTTTCTCGAAAAGCTGAAAAGGTGCTGTAGGGTCGGTTTCTTCGTTCCACGCCACATATACTTGCCACAAACACTCTTAACAAATGATGCACACATTCCAGACAATTTTCCACCAATCCATCCTATTCCGTACAAATTTCACATAATTTTACATATCTTCATAAAAAATGCAACTTAACTTCACATAAATTCCGAATGAATTCTACAAAACTATCCGCGGAAACTGCAAAAATTTCACATAAACTATTAACGAAGTCCAGATAATACCAAACTTCTCCACTCAACATTAACTTCGCACTACACACAATAACATATAAATTCCACATGAATACCATGAAAATATCCACAAAAACTCCACTCATTTCACTAATATTTAAAAC
This sequence comes from Andricus curvator, assembly GCA_932195095.1. NCBI lineage: Eukaryota > Metazoa > Arthropoda > Insecta > Hymenoptera > Cynipidae > Andricus > Andricus curvator. Next base: position 202,088 of record CAKNYM010050351.1, read on the forward strand.
AAATTACAATCAAATTCCAGACAGTTCCATATGAATGCACATGAATCCACACAAATTTCACACAAGACGATACAAATTCAACATAACTCTACATAACTCTACAGAACTTCACACAAAATCTTAACAAATTTCACATAACTACTGAAAACTGTCGACGAAAACTGCAGAATTTGTACACCATTGTTTGTACAGTTATGTCGAATTGTGTGGAGTTTGTGTAACAGCGTTACTTAAGGGTCTTCCCCGGCCTTGATTTTCAGCTCATGTATTACAAATGACAAGTTTTCTCCTACAACGATGAATTGTTTGATGTAATCGTGAGATTTTGCAATTTTTAATTTATAGTGGGTACAACGGTAACGTGTAACAATATAAGAATATCAGTAACGAACAAATGCACGTTACTATTTATCTTTTAATTAAATTCTTATATATTATTATATCTCATAACTTGATTAATTTTGCTTTACTCAATATGATTTTGAATTAAGTTGACTCTACGGGTCCGGATCATGTAACAAGCGGCAAGTAACATTTAGACATGTCGCATTGCGGCATGTCACATTGTGACTTCTTACATTTGTGGCATGCCACACTTGACCACAAAGAATGATCAAAAATGAGTGGCGTGAGTTAAATCATTTATCTGACAAATCACAGCCGTGCCTTCCCTCAACAAGAGACGTTGAAAAGGGGTAGGGGTGTGACCTACCTTATTTTTGTGGATAATCACAGGCGTACCTCTCCGCACTTTTGCTAATTTTTTATAGAGTTTAAATTTTTCCGAATGAGAGATGCCGCAATGCGTCCTACCGCGAATGTGACTTGCCGCTTGTCACATAACCCATCGCCGATTTTACCTTGAATTAAGTTGAATGTGGTTGACTCTAATTTTCTAGAATTTACTCAAATAACTTGGAATTTAGTTGAATTCACTTTGAATCTGGTTTTAATCACTTGAATTTAATTAAATTTGTTTAAGTTTAATTTAATTCTCTGAAGTTGAGGTCAACTTTGCCGAACCTAGTTTAATTTTGTAAATGCAGTTAAATTGACGTTGAATTTAGATTCACTAAAATACATGTTTATTGAACCAAATCAAGTTGTTGTTTCAACTCAAAATTACACCGAATGAGGCATACTGTTGTTGATCGATGTTTCACAGTAATAGAAATCACTTCAATTTACTTGAATTTTCCTAGTTTTACTTTACCTCGAAACAATATTAAAATTGCAAACTAATGTTGAACAAGTCCTCATAGAAGTTTAAATATATCTTTTATTCAATTCCCTCTAACTCTTAATAGGTAAATCTTCCTTTTTACCCATGAAATGGATTAAAACCCTCGTTTATTCAGGATTCAGAATTCTAATCACAAATGCACTTTTCAAGAGGATTTCTCAGTTAAGAATTAAAGGACAAAAATAAAATTACTTTGGAATTGCTCTGGTCCTTTATGCAATGAGGACTGTCGAGAATTATCTCGCTCATGCACTGACTACCATTATATGACCCGGACAATAAAGCGATCACAATATCCATGTATGTGTATACGGAACAAGTACCTAGTACCGTTATTCCTACATAAGTCCAGCTGCAGAATGAAAATCCGGCTCGTATTACGTCGTATGTAACGCAATTGTTTTACGGCTGGAGGTATTATCTTGAAAATCCACTTTTCAAGTCGGCCCCTGCGATTCACAAAGGTCGCTTATATGCAGGATTCCGTATGTCAAAGGCAGATGTAAATTTATGTTTTTTAAGCCTCTTATATACACGAGAAATTTCATGGGGCAGTTATATTGACTCCCTTTTAACTGCAGAGGAAGTAATAGATGGTACTGGGTATGAGAAACTTGTTGAATCTAAAACCATACGAATAAAATGAATAAAACAAATCCTCTCTTACTTTTTCTTTTTCATTTCGCCATTTTGTCATATACAGACGTATCTTTTTTTATTAAGCAGAAAATATTGCAGAAGATTCGTGAAAATGAAACAATTTTTCACTGAGATCCACTTTTCTTATAAACAACCATAGTTACCGAAAGCAAATTTGATATATTCTGTAGGATTTCAATATTTGAAAAATAGATATGGGAATGAACATTAATTACGTAAGGATTATTTTTGAAATATTAGATCCCCTCCCACCTGTTGTAATGATTCATAAGATTTTTGTGACCCCCCACCCCCTTGTTACGTAAGATTATATATTTTTGCTATATATATATACTTTTCCGCTGCTGAACCAGATTGTATCAAGAACTTCTGGTGGAAGAAGTTTACTTTTACACACCACCATTTGGCCCGCATATTCACCTCATATTTAGACTCGGAAACGCCCATTCCGCAGTGGCTGGTGTTAGGACGCACTATACTCCTGCCGAAAAAAGGCATCTTGTCCAACCCAGAGAATTACAGGCCAATAACTTGTATGAACACACTGTATAAGATCTTTACAGCTGTCCTAAACAACATGATTGTTCGACGAATTGAGCCTGTGTGGCGAGAGATGTACGAACAACGTGGCTCGAAAAAAGGTGTAGCAGGCTGTCGAGAAAACCTGCTAATTGACAGGTGTGTCTGTAAAGACGCTGCAGCCCATCAGCGTGTCCTGGTAATGGCCTGAATTGACTACCAGAAAGCTTTCGATTCAACCTCTCTTAGAATTATCATTTGTCTGTTGGAAAGCTTGAAGGTAAATCCACACATAGTGAGATGCATAGAGAGATTGATGTCTCTTTGGAAAACTAGATTTACTATCTCATCTAGAAACTATCGTGTGACAGCGAACAACGTCACCTTCCAGGGGGGCGTCTTTCAGGGCGACACCATGAGCCCTTTGATTTTTTGCATCGCACTTCTGCCTCTATCTCTCGCACTAAGAAATTCTTCTTGATACCTCTGTGGCGACACTAATTAGCGCAAGCATAAGGTCACTCATGTATTTTATATGGATGACCTGATGATCTATGCCTCTGGTAAAAGCAAACTTCAAAGTGCCATAAATATTGTCAAGAAGTACACAGGAGAGATTGGGATGGACTTTGGTTTGGACAAGTGTGCCAACATTAATCTGAAGAAAGGAAAGATTACTGGCGTTCCCAAGGACCCTGAGCTTGTGGATATACGTGTTATTAGTCATCTTAGTACTGGAGAGACCTATACATATCTGGGCGTGCCTCAAAGCCGCATTCAGGACGTAACATCAGTGAAGGAGTCTCTCCGAAGCAGATACAAGCATCTTCTTCGACAGATTTGGTGTTCCAATCTGTCGGCGTTGAACAAGGTATCTGCGAATAACATGCTTGCCGTCCCGGTTCTACTCTACTCGTTTGAGTTGGTTCAATGGACGAAGAACGAGCTTAAGGCCCTTGATATCAGCACACGTAAGCTCATGCATATGCATGAAAGCTTGAATATCAATTCGCCAGTTCCACGATTATACATTTCAGCCGTCATGGCGGACGCGACTTCTGAATCTCCTGTGTCTTTATAACCGAATTGTTCTAAGTACAGCTTACATCGTTGCCAATGGCAGAGTCCTAAAAATGGTCAGGAACCACGAGATGATTGGCAAAGGAGCGTTCCTTTACAAAGCCGCGGAGCAAGCGGCCGAGACCCTTGGCCTGAATTTTAACATCAGAAGTGAGGAAAGTGCATAACTCCATGTAGCTGCTTCATTTCTAAAAGCCGAAGTAAAGAAAGCAGAGTTTGAAAAATTTCATCCAGAGCTCCTCGACAAGAAAATGCACGGAAACTTCACAGAAATGTAGAAAAACAGTCCTTGTCGAAGGAGCTAACTTTTGCTTTCCTCAGATCATCAGGGCTTAATTCAGGTACAGAGGGTTTTATTTTCGCATGCCAGGACGGTGTCATTTCCACCTTAGGATACCGTGAGCGCATTTTATGTCAAGAAGTTCCCAATGATAGGTGCAGAGCGTGTCATGCACACGCTGAATACCTAGAACACATACTATCGGGGTGTCCGACCAACACAGGAACGACGTATATCTATAGACATAATGCGGCCCTAAGAGTGCTTTATTACCAACTTTGTCGCTCTTACGGTGTTGGTCGCGACCGTGCCCTGCCGAACGCTCCAAGGGAGAAAGATTCAATTGTCCAAAATGAGAAGTGCCAAATTTTCTGGAACTACGATTTTCGGGCAGCAGTCACCGTTGCGCACTCGAGGCCTGACATTGTTCTCCAAGACTTCGAGAAACGAACTATATTCGTGATCGAATTCTCGGCTCCGTCCGAATAAATTACTTCAAAGGAGAAAGTAAAAGAGGAGAGGCATCAAGACCTTAAAAGGGAGCTGCAAGGACTGTACCCAAAACATTCGGTACAAGTACTTGTAATTGTCCTTGTGATAGGTGCTCTCGGAGGTGCGAAATTATCACTGGTTCGTAACCGTGAAGCCATACCCGCGTTCCAAAAATATGTCAAGGCACTTGCGAGATGGATGCAGAAAGCTGTCATTCTTGGGTCGCTTCGTGTCCTCAAGACACAAGAGGGTTTCGCCGACCTGTCGTTGTGATTTCATCGTGCCCTGTGACCACCCATCTCACGGTTGTGAGACGTGGCCATAAGTGTGATTTACCGCGTTTCTACTGGGAGCCCGTGTCATTTTTTAGATGGCAGTTGCTCTCAGTGGGACCCTGCTGATCATCATCATTATCAAAAAACATTCACTTCATAGGACTTTTTCGCACGATTTCGGTAAAGGGCTATCTAACGCTCACTTTTCTGGGCGCTCTGCACTCTCATAGCATGGTGGTTTCGAATAAAATATCGTACATCTCTCGTAGGGTTACACACGTCTTCATGTGGAATTCAGTATTCCCGAACATTGACCTCCCTGTGTGAAGACGTGCCTAAACTTTCTCGTGATATAATATACTACTAATGGGCTTTAAAAATTTCAAGAGATAACAGGAGATCAGGAAAGAATCCCACGGATTTAAAAGGTTCCAATGATTTTCAAAGGGATTTAAAAGACTTCAAGGAATGTCGTAATATATCGAAATATGTATTTCGCGGAATTTTAAGTATTTTAAGGGAGTTCCACAGTTTTTAAAGGATTTTAAGAGATTTCCAGGAAGCTTAATTATTTTAAAGTGGTTTCAAGAGATTAGGTACGATCTCCACGAAATTCAAAGGATTTCAAAGGATTTAAGAGATTATGAAATATTTTATTAAAGTCACGAATTTTGAAGTATTTAAAAGGAGATCCGGAAATACCAAAGTATTTTCACGAGTTTTCAAGGATGTCAGGGGTCTTTTATTGAAATTCGAAGATTTGAAGAGATTATATATGGAATTTCACAGGATTTCAAAAGATTTGCAAAGATTTTAAAGAACCCAATGGGGTTTTAACGTATTTCGAGAGTTTTAAAACAGTTTCCGAATATTATAACAAAATTTTCAGGAATTGTCATTTAAAAATATTTAAAGGAATTTCAGGAGATTCAGAAAGATTTAAACGGATTTAAAAGATTTCAATGAATTTTAAATGGATTTCAAGGACTTCAAGAGATCTTGTCATATTTCAAAATATTTCACTGAATTTAAAGTTTTTAAACGATTTTTAGAGATTTTATGGGATTTCCAACAGCCATACCACGCTGAAAATACCAGTTCTCGTCAGATCACTGAAGTTAAGCAGCGTTGGGCGCGGTTAGTACTTGGATGGGTGACCATTCGAGAAAACTGAGTGCTGTTGGCACATCGTGGGTGTGGTGAGCCCACACTTGTAGTTATTTACTACAAGAAACTATCCACCTAGAAACACTACCCGAATCGGGTAGTGTCACGCCTACCCTGAAAGGGAAATGGCTTAATGGTATACTTACTCTATGGAGTTCCAAAGATTAAAAGGGATTTTTATGAGATCTTAAAGATTTCACGCGATTTTAAAACATGTGACAGATTCTTAACTAATTTTAAGGGATTTCCACATTTTTAAAAGGATTTCAAGAGGGTTTTAAGAGATTTAAAAATATTTTGAAATAAATCACTGGATTTTAAAGGATCTTGAAGGATTTCAAGACATATCAAAGTATCAAAGTTTCGATGATTTCACGGGATTCAAAGGACTTTAAGTGTTTCCAAAAGATTTCAAAGTATATGCACGGATGCTAAAGGATTTCATGAGATATAAAATGATCTTAAAATATTTTAAGGGATTTCAAGAGATTCTGAAAGACTCAAAGAATTTTTAGGGATTTTTACAGTTTTAAAAGAATTTCAAGGGATTTCCAGAAATCTCAATCATTTTAAAGGGATTTCAAAAGATTTTCAAAGATTTCAAATGATTTTAAAGGTTTTTAGGAGATACAAAAGTATTTTGACGAATTTTGCACGATGTAAGATGGTTTTAATAGGATTTTCAAGATTTGAAAGAATTTCATAAGATTTCAAAAGATTTCACGGGATTTAAAAACATTGTAAAGATTTCCAGAGATCCCACGAGATTTTATTAAAAGTGTACATCAGATTTCCAGAATGGTTAACTTATCGACTCTATATTTATTGGTCGTGTATAAAAAATAAAGCAATTAATGATATCTTGTATATATAATAGTATACAAAGTAATTTTAACAGTTAAAACTGGATTCAATTAGCATGGTTAAAAAAATAATTAGAAAGGGGAATCTATCATAAGAAAAGCTTTGGACTCCCCCCCCCCCCCCCGAATGAAGGATTCGTAAGATTTTTTAGACCCCCTCCCCCGCAACTACTTATTAAATGTCAGTTAAAATAGTAGTTCACAAATATATTTATCAAAATGTGTGATGATTGTACCTAATTAAAGAATAAAATACTAGCTCCCCTACCCATTAGATAAGTCTAACCTTTGCACACCTTTTCTACTTAATAATATATGTACAGTTAGTTTTCAGGATAAGTTGTCTTGCTAGAAGGCAGCTGTTTGTTCGAACCTCGCGCTCGTTTTAAAATTTATTTTCAGATTGCCATTTCTTTTATACGATTTACTCGTATCGCATGGACGATTTCAATCTCTTTACAGTTGGCAATATAAAATGTCGATAACGATGTCTCGTTATATAAACGTGATTATTATCCTACACGATTACGTGAAATGACACTGAGGTCCTACCATGGACTCATAGAAGTTAATAACATTCATGGATACTTTCCCCCGAGTGAAATTGTACCGAACAAACTCGAAAACAGATCTAAAAAAATTTTTGTTTCAACTCACCTAACCACCCACTTCAATTTCCAAGAAAACAAAAATAAATCCTAAAAACTCAGGCTACTTTGGGATACTTCCCCGAGAGTGAAATTATACTGAATAAACTTGAAACGAGATCTAAAAAAAAATTCGTTTCAACTCACCTAACCACCCACTTTAATTTCCAAGAAAAAAATACTGCAAACTCGGAAATTTCCCTTCGATGAAAAAATACATAGAAGTCTGAGAAATAAAAGACAGAAAAAGCAAGTTTTCCATGTAGTGATTTTTCAATTTTTACAATCTCATTCTAATGTGAAGGTATTGGTTTTATGTAAAATTTGACATAGTCGGTTTTCATCAAATCTCCACGTTTTGAGACCCCCTGAGAAAAAACGATTTTTACGAAGGTGTCTGTCTGTAGTCTGTCTGTCTGTCTGTCTGTAGCCACGATAACTTTTGAAAAATGATCAGATTTGATTGAGCTTTGGCACACTTTTTTATGGCCGAAAAATAGAAAACGAGTTCGTTACCCAGCTATTTTGGATGAAAATCCAAAAAGTGAGCACATTTTGAAAATTTTTGAGACCACTTTTTTTGAAGATTTGAAAATTCTATGTACGGTTATTAGTAGTACGCAAAATGATGAACAAAATATTCTTATGACTTTTCGTAATAAAAATGAAATTACTGGTGTTATAGCATTTTCAAAAGTCTAAAAAACAAACGAAAATGAACATTTTAAGCCGAAAAACGCACGATATAAAAAAAAGTCAAGAGGAGAGAAACGTTGATTCCTGAACACCCTATAATATTTTCATAACAACTTTTTGAATTTTTTGAAAAATAAAAAATTCAAATTTTGATCGCACAAAAAATTAATGAAAAATCAAAAAAGCCATTTTGCTGTCAAACTATGCAAGATACCAGAAAAGATCATATCATCAAAATTGTGCACCTAAAAAAGATCTACAAATTTCTTATCATTTACTTTTTGATATGACGTGTTGTTTTTGTTTTATTCGTAAAAAACAGCATTGGAAATAGAAAAATCAAATTTTCAGACGAATATTACCAGCTACGAAAAAATGACTGAAACAAAATTTGTTCATCCAAGGAAGAGGTACAAATTTATTGTGACTCATGTTTCGAAAGGATGCGTGGTTTTTGTTTTATTCGTGAAAATAACATTGACAGGAAAAAAAATCAAATTTTTGAAAAAACAATGCAAGGTATACGAAAACATATAAATGAACAAAAATTGTGCATTCAAAAAAGACTTACAAACCCGTAATCAATTTTCGTGGTAAGAATATATTCAAAATGAAAAAATTAACTTTTTTGAAAAACGGCACAAGCTAAAATAAAATGTTAACTAATAAAATTTGTCGCCTGAATTATATCATTACTTTTCATTTGAAATCAAATACAAATTTAGTAATTTGTATCTGAAGAACATATAACACGAAGCACAAAGTGCGCGCTCAGTGTATTTACCAAATCGCACGCCGTAAGTGCGCTCAAACTTTGTTGTTTTTATCATACGGTTCAAATGATTTTCAAATCAAATATCGAGCGCGAAGCGCGAGTGTCTGGATGAGAATGTGTTCCTTAAGGTCGATAGAACCTTGAGTAAATAAAGTTCCTTTTCAGTCTAAAATAAAAACAAATTTAACAATCACTTAAGATGTAGAGGTTTTGATAATTTTATAATATTTGCAAACAAACTTTTTCTTTTCATCGAAGTCGAACACGAAGTTCAAAAATCTAGAGGAGTCGAGCGTAAAGCGCGATGTAAATACGCCCGAGCGCGTAGCGCGAGGTGAATACATAATCGAGCGCGAAGCGCGAGATCCAACAGTCGCGCACCCTAAATATATATTAGAGAAATAGATAAATAGACATTAGACACAAATTCAAGAAGCTGAGTAAATCAAAACTAAATAAACTAAAAAACGTGAGTTTTCAAATTGGCTGTGTCAAGGTTCACCGAAATCCGGCGAGCGCAAAACAAATATTTTCGGTGTACCTAGACACTTCGTTTTAAATTTGGCGGTTTATCTATTTTTCATTCTTTTAACTTCTTAAAATGTTTAAAAATGTTTTTTATCAGTAGAAATTTTATCAGTAGAAATTTGTTTTGAATTCTTTAGAATTTTTTTCTTTTTTTAAGGAAACTTCTTTTCGGACGGGAGTGAATTGAAAAAAACACCGACCGAACGAACGACGGATTCCATATCTCTATGTCTCTCTCTTACAAGTACATATACTTTCTATACCCTCTCTCTATATTTGCGTCTCCCTTTGGTGCGGCGATTTGCAATTGTTCTATAGACTCCTTTTCGATATCCCCACTACTACCACGCTAAGCAAAGCATGTATATGCTCTCTCTCTCTCTGCACTCTCTCACTATACGATCTCCTCAAAACTCATGATGATACCTCACGAAAAATTTCAAACCTAATCCATGAAAGTTTCACTTCTGCCTTGTGGCCCCACTGACACACACTGGTTTTTTCTACTTACATTTTACCAGTAAACAGCCCTTAGGCGTTGAAGAAGTTGCTTTTTAATTCAGCAGAAATAAAATAATTTCCAAAGACACAAAAGATGCTACCTAAAAAACCAGCTATCTTTCCGTTTTCGATTCATCGGACTTTTCATTTTTTTAGTTTATTTTTATCTGTAAGAACTTCTCAGACGTTTAAAACATTTTTTAAAGATAATTGGAAAATGGTAAAAACAAAAACTACAATATTTAAAATAATTTTCTGCATTTACATTTTCCGTTCACCACATTTATCAAATATTTTTCTGATGCATTCTTGAGAGTAGAAAGCCCTACAATCGCACCGTATAATACGTATAAATCACGATGAAATAGGATTTTTTCCAGACAGCCTCAATTTTACTTTGGGTTTCGGGTAAAGCGCGATTTGATTGAGGGATTTTAAGCTCCTTCCTTCCCGAAACAATTTTCCATCGAAAAAGGGGATTTTGATACTTTTTATCGAGCTTCTCGGCTATCATAATGCGAGTGTAACCACACTGTGCTCAACTTTAATGACAGCAAGAAAATACAGACATAATTAATCTCCGACAGGGAAGGCGTATACCGCTTTATTTTACACTTTGTCCAATCAAGCGCAGATGTTTGAGCTTATAGCTGCATAAAATTCGTCAAGTTGCTAGGCAAGAAGTTAATTGTTTTTTTTTATCAACACAGCAGATTTCTCCTTAGAGTATCAAGTTTCATATTTTCTGTGTAAAAATTGAATAAGAGTTTATTTTAATAGTAGATAAATTGTGGTTAATTGTTATAATAACAAAAATTATATAATGTTTTTGCAATTATTCTACATTTTGGAAGCGTGAAAGTAAAAATTAAGGTTATTCTGAAATTCTTAATGTAATCCTAATACTTTGTCAAGCCTTAAAGTTTTTTAGAAACTTTTGAATTAATATTAAGACTTTTCAACTTAGCTTTGTTTCTTCAGCATTCATGAAGAGTCATTCATAAATTATGTCATAGCTTTTTTTGGGTGGGAGGAGGCAGGAGGTCGGAAAAATGTTACGATCAGTTGCAGGAGAGGGGGTCGATAGCGTTACGTAATATTTTTAACAATTTAACCTTAGAGGAAATACAAGTGATTTTATAGGATTTCCGAGAACTTGATGTAATTTCACAGAATTTCAAGGGATTTTATAATATTTTAATGGAATTTCAAAGAATTAATCAACAAGAATTGAGGGATTTTAAGGAATTTCAAAGATTTAAAGAAATTTTTCAATTTTATAAGGTATTACCAAAGATTTTGAAGAATTTCGAACATTTTTAGATATTTCAATGATTTCTAAGTAATTTCAATGTATTTACAGAATTTGACGTTTTCAAGAGATTTTAAAGGATTTTAAAGAGTTTAGGCTATTTTAGAAGTTTCCAAGGCATTTTATAAAAGCTGTAAACAATTTCAAGGGTTTTAAAATTATTAGGAAATATTCAGGGTATTTTAAAGAATTCCAAGAAATTTTGAAGAGATTTGAACAATTTTAAGGTAAATTTAAAAGTAATTTTAAGGAACTTTAAAGGCTTTCCATAAGTTATTTAATTGAATTTCCTAGGATGCCAAAGGATTTTATAGGACTTAGGATATTTGAAGCGACTTCAATGAAGTTCAAGGAATAGCATCAGATTTCATTTACCTTCACAGGATTTTAAGGGGCTTCATAATATTCTAATTAATTTTCATAGAATTAATTCACAACAATCGAGGGATTAAAAATCATTTCAAGGATTTGGAGAGATTTTCATCATTTCAAGATATTTCCAAAGAATGAAAAGAATCAAAACAATTTTAGGATACTTCACAAGATTCAAAGGAATTGCAATACATTTCAAAGGATTTAAAAGATTTCAGGGTATGTTAAAAGATTGCAAGAAAATTTCAAGAGCATTAAAAAATTGCAAGAAATTTGAAAGGATTATAAGGAATTTCAAGGAAAATCATCAGATTTCATGTAACTTTACGGGATTTCAAGAGATTTTTTAATATCCAAATGCATTTTCAAAAAATTAATTCCCAAGAATTAAGTGATTTCGAACAATTGAAAAAAATTTTAAGAGATTTTCAAATATTTCAAGAAATTTTTATTTCAAAATTTTGTAAATTACTACAACCCTCAAAATCATTAAAAAATGTAAAGTTAATCGGGCTTTCCACTATTCATTAAATGCACCCTTAGATTTGATGATATAATTTTCTAGATTTGTCGACAGATTAAGTAGGAAGCCAAAATATATAAAAATAATAATAAATAAAACTAATAATTATTTTCAATGATTGTTTTTGATGAATATTTTTCCATTAGATGACACAACTCTTCATGCGATTTAATGTTCGAGGATAGTATAGTTCATTTGTTGCATGTTCCATATGGTTTTGATTTTTTTTTCTTTTCATTTTAATAACTTCTAATTATTTGATAATTCGGGGGTCTCGGGTAGTAAGTAACGAAATTATTTTTGAGAAGACGTGACTGAAAATATTTAGAAAAATTACGTAACATATACGGGGGGGGGGGGCAAATTACTTTGTTTCTGCTTATCATATATGGGAGGGGAGGGCAAAAAATTGGCAAAAAATGTGTTAGGTAATTTATGGATAGCCCCTTAGCTATTAGATGAAATATTTCAAAATTTCTACCAGAAATCAATAATAAAATTTGTATATCCACTCCAGATATTTCTATTATAATTTCTAAATGTTTAATGTCCGTTTATAATAATTTACGATACCTTTTTTCCGGAAATTTCTTTTCGGCACTTTTGAATTTTTGTAATTTTTGTAACTTAGTAAATTTATTTTAATCCCTTATACCTATACATTTTTTGCAAATTTACTTTAAATCAATTATTTTTAATTTATCTTCATGAAACAAAAAATTTGCAGAATTTCGAAAAAATCTTAAACGTAAATCTTTTTTATAATCTAAATAATATGTCCAAGCGCTTCAGATTCATATATTTGTATTAATAAGCTATTAATTTTAGAAATTATGCTAGAACGTCGTTGGTGATTTGAAAAACTCTTTCATATTGAAAAATTGAAAATATAAAATTCATATGAAAAAATGCTTTTTTCACTTTTCATATGAAAAATATATGGTTAAAAAATTAGCAATTTAATTCTTGTTATTGTTATCGACTTTCCGCTATGCTTACTGGCTCCTGAAAAATACTGAAAATTCAAATTACAAAAAATAAAATATAAGTAATTATATAATTGTATATGTTCAAATTCAAGTTTTGAAAAATTATGAAAATTTAAAAACAATTTCTGCTATTGATTCCACTCATTTTTATTTCAATCAGGCCTTTTTAATCTTTATTATTTTAACGGAAACAGCCAAAATTATTTCTATTTAATTCGGGCTATATTTAGACTTCAAACATTATGACATCAGCTACAATACAATATCTTTGTTTTAACTATTTAATATGTCAGTAATTAATAATAATAGTAAAAATGAATCGAGAAATAAATTATGTTGTGAATATCCATTTTACAGATTTTCCCAATATGGTTGGTTCTTTCCAACGATATTTGTGGCCAGAGCACGAATAATAAGTTTATTGCTCTGTTGATATCACATTTATGTGCAAGTGAGCCAACTTCCATGAAAATATTTTTATAAGGATGTTTAAAAAAATACATAAAATACTCATTAAAATATACTTCAAGTAGTTTATTCTGTTATAATTAGAAAATTCAAATACTACGGTCAAAAGTCAAAATATGATGTAGAAAATTTTGAATTTAGAGTTGTTCTTCAAGACTTCAGATATATCATTTTAATCGAATTATCAATATTTATATCGTAGTATGTGACATTCATACACTTTGAAGGCTATAAAGGTTCAACTCAAAACCAAATTGTGGAATAATGAATTTTAATTAAATCAATTTCCATAAATTTGAATTGAAAATCTTATATCATTTACAAAAATTGATAAGGTTCAGGATCAGACATTTGATCTCCCATCTGTGAATTATCAAATTTCTGATCCAGAACATGATATATTATGGAAATTGAGGAAAAATTAACCTATTCAATATTTTTGCAATAGCTATAGTGTAGAAATGTTAAATAATTTATTTTTAGTTCCCGAACCCTTAGGATATTACTCAATTTAATTTAAATTGTAAAACTGCTATGAGGGTCCCCAAATCAAAATTTTTAGTACCCTGTCACGGTCTGTGACCGTTATGAAACGCAATTATTATTTAGAGACTTTTGTTTTCAAGAATTTTGTTTTTTTGAATGAAAGCTTTGCTTTGCAATTGAAACCTCAAGGTGAAAAATTAAATTCAAAGTTATTCCAACATTTTATAAGTTCAAAAAAAATTTCAGCTTCAACAGTTCAAATTTTTTAATTTCATTGACCATGAAAAATTGTTGCAAAACGGGAAAAACTGGGAAAATGTCCGGGAATTTTTTTCCTCGATTATAACGGTCACTCTGAAAACTCAATTTAACTCAACTATAACCGTGTTATCAGCAATCAAAAATAGAGGAGCGGCTGGAATTTTCATCAAAAATTCCTAACGGCTAAATTTATAACTTGCAAATGCGCTTTTATGTTCAATCAATCCGAAATGTTGTTGCAATTAATTGACAAAGATGGTAATCAGTGGAAAATGTGAGGGAGGCCACATTAACGCTGAGGTTAACTTCTTCTTATGAGACTGCAATTGGTTTGATGGGCTGAAAATAGAACGCGTATGCGCAAACTGGTGATGGTAATTAGTATGGGAGTTACACGCACACACCGTGCAACCAGCCTCCGAGCGGGAGCGCATGTAATTTTCAGAATTTTATCAGATTAGGAATTTTTTGAGCGCATTTTCAATATAATTTTTTCAGTCCGACAGATAAATTATAATTTTATTAGAGTAAAATAAATTTCAGTATAAAGTAGATATTAAAACAAAATTAATTTCTTTATGAAAATCGTATCAGCCCATACGATTTTGATCGCCGATTACTCGGTTATAGTTAGGGTGTAAAGTTTTTAATTTATGGTGCATTTGATTGTATCAAGTAAATTCAAATTTATAATGGCTAGCTGAAAAAATTAAATCGGAGGGGGCCAGTCAAGAGACCTAAAGTCTATCATTTGAATTTATTTTTAATTTAAATCTAATCTGAAATATTTTCAAGTACAGTTGATTAAAAATTTTAGGACCCATTTCTCAGAAGTTACAATTATATTTATACTGTATTTAGTTTCATTTTATTTCAAAATTGATTAATTTATCTTAATTTAATAATCAGTTCATTAATTCACTTTTGTTGAAAAAGTTATTAATCATTTGATTGTACTATTTTGTGGGTTTGACCAGTACATTTTTGTGGCATAAGTTTTAAGACAGATGGAAAATTAGTTTCATCATACCGGAGGTATAAATGTGACCAAGGTGCTGCTAACGGATCGATTTTTGCAGTATCTCGCTCTCCATTGGTTGAAAGGATATTTTATTTAAGAACCAGGAAGCGCATTCATCTCCGGCTTATCGGATATTGTTATCGTTTGATCCGGAAGTACCACGTTTGTGCCTGCACTCAGAAAACGTGAAATCCACTCAAGTCGTTTGATTCCACCCTGAGAACAAAGGCAGCCTTTGAAGTAGTATAAACATTTACACGAAAAAAAGTTGACTTTCGTACTGGATTTTTTGTTCAAATGGCGAAAAGCCAATTCGATATGAAGGGTTTCATGGGTACAAACAAAACTACATGGCGATAAATGTGCAAAAATTATATTCTGAAGATGTGCAAAATTGATCCTTCTCTAAAAAATAGATTATTAAAAAAATTCTCAATTTCCACAAAGAATGAAAAATATTGTGAAAATGTTATAATTTATTTAAGTTTCCAAAACCTTTAGAATATTCGCCAATTCAGTTTAAACTGAACGAAATATTTTAAGACTTTGTAAAGATTTTTTGTAGAAGCACCTATAAAATAATTAAAAATTTGCTTGATTTTAAGTAGTAACGTTTTTCTTCTTCTTTGAATTAAAGAAATGATTTGTTTGATACTCCGACACTCTTCTATAGCGAACGACACTGAGAAAGAAAATAGCCTTTCATCTCCCCTACACCTCCCACATTCCCCTCCTTGAAAAAAGTATAAAATTATATTTATTTTGAAAAAGTGACGATAACTTGCAGTATTGTGACTAATCATAAAAAGCTGCTTGCGAAAACAAGATGAGACTCATTTAGTACAATTCATGCAATAATAAAAGTGTGTTTGATTGTAATACATGATTCAGTGAGAAAAAATAAAAGCTTTGTATATTTAAGTTAATATTTTTGTTAATCCAACTAATTTAATAATTAAAATCAGCATTGTGACTATTCTTTTCAAATTTTTGTTTTTGATTGGTAGTTCAATGTACTGCATATTTTGTATCGTTTTATATAACTGAATATTAGAATGGGCCGAAAAAAGTCAAAATGATTAGATTTCTTAGTAATAGCACTGAAATTTTCAATCAACTTGCCCAATAGTGAAAAATATAAAAAAAATTTTATTCGTTCGTAATGCCACAAAGAAACTTTTCAGTGCTATTACTGAGAAGTCCAATCATTTTGAGTCTTTTCGGCTCACTC
This sequence comes from Andricus curvator, assembly GCA_932195095.1. NCBI lineage: Eukaryota > Metazoa > Arthropoda > Insecta > Hymenoptera > Cynipidae > Andricus > Andricus curvator. The sequence goes on from CAKNYM010050351.1 coordinate 218,477, forward strand.
TACTACTCAATTATACCTATAAAACATTAACTGCATTTAAAAGGTCACATCAGCGAATCCAAGCGAAAAATTGTTAAAGAATACTCACAATGCTGATTTTAAAGTATATTAAACATATGCACTCAAGGCTCGGAATTATAAAAATATCATAGGCATTAAGATCTACGAGACAATTTAAGTTTTTGCAAAAAAATTTTTTTTTTTAATTATCCTGACCAGAAAATAGTTTAGCACTCGATATACTTACGTAATTTCCTCCTCATATAAGTACCAATTTAGCAAAAACATTTATGCAAAAAAGGTGGAATTTTTGAGAAAATTGACTTTGAATATTTTTAGACAAACATTAGCAGTTTTCGTAATTTTGAATATTTCTTCAATTTTCTAATGTATTTTGAAAAAGGACCATTATCCTTTGTAGGCTACAGGTCGACTGAGCTGCTAAAAATGATACATGTTTCATGTTTTTTAAATCTGATGAGTCCAGTATAGGGTGGTCCATTTTTTTCAAATTTTCGCGCATATTCCCCCACCCCATACATTTGTTCGAATCCACAAAAATATAAATGCGTTTAAAAAAATGACATTTAGAGGTCCCGAAAGTTCCATGAAGTTTAACACGAATTTTCTATAAGAAATTCGTGTAGATTACAAAAAAAAATTACTTTCCGCATTTCACACTGATTAGTCTGTTTTATGAAGTTATATACCCCTCTTCTTCACGGGAATATTCAAGAAAATTTGGAAAAAAATATTTCAAGTGAATTTTTGGACCACCTCAGTGTCCAGTTTCTATATAAATGAACAACACGTATGCGCAAAAGTTATTTTTCAACGATTTTTTGTAAAACCCAAAAGGTTTTATTCAAATCGATGAAGAATTGGACGAGATATCCACAAAAGGGGTAAGTGCATAGATAGTTTGAGTAAATATTTTCACGATTTTTTACTTGGTGACGATTACTGCCGCGAATCATGATAATAAATCATCAAATAACTGATGTGGAATCCATAAATTTTGGATATGAATGTAATTCGAAAATGGTAAAACAGTAATTTCACGAACGGTATTGTTTCAAGATCATATAAAATTTCTACTTTTATTTGGAAGGGGTCCAAAAGTTACTGGTTTGAAGTTCTTCTTGTTTTCCATGTTTATTTTTCCTAGATCGATGTCTCGTTTGCTAGCGCCTTTTGGTGCTTGTCGTAAAGGCAACAGATGCATTATTCAATTCCTAAGTGAAGATCACAAAAAACAAACTCATGACAGTATCGACATCGAAATTCGTCTTTACGAGGGACATTTGATTATATTATCATCCCAACCCGTCGATGAAAGGCCCCCATATATTGTGATTACTTCTAGCTTCCTTCTTATGTACAGATTTTTCACCATTTTCCACACTCATTTTCATCTAGCTTTATTTTATTCTCTGTAATAAAGTAGTACAGGGCCATTCAAAGCGTACTTCTTTTTTCCCATTCTATTTTTAATATTCCTCTTTAAAATTATAGTCGTGATTCCATAGAGAGAATGAGAATTTATGGAAATAATACAGATTTTCAGAAACAAAAACTCGCTGTGCAGTTTTTATATTAAAAAATCGTAAAGTATTTAAAAACAATGTTGGGAAAGTTATTCTCTAGAAAGGAATTAATTAAAGTTCGTGAGAAGGGAACTCGTTAAAATTATTATTATTGCTTCAATTAAATTAAAGAAAAGTTTCATTAAAATTATCACTTTAAAAGTTATTTCTGCATGCAGTTGTCATCACAATGTTAAAGAAATGCTATATAATTCTAGGAAATGCTAAGATATTCCAGAATATTTTACAAGATTTTATTTTCTTGAAGAGAATTGTAGAATACGTTGGTTCAAAAACAAAATTGGACATTATTAAGAAAAAATTCATGCTCCCACTCCCTAAATTGTTATTTAGAAATTCCGCAAACCTCATTAAGTTTAGCATGTATTTCTCATAAGGAATAAAATACAAATCAAAAATTAATTTTTGAATTTCATTCCCATTAGCCTGTTACAAAGGGTCCCACACGTTTTTTTTCTGAAATTTTCAACCTTTTTTCAAAATTTCACTTACAGTGAGGTAATAATGAATGAAAGTTGAGAAAGTATTTGTTCAAACAATTTATCATTGTTTTTAACTATCTTATCTTAGAGTAATAGGGTAGGGTGGGGCGAGATGAGCATAGTTGTCTTTTTCACGTCAGTATTTAAAATCTGTTAATTTATTGCTTGAAAGTAAGTCGTTATATATATTCTACAAACATTTTTAATTGTAATTTTGCCAAGATAGAAGTAAATAAAAAAGTATATGCGGAATTAGAAACGAAAATGAAAAAGTAGTGCACTTGGCTCATATCGCCCCATGCCTGGGGCGGGATGAGCCAGGCACTGGGATGGGATGAGCCACTTAATTAAATGACTTATTATATATTATTTATAAGTAAGAGTACTGTTAAGTTAGAGTATTATGAAACAAAAACATATGTTACACATATTTTTCAAAAATTTTACGAAACATTTAAAGTATTTAACGTTAAAATGATGCAATCCTTAATCCTAACCTCTACCGTAACTAACTCTACAAACAGTGAACAGAAAAACGATTTATATCTGCATATCTTTTAATAATTGTATTACAGAAATTAATATAACCATTTTTCGACTTACCCGTGTACATTGTCTCAGTAAAAGTTAAATTCTACAGTAAGAAAACACCCAAATACTAGACCAAAAACATATTTTTTTCATTTTTATAGCATTTTACAAGTTTTCAAACAAATTTACTTGAGAAATATACCAGAAAAAACAGTGCCCTCTTCTGGTTGCCAGCAACACACATATTATTTTCTAATAGAGACCTATAACAGTGCAGCTGTCAAACTTTTTCTACGCATTTTCTTCGACAAGATTAGTTTTTTATACGTTTGCACCATAATTAACACACAGCACAATCTGATACAATGAAGCATTGCATCCTAACCTACTGACTGCTACACAAGAGGTTAGGTTAATGCACAGGAAGAGGTGGCTCATTCCGCCCCATATGACACTTGCAAGTAAAATCAAAATTTCACCTATTTCTGTTTTACAATTATATAAAAATCTGTTGAAAGCTGAAGGTTTAATAAATAAGCTATCTAAATATCCACTGGAAAAACATCTAATATGTGATTTTGTTTGATTCTTGGACTTTCTAAACAAATGCAAAATAGCAGAATACAAGTCTTGAAATTTTTACTTTAGTTTTTTCAAAATATATTCAACATTCGGCCGAAATTTTTTAAAAAGAAGTTTGATAACGTTCTTCCTGATATTAGTACAAAGAACCGTTACAAAAGAAATCATGGCCTGCGAAAAAATTGAGTGTCTCATCTTACCCCCTATGCTCATCTCGCCCCACCCTACCCTACTAGAAAGTTGCGATTTTTTATAAAATTACAAATTTTTTGTTGTCTTTCTAGTTATCAACAAATAATAAATAAACATCGAAGAATCAAAATTATGGAATAATTAGGAATAGGTCCGAAAAGTGTGTCAGTAAATATCCTGTAAAAATTTCGATTTGAATTACAAGTAGTTTATTCCATAGCCTAAAATAAAAATTTGGAGCTGCACAATTTTTAATATCAGATCCCCCCATTCTTTGAAGGAAAAAGTTTTCATCGATGTTAATATACATATATAAATAAATAATAACTATAAAGTCGAGTGCGAAATAAGAGTTAAATGAATCATTTTTAAATTTTTAGACAGAGATTGTTAAAAAAAATTATTTCCTTTAATGTTTATTTATTATTTGTTCATAATTGAAAAGTCAAAGAAAAGTTGCAAGTTTGAAAAAAAACGTCAACTTTCTAGCATTATTATAAGAGAAGATAGTTATAAACAATAATAAGTTTCTAAAACAAATACCTATTTGAGAACAGTTGGAAAATTCAGAAAATACCGCAACTTCATAGCATCATTCTAAGAATAATATGAAAAGTAATAATAAATTGTTTAGACAATTATTTTGTTTAAATTTAATTAATTATCACCTTACTGTAAGTGAAAAGTTGAAAAAAAGTTTGAAATTTGCGAATAACCGCAAATTTCTCGCATTACTTTAAGAAAAGATAGTTTTAAATAATAATTAATTTTTTAAACAAGTAATTTCAGGGTTTTCATTAATTATTACTTCACTCTAACTGAAAAGTTGTCAAAAAGTTGGAAATTTCAGAAAAATCTTCAACTTTCTAAAGACAAGATAGTGATAACCGATAATAAATTCTTTCCACATTAATTTTTGTTAAATTTAGTTAACTATAACCTTACTCTAAGTAAAATGTTAGCAACTAGTTGAAAATTCCAGAAAAAATCGCAACTTTCTACCTTTATTCTGAAAGAAAATTGTTATAATCAATTACAAATTGTTTAAACAATTTTTCAAAACATCAAAATATTAGTGAAAATAAATATTTTATGTATTATAAATGAATTGTACTAAAATATACCTAAAAAAATAAGAATTAGCGCCAAAAACTCGCAAAGCCCAATTTTTCACTTATGGGTTTTTTTATGACTATGGCTAATTGCGAAGAGAAATATCGAGGTACACCTCGATACGCCAAATATTGACGATTCTGTCCAAAATTTACACAAACGTATTTTTTTATTTGGGGAAATACGTGTTAAACTTCATGGGGCTTGCGAAACTTAATATAATTTTGTTTCAGAACAAACAAATAAGTATTTTTTCTGTTGGATTCGAATAAATTTGAAATTCTCCTGATTATTTAAAAAAAAATTCAAAACATTTTAGATTACCCAACAGAATTTGAGATTCACCAAGAATATTGTAGAGTATTCCATTACAGAACCATCTAGATTCCTCCGAATGGTGCATCTTAGATACATATTAATTTAATTTAAATAAATATGAACCCATGAAAAATATAAGTGTTATTAATAACGGAGGTTTCTAATAACAAAAAGTTACGAAATAATATTTTCCAAGAAGTTTCAATAAGATTGGCTAAAAAACAATTTGAATGAAATAAAATAAAAACTGAAATAAAATATTAAATATTTTTTCCATTTTATTGTGATGAAATAAATGAATACAGAAGCATGAAAATAAAAAGGTATAAATAAAGTGTAGTAGTACGTTCGCCTTCGAAATGTTCTATATGTATATTGAAAAACAACAAGAATTCTATTACAACTTTTGTTTACAGACAGTTTTTCTATATGTTAATAGTCTCAAAGAAATAATAATTTTGTTAGAAAAATGTAGATGCTTCCAGTTTATGAAATGGTCCGTTTCTATATACACAGAAAAAACTAAGAATAAAATTTGTTGCAGGAAATTTTTTAGAGCGTTAAAGTTTTGTTCAGCCAACTTCGCGTTTTTCAAATACATGTGTTTGTCATGGAAAAACAAAAGATAGTTTAACCAATATTTGTGTAAAGTTTATCCTTTGAAGTTAATTTTTGTTGCAAAGAATCTTTCGTCGCAAATCGATGTAAAATTTATCTTCTGTTTTTTCTGTGTATAAAAGAGAAGTGAAATTCCAAGAAGAAAATAATTTGAAACTCACAAGGAAAGTACCGAAGTTGTATGTACCTGCCCGATTTTTTCATTCTGTAATATGGCGTAGCATATAAAAAATAGTAGACAGGTTTTTTTTTGTTACGTGCTAATTCGTCGATTTAAGGGGTCAGATTGTTTCTTACAATAAGACGCTCACTGGGACATATTTTTTCATTCCGAGGGGTTGCAATCCTGATTTTTTACAAGGTTGAAATGCATTTTTTGACATTTTTTTATACAAAAAAATTCAAATCAGCTAAATTTCACTGTATATTGCACTATTATGAGGAATACTAAAAATTAAAGTTGACGTGTTTTCAGCGTTTTAAAAGAATTCATTGCAAGGGGTGAGTCACCCCTACAGTTAATTTAATGCTTCCCGAGGTGTTCCTCATCGATTTTCTTCATTTTGTGATATGTTGTAGTACATAGAAAATAGCAGACACGTATTTTCTCATGTGCTAATTCATCGATTTGAGTGGTGAAAAGCACTCCAAAAACAGTTTTTCTTTAATATCTCAACAACTAATCGGAATTTTTTAACTAAACAAGCGTTAGCTTATTTCTTACAAAAGTATGCTCATTGTGGCATATTTTCTATGCTGAAGGGTTGCAACCCTTACATTTTAAAAGGGTGAATGTGATTTTTTTACATTTTTTTATACTAAAACTTTAAAATCAGCTGAATTTCACTGTGTATTGTAATGTTATTAAGAAAATTAAAAATTAAAGTTGCAATGTTTCGATGCTTTTGAAAAAAAATCATTGCAATGGGTGATTTAAAAAAATGTGTTTTTAACCGCAAAATATAAAAATAATATATTTTGTTTCTTCAGTTGTAGTTTCAATCTTTAACATGAGACCACTCAGAGAAATTTCCTTTGTGACAAAAGGATGTTTCTTGACGTAAATGGAATTTCCGTTTGAATTTAGGGTTGACAGGATTTTCATTTGTCCCAGCAGGAATCCTTTTGCAGCAAAAATTTTCCCAATGCGACTGACTAACTTCACCTAATCTTGCAGCCAAATAGTTCTATTTGGCTAAAAAATATATTCACTTCGCTCAAAACAAAACAGTCAAGAGGACGATGCTTTTGTTTCAAGACAACTTTTTCTCTGAGTGACTGAAATTTAACAAATCTAGGTTTGAAGAGATTTAAAAATAATTATTTTTATTGGTGAACTTAAAGGGTGCTTTTCATTCCTTAAATGGATGAATTCGAATACGGTTGGTAACGAATTCGAACACAGCCGTTCAAATGCAGATTTTTTTTAGTATGATATAAAATTTGGAAACTTTGTTCAATAAATAAGATTTTGTAACATTCAAATAAAAATGTAAATTTCAGAGGTGAGACCTGAAAAAATGGGGTGATTTTAAATACTATGAACTTGTTGATTGTGCCATAGTAAAAAATTGACATATTATATTGGTGAAATATCAATCTAACAGTAAATGTGAAAAAACTTTTTTTATTCACAATCTAATAATGACAAAATTTTATTGGGGTAGTCAACAATGCAAAATATATGTCAGAATAAGCGTTCCAAGATTAAAATTTAAAACGTATGTTTTTATTAATTTTCCATATCACTAAAAAGCAATCAATTACTGTAGGGGTGAATCACCCATTGCAATGCATTTTTTCCAAAAACCCCAAAACATGTCAACTTTATTTTTTAATTTCCTTCATAACAGTACAATATAAGTGAAATTCAGCTGATTTTAAAGTTTCTATATAAAAAAATGTACAAAAAATCACATCCACCCTTGTAAAAAATAAGTGTTGCAAGCCCTCGGCATAAAAAATATGTCCCAGCAAGCATCTTATTGTAAGAATTAGCACGTGAAAAAATACGTGTTTGCTATTTTTGTATGTACTACGACATATTACAGAGTGAAGAAAATCGGGGAGGTACACCTCGGTTACTTTCCTTGACAGTATACCAATGTGTTTTGACACGCTGATCACGAATGTGATAGTGAAAATAGAAGCAAATTTGATGTTCAATACTAATTTGTATTTATTTCATTTTTTCACTTTTCGAGTCTGAATTTTTTATTGAAATTTTTCGATACAAGAGTTCTTGACATATTCTTCACATGGAAACGCTGAGTTCATTGCTAGACTCGTGGATGTTACATTTTATGTCTCTTTTACGTGAGCTGAGCCTTCACGCATAAAACCTTGTACGTTCATAAATTTTTATTTTGAAAAACATCCCTTGTACTCTAAATTCATTCGATTTTACTTACATGAGCACATGAAACATTTTATGAGAACATTACTTGTGATTCATTCTTTAAAAAAATTTAAGAATTGCTTTTGTTATATTAAAATAGAAATGTATTGTGTTTAGATTCTATTTTAATTACATATTTCTGCAGAATTGTTAATTTCATAGGGAGAAAATCGTCGCGCTTCTTCAAAAATTATGATCACAGAATAATTAAACAGGATAAAATTGTCAAAGAAAAGCTGAAAATTTCAGAAAAAACAGAAACTTTCGAAAATTAACAGAGAGAAGGTAGTTATAAACAATAATAAGTTGTTGAAACAAAAAAGATTGTTAACTTGCCTTATTATTACCATAGTAAGTAAAAAGTGGACAAAAATTAAAAATTCCAGAAAAAACCACAGCTATCAGGCGTTACTATTGGAAAAAATAATGAATTGTTATAACAATTGTGTTTGTTAAATTTGAATAATTATTACCTCACTCTAAGTGAAAAGTAGACAAAAAGTTGAAAATTTCCAAAAAAACAGCAATTTTCTAAAATTCACTGAGAGAAGATAGTTGTAAACAATAATAAGTTGTTCAAACAAGAATGATTGTTAACTTGCATTAATTATTACCTCAATAAGTGAAGAGTCGACAAAAAGTTGAAAAGTTCAGAAAAAAACGCAACTTTATAGAATTATTCTAAGAGAATATTGTTATAAATATTAATTAATTGTTTAAACAGTTATTTTTAGTAACTTTGGTTCATTACTGCTTCACTATAACAGGAAAGTCTAAAAATTCGGAAAAACCGCTATACTCTTTTCTAAGAGAAAATTGCTATAAATAATAATAAATTATTTTAAAAATTCATTTAAACATCTAATTGTCAGTGCAAAGTAATATTTAATGCATATATTATGGGGTATTTTGGGACCCTATAAAACAGGCTTGTCAGGGTGAAATCTACAAAGTAATTTTTGATTCGTATTGTATGGCTAATAGTGAAGAGAAATGTTGAGAGTCAACTTCTTACACCTAATATTGACGATTCAGAATAAAATTTACAAAAACGCATTTTATATAAAACATGTATGTATACGGCTTTTTCTCATGCCTGTGGAGCGAACCTGAAGGACCCCTTTTCAGCTCATAGGCATGTATACCATTAAGCCATTTCCCTTTCAGGGTAGGCGTGACACTACCCGATTCGGGTAGTGTTTCTAGGTGGATAGTTTTCTTGTAGTTATAAATAACTACAAGTTTGGGCTCACCACGCCCATAATATGCCAACAGCACACAGTATTCTCGAATGGTCACCCATCCAAGTACTAACCGCGCCCAGCGCTGCTTAACTTCAGTGATCTGGCGAGAACTGGTTTTTTCAGCGTGGCATGGCCGTTATGTAATGGCCATTATATATCTATGACGTAATAATTTTGGATTGCATAGATATACATGGCTATTACGTACGTATGAACTTGAAAACAGAGACATGAAAAAAACTTAGATTGAAAATCAGTTGGATAGATTAAATTTTCAGAAGCACTTTTATTTACAAGATTATTAATAAAAGGAAATCGTACAAAACAAATTACTTAAATTTATTAATTTGTATAATCAAATGTAGTACATTTTATATAACACATGCATGAATACGGCCGTTTCTTATGCCTGTGGAGCGAACCTGAAGTTTATCTTTTCAGCTCATAGGCATGTAATGGTCATTATATATCTATAATGTTTGATGGCATAGATATACGTGGCATAGATATTCATGCATTTGTTATATAAAATCTCGTATGAATCATGGGGGAGAGGGGCATAATATACTATTTTTATTGTGGGTGGAATCGCTAAATGTAATTTAAAAAAAAAAAAAAAAACACGAATTTTTTTTTTGTGGATTCGAAAAAATTTGAAGTGGGGATAAGCATTAAAACAGGAAGAAAAAAAATATATACCACCCTAGTAAAGATACTAATTGGCAATCGGAAGTTCTGTGGTTCGATTCCCAGCGGAACGAAAGGAGAAGATCTTTTTTCAGACAAAAAAAAATTATTTAAAAATAATTTTTAATTTATATTTCCATCTAGTCTGAAATGACGTTAAAATTTCTATTATTCTTTGATGATGATACAGATTCATTGAAAAAATTGATATGTACCACCTTGCAAAATAATGCGTGTATTTTCTGAAAAAAGTTTTTTCTCCCGACCGGCAATCGGAAGTTCTGTGGTTCGATTCCCAGCGGAGCGAAAGGAGAAGATATTTTTTCAGAAAAAAAGTGATTTAAAAACAATTTTTAATTTATATTTCCATCTAGTCTGTAAAGACGTTAAAATTCCTGTTATTCTTTGATGATAATACAGATTTCTTGAAAAAATTGATATGTACCACCTGTCAAAATAATGCGTGTATTTTCTGAAAAAAGTTTCTTCTCTCGATCTCTCTAGTAGCTTAATGGGAAAGCACCCCACCGGCAATCGGAAGTTCTGTGGTTCGATTCCCAGCGGAGGGAAAGGAGAAGATCTTTTTTCAGAAAAAAAAATTATTTAAAAATAATTTTTTATTTATATTTCCATCTGGTCTGAAAAGACGTTAAAATTTCTGTTATTCTTTGATGATAATACAGATTCCTTGATACTAATATAATTCAAAAATATTTATGCAAGTATAAATAATATCAATTGTGATAAATCACTGTTTATGTAATGAAAATCAATAAAGTTAATTTTAATTTTACATCAATGTAGTTTTTGAAGACTAATTCAAGGAAAATTAAATATCTGTAAATGTTGTCCTAATCTTCAATTAATATGAAAAAAATGAAGCAGGATCAAAGAACTTAATTTGAATGAGATTACGCCAAGCTTTATAGGTTTTACGAAACGATAACGTCCTTTTTTATTACAGCTGTTACCTTCGACCTTCTGTGCCACGTCACACAAGCGCGATCGTGAACTACTTTATTTTCAATTATCCAGTTCGATTCGTTATCGCCACGTCATTACAGTAATTACGGTTTCGCAATAAAGAATATCCTTTTTTTATTCGAGCATTGATATGAATTCGAGCATAAGAGTTGTTTTCTTTTCATGACTTTTCATGACTGGATTTATTATTCTCATTTCTTCTCTTTAATTTTGATCTGCCAATTAAACAAGATACGATATTTGTATTATATAAAAATAAAATAAGTTCAATAGAATGTTTGAGAATATTTCAAGTATACCATTTTAACCCTATTTTTGCACAATAATTTTAATTGCCATTTTCTCAACTCTCAACTCGTTCTCAACTCTTTCTCAACTCTTCGAGATCTCGAATGTTAAGCACAGATAGGCGCGGTTAGCGCTCGGATGGATGACCGTTCGTGCTTCTCGCTTAGTCATGTTTCCAAATGTTTATCTACTGTCGCGCGGGGGAGGTTCTATGCCGAGGATGAATGCGGGGGAATTGATGCTATCGAATGTCTACATCCAAACTCGTCTGTCGGTAACCAGGGGTCCTCAGGACTTTTTGTTTTCTGCAGTTTTCCACTTCTCTGACAAAATGTTCAGGAGAGTGCGAGGGCTTCTAATAAAAATCAGGCACGTTGCAGACGGTAGGGGATTTTTTAGAAACTGAACAAACCACAGGATTGCATACGTCAGGCATTCTTTGGAGGCTTATCATGAGAGTTAAGGTAATTGTGGATTTGGGAATGCATGTGAGCTAACAGTTTAATGTCTGAAGATCTCTTGTGGGAGGAGGATTTTAGATGTGTGAAAACCCAAAAACGGTTTACATGGAGTAAAAGACTAATCTAATCTATGAGTATTGGAAAAATTAACAAAAAGTAACCATTTTTGGTTACAGTTATAAAATAATGAAGCAACTGCGAAAACAGAATTTTCAAAAATGAATCAGATGTTTTGAATTCATAATAACTATCATTCAAAAATGAATAATTTACATCATTATTATTTCTATAAGACATAATACCATTAATTCTGATTGAAATATTCCTTCAATGTTATATGACCAACTTTGATAGTCTTCAAATACTAAAGTATCCACTGAAAAGTTTCAATTTGGGTACACGTTTTATATTTGAAATAAAAAAATGTGATATTGGATATTTTTTAGCACTGAATTCTTTAAAGTTTGGAAATTGAAAAACTGAAACACCTGTTTTAAATTGAGAAAACTTTTTATTTCGAGGACTGTCACATTGTATATTCTCAATTTCCAATTGCTTCAAGTTTGAGCATTTTGATACCTTTAATTGGAAAACCTTTTAAAGAGAGAATTTAACATTTTAAAAATATAGTAATGGTATACAATGTAAAATTGTACATTAAATATTATATTGATAAATAAATCCAAAAAATTATCAAAATTTCTTGTCTTTCTAGGTTCTCGACAGCAGATTCTAGAATTTCTTTACATTCACCGGACTTCCAAGTTTTTTCATATCTTTTGCAACTCTGGTAAGTAATACAAAAATAACAAGAAAAACATCTAACAGTACAAATTGTGAAACTTGGTATTTTATGAAATTAGGAAAATTTAAATTCTACATTGTTAAATAAATTACAACATAGAATTATTGAATATCTTTCAATAATTGGGAAATATCAAATTTATTATTAATCTCAAACTAAGGAAAATGAAAGTTACATGTTATTGAGAAAATTGAAATTATATAAGTTAGGTTGCACTCACATATTTTTATTGTTATCAATATACTGAGTGAAAAAGTCAATTGAATTTAAATTTATTTGAATTGATCTCTTTTAAACACACCCGACACGTATCAACATTCTTGGTAAATTTACTTCCCTTTTATGATTTTCTTACTTTAATAAAGGGCGTATGCCCGTAGAAATATTTAGTACATAATAAATATTCTAAATAGTTTAAATTTCAAATTGTATAATTCTAAACGGTTCAATTTCAACTAGGGAAACTTTGGATACTTGAAATTTCAATTATTGTTTAAACTAGTAGTACCAAATGTGTTACGTTTAATTTTAAAATTACGTACGCAGTTTAGAACACTAATACTAAACACTAAAAAGAAATTATGTTCAAATTATTTCAATTCAAATTTGTTGAATTCTAGCGCATTTCCGTCTTATAAAAATTAACCTTGGATCCATTTATATGCCTGATTGAATTCTAGTAATTAAATTGTGAACTACTAATTTTTCAATTTTTTAATTTCCAGCATCTATAGTAAACAAATGTGAAGTTAAGAAGCCTTATACTGAAAATAATGAAATTTGTTGCAATTGAAAATTGTTCCACTTTCAAAATTGGAAGCAACGATTTAAATGATCCCATTGTAGGCTTAATTTTGCAAGTAAAATAAAAAAAAAAGATAATTTTTTTTAATTTCTAATTATTTTGTTATGAGAGTTTAATTTTTGTAGTAAGAGGAATTTAAATGTAATTCAATTCAAATTGAATTTCTTAATTTGAAATTAACTTTTTAGATAGAGTATTACAGCTATCGAAAGACACAATTTGAAATATTATATAAATCCAAATATTTTAATTGGAAATTTTACTATTTTTCACGATCCAGACAATTATGGCTATTCATATCGCGGCACAAATAGTCCCCTTTTCCAGTTTCTGCTATTCTTACCGGAAAAATCTGGCTATTCTTACTGAAATTTCGATACTGCTATTTCGGAAATGCTCAGTTTTAAACACTTTAAAATTAAAAATGTTAAATTCGGAATGTTTCTTATTATTATTTATTCAATTTTGAACGCTACGGTTCCATTTTATGTTTTATTGTAGTTGTCGTGCCAAAAACCAGATCTCTGAAAAACACTGATGATGCAATTTTAAATAGAAAAACATTATGTTTAATGAAGAAATGTTTAAAACTTACAAAAAACATTTATTTTAACATGTTTTTTGTACAAATTTTTTCTTACTGTCGCTTCTTACAAATTTTTGGAAAATTGTGGAATTTTAATAAATTATGGCGTTTCTCAAGAAAAATATTCTCTACACCTTTACTGTTTTGAATTTTAAAAGTAAATTGCTCTATGGCTAAAATCATTAAAACGTTTGTTTGAAAAGAAGGCATTCTTCAAACGAATAACTAGATTTGAAGATTATTTACTTATTTTAAACATTAGAAAAATAAGAGTTGTAGGGTATGGTTTCTCCGAAAGACATAAGCCATGATTTATTATAATTCAACCATTTTCAAAAATTGATAATAAGTGACAGCAAGACACAATTCAATCACAAAAAATATTGTTTAAATCATTATTTTTCGCAAGTTTTAAACTTTTTTCATAAAAAATAATATTTTTTACTTCATAAGACATTATTGATAATATTATTTCAATCGCTAAAATCAGAGGAAACTTTTTTTGGTAATTTTTTTTTGATGACTTTTCCGAATTTTATAGTAAATGGTTTTAAACATGTTGACAATTCTTCTTTTTGGACCAAAAATGAAATACCTGTCAAGAGAGAAAAAAAAGTTTGGTACTTTGCCTAAAATCCCACAAAAAATTAAAAATCTGGAAATATCTCATTCATAACCACTTATACTAACGTATTTTGAATTGCTGATTCACGAATATGATCATGAAAATATTTGCAAATGACATTTTCAAGGTAAAATAAAAAAGTTTTTCTAAACATTTTAAATTTATTGTTGAAACAAAATTTGTGTAACATATTATAATTTGAATATTATTGATGGACATTTTTTGTTTAGTATTATAATATTTCCAGGTAATCCACTAAATTACTTAAATTATTCTAATGTAAGTTTAATAATATTATTCAGAAAATTAATAAGAAGAAACTAGAAATGACTGAAAACTAAATTAACGATAAACCTCAAATTTATAAGTATGTTTAAACACCAATAATATGTCTACGTTTTTAAGTAATTTGAAATTGAATATATACATAACGTTGTCATTCTGAATAGAATTCCATTGAAATCAGAAAAGATGAAAAGAATCAGTGATTGAAAAAAAACTTTCATCATTTTTATATTTTTTTTTTGGCAGAATACACATTTTTTGAATCATTTATTGCAAAATTAAAAAAACACTTCAAAGTAAACAATAACCCTTTTTGAGGAGACCTGATTTTTGGCATGACAATTGCCTTAATTGGAAAATTAGGGGTGCGGCGGCGAATGCGGCGCGGCGACTAAAGTGGCGCGTTCGAGTTTTCGAATATTAACGCATTTTATGCTTGTGGAGGTAGTTTCATTACATGTATATATGTTTTTAACGTTACATGATTAAAAAATTGGGATAATTAAATTAATTGCCTGATTTTTATGACGAAATGTTAGTTTTGGTTCTTTCGCTTGTATTGTCAGAGTAGCTAAAAACAAGTACAAAATTACAGAAGTTTTGTGTAACCTTATACAATTTTTTGGAAATATACTGTTCAGAGTTTCTTGAATGCTTTAAAGTTTAATATTTTGAGTAAATTTAATAAACTTTTATGCAAAAAATCTTTTTTAAATACTATTCACATGCGACTAATATGGCGTATTCGGGTTCTACCTTGTCTTAATATTATAGATTAACATAAAGAACTGTTTAAAAAGTATCCCCATTGATAATTATTCAAATATATCTTTCATTATGTAATTTTTCATATTGGTGAGTCCTTCTGCACTGTTAACAAAAAATTTGTTTCTTGACGTTTCAGCAGACATAACCCTCAAATATGTTAATAATATTAAACGTAAATATATTTATCTTATTTTTATTAAATGTTACTAATTTTTCTTCATAATTTGTTTTTTATTCAGTAATTATGAATTGAAATTGAAACGCGCCACATTACCAAACAAGGTAGGACAACTTAGCACAGATGCCCTTTTTGGAAAACACATAAATTAACTGCTTTAATGAACTTCAATTAAATTATCTCCATGCATAGAGCATTGCTAAGATATTGGCCTAAACAAAATATTTTTTTATTACAATATTTTATTTTATATTTGAATTTCAATCGTGCATTTCCCTTCATGTGCGCTGCATTTGCCGCCACTCCCCTAATCCATTTAAAAAAACACATAAATCATTTTAAAATTAAAAACTTATTACTTGTGAAATATCTAACATTAGTACATGCACATGGAACTGAATTAGTCTAACTGGAAGCCCATTTAACTCGTAAAGTACTAAATCGGCTTTACGATATTCCCTTTTCACCGGAAATGGTTGGACGATGTAATTGAGTCTCGCCTCTGCGAATGAAATTTCAAACTCTTGTAATTCACCCCATCAGATTCACAGGAGTTCCGGGAAGATTCATTTGGAGATGCGCAAAAATGCGAGTCACGGAGAGGATCTTTTGGTACACTCTCCGCGGAATCCTTTGATCCGAAAAAGTTCTTATCCGTTCTCTCGAGCCTCGTGCAGTAACGAACTAATCCATACTGATTTCGTATTTCGTATCGGCATGACACCCCGCTAACGGATCGACGTATAAATTATGCATGAGAAATAAAAAATAAAGAGAGGAGTCACGTGAGGAATGAAGTGGTCATGGAATACGAAATGCGCACGTAAAGATCCTTTTCCGACGCGACGGTTCAACAGGAAAGTGAAGCGTGAAATTTGAACCCAATTTTCACACTAGTTCACGTAACCTGAAGAATAGAATTTAATTTTCCTCCAGATATAAAGTTCGCGGGAAGAAGAGACAAGATTTGTACATGAGAAATACAGATAAACCTGTAGCGATTTTAAAAATTCATAACTTTACTATTTTGTTTTAATTTATGGAATTTTGAGCAACTTTAAAATCAATGAAAAAAGACGACAAAATTTACACAAGCACATATAAAAATACAATTCGGAATTCAAAGATGCCAAATAAAAAAAAAGAGGAAATAAGAAGTAAGGCGATCTTTAAATCCTCTTTTTCTAATTTTGTTAATATGCTCGTTAATATGTACAGGGGAAAAAGAAAGGAAAGAAGTGCTCCTATTCATAAAAAACTACCCTTAGATTCATTGAAGTCAACACTTGCTATTTTTCAACATTTTTATTTTTATATTTAAAAAAATTTTTAAATCTTATAAAGATACTAATGAGTATATATAAGAGAAAAACACTTGCAACAATTATCATAAAGTTTTATTCAGGTTCTCAGTGCCACTGAATATGTATGTACTACACTGTACAGAGTGTATAAAAGTCGTGAATTAAAGAAAATATGAAAAATATGCAGAATCGTCATGATATATTTTACATATTTTTATATTGCATAAATTTCTAGTCTGCAGCTTTAACTTTATTCAAATATTTATCTTTGAATGACATTTGGAACCCTTTATTCGTATTTATTACCAGATTTTTAAAGAGAAAAATATGGACAAATGCACTTTCATAAATTAAATGAATACCAATCCTATATTCTGTTATATGAAATCACGTGAAATGTTACATATATTTCGCGTTGAGCTCATTATTGAATAGTTTTTATCATAGACTACTAAATATAATGTTTTAAGAATCGGGTCGTTATTAAGAATTTTTTTTACAGTCTTGATAAATTTTAACAGAATTTGTAATAAAAAAATAAAACAATTTGAAACTTTAAACAATGGCGAATTGAATAAATACCTTTCGTTTAATGAAATAATTCAGATAATCGATATGAAAAATCCTTCTATTCAACTGCTGAAGAATAACTCCGATAAAATTGTTCATAACATCTTTTTTTAAGTCCAAATGGGACTCTATGAAATTACACTACCGGTCAAAATTGTGGGACCACCTACAAAATTTGTATTA
>CAKNYM010050351.1:246090-329202 GCA_932195095.1 Andricus curvator
AACAAAAATACTTCACAAATAGCTCAATCGACGCGAAATTTTATATTGTTTCAAACGATTTTTTAAAAATATTTCTAGCTCGGTAGTGTATATTAAAGTTACATCAACTTTTTAAGAAAGGTAAGGAAAATTTACCAAAATGATAGTAGAGATAAAATGATGCTTATGCATGATGTAACTTTTTTTTAACGATTTTTTATGTTTTACAATTTAAAAACGAAATTTGTAGAGGAATCAGTTTTATGACCAGAATATGAAATAACATTTTCCTTATTTCAATAGAGGTTTTCTAATTACTGCCTGTGTGAAAATGTTAGAGGAGACCAGGGCGAGATGAGCATATTTATCATTTTCAGTGAAATATTTGCAATCTATAGAAGTTTAAAAAAAAATGTAAGTGGTTTTATATATTCTGTGAACGTTCATGTATCAGTTTCATGAAAAACAAGGTGTTCGAAAAATAGTAATTGCGATAAAAATATAAAAATTATAAATTGTGTTCATATCTGATCTCTGGGGCGTGCGAGACATGTATTGGGATGAGATGGAACACCTTAACTATTTATTATTTTTTGTTAATAGAGGATTAATTTTCTTTTTTTTGTACACATAAAAGACTATTACTTAAAGTCTTCATAGAATAGAAATGAGTATCACTATAAAACATAGTTGAAATTAACATATATTATATTTTTTTCATGAATGAGCAATATGATTATTCATACCTATTCACACTTTGAAAAAGGTTCAACAAATAATATTGTAAGGTCCTATTACTTTGGGGAAGGGGGTTTAAAAATAAAACGTGCTGTAGAAAAATGTGGTTTTGTTCTGCAAAATTGAAAGAAATAATTTTAAACATAAATTTTAGAAGCTTTCTGCAACTTGTCAGTGGCAATATAAATGAAAATTTCATCTTGAATATACTGAAAAAACAACTCCAAAAATAATAATACATTGTAGACAGACCCAAACGCGCGCCTGCAAGAAGACCGTTTGCCTCCTTGGTTCACAGGGTACTTTATTTACAAGTTTATCACGTCTCACATTTGAGGTTAAGTTGACGCGGTCATAATCGCACACGGGCGACAGCGAATGCGCATGTGCGGATTCGGATTATGATTACATAATACTCCTAGGAGTATTATGGATTTATTGTTGTACTCCATGCGTGCGCATTGGCTGTCGCCCATGCTACCATCTAAACGGCTACTTTCAGAACTAAAAATACGCTGATAAAACGCGTAAATCATGCCTGCGTCAAATGAAATTTATAAACAAAACTAATTGAAGTCGAGCTGCTTTGAGACTAGAATTTCTTCATAAAAAAGATTTTACAGTAGCAATCATAGACTTTTCAACTCACGAATGTCAGTTTTTCTTTTATAAGTTATCACCATTGCAACTTTCTTTAAATATTTACTTGTTTTCAAAAATTGCACTCCAAACGACTTATACTAGCCCTATCCGACTCTCCAACTTTTGCTGTAGAAGCTGTTGTCGCTTACGGGTTCCACTTGACGGGTGAAATTCATTCTCCGGCCGATAGGCGGTGCTAAGATCGTCCTGTTCCACAAAAACATGGAGTCATATAGGGAAATTAATAATTAATTAAAAATAAGAATATTCCCAATTAGGTCAGTTCACAAAATTAATACTGATCATTCTTTGGTGTATAATTGATATTTAAAAAATATTAAATTTATTAAATTAAAAAAAAATATGTTTTAAAATTGCTATATCTCGCTGTATTCCATAAAATCCAGCGATATATAGCACTCGGATTGTGAGACATAGATTATGCTGAACTAATCGGAATTATTCTTATTTTTCAAGAGCTTTAACAAATTTTAATGAATTTCAAAAGATTTCAAAAGATTTAAGAAATTTCAACGAATTTCCAAAGATTTTAATATTTTTAAGGGATTTAGACAACTTGGCCTACCTTATCTCCTCAACATTCATTTCGGCACTTACGTCTGTGTTATGTTCTGTAGGCCGACTTCCCCTTCCCCCTTATTCCGTGCGTCGTGATCGCATTGTGAAGGTTGTCGAAGTGAGTGTGACATCATATCTTACATCTTAAATCTTACAGCACCAAGTTCGAGATCCATTTCGCTCTCCATCTGAAAGTATTTTTACTCTGGTGAGCCATAAGAAGTTTCACTTCAAAAGAATGTTTAAGTGGAATTCACGTTTAAAATAAGGAATTCCATGAATACTTCAAAATTGCTGCCTGTTCGAGATCGATTTCGCTCTCCATCTGAAATTACACTCAACCCCCGAGTTAAGCACTGTTTCGAGAATTGCTGGCCTTGGCCTTCGGCTTATCTCGGAGGCATCCAAACGTAAACAGTCAGTGGCAGTGTGAACCATTTCATATTAGTGTTGGTGTGAGCACCGCTTCCCTTGCTCCGCACACACCACATTCCCAGGCCACACGAGGCCAACACGTCTAGGAATAGCATATAGTGAAGGTCCTTAACTCGGGAGTTGCGTGTATTTTTACTCGTGGTGCGCCATAAGAAGTTTCACTTAAAAAATTTCATGTTTCCAATGAATTTTCAAAAGATTTCAACGTATTTTACAAGATATCCAAGAATTTCATTGATTTTAAGGGATTGTAAAAGCGTAAAGTAAATTATTTTGATAAATTTCTTAAAATCTGAAAGGAATTCATAGGACTTTAAATATTTCACGGGATTCCAAGAGAGTTTATACTATTTTAAGGAATTTTCAAGAGCTTAAAAAAGTATTTCAATTAATTTTTAATTCATATCTCCATCTAGTCTGAAAAGACGTTATAAATTTCTGTTATTCTCTGATGATAATACAGATTCCTTAAAAAATTTGATTTACAACCTGGCAAAATAATGCGTGTATTTTCTGAAAAAAATTAATTGAAATAATTTTTAATTCATATCTCCATCTAGTCTGAAAAGACGTTAAAATTTATGTTATTCTCTTATGATAATACAGATTCCTTGAAAAATTTGATTTACCACCTGTCAAAATAATGCTTGTATTTTCTGAAAAAAGTTTCTGCTCTCCATCTCTCTAGTAGCTTAATGGGAAAGCACCCGACCGGCAATCAGAAGTTCTGAGGTTCGTTTCCCAGCTGAGCGAAAGGAGAAGATATTTTTTCAGAAAAAAATTAATTGAAATAATTTTTAATTCATATCTCCATCTAGTCTGAAAAGACGTAAAAATTTTCTGTTATTCTCTGATGATAATACAGATTCCTTGAAAAATTTGATTTACCACCTGGCAAAATAATGCGTGTATTTTCTGAAGAAAGTTTCTTCTCTAGATCTCTCTAGTAGCTTAATGGGAAAGCAACCGACCGGCAATCGGAAGTTCTGAGGTTTGTTTCCCAGCGGAGCGAAAGGAGAAGATATTTTCCAGAAAAAAGTAAATTGAAATAATTTTTAATTAATATCTCCATCTAGTCTGAAAAGACGTCAAAAATTTCTGTTATTCTCTGATGATAATACAGATTCCTAGCTTAAAAAAGTTTCAAGAGATTTCTAAAAATTTTAAAGGAATCGAAATACTTCAGGGTTTCCTAAAGGATTCCAAAGAAAGTTTTAAGAAATTAACAAAATTTTAGGAAATTTCAAGGAATATCATCAGATTTAATGTAACTTGACTATATTTCGAGGGATTTTATAATATTCCAGTAAGATGTCACAAGAATTGAGAGATTTTAAGCATTTCAAAGATTTGAAAAGATTTTCAAATATTTTAAGGTATTTCCAAAGATTTTAAAGTCTTTTCACAATTTTTGAAATAACTACTGCTATCATTCAATATTTTTTCAGTTCGTTGGGCTTTACACTATTTAGAAAATACACCCTTACATTCGGTGATCTCCTTTTCTACATTTGGTGACAGATTAAGCAGGAAGTAAAAATATCTAAAACCTTTAGTAAAGGGTTACGATCTTCTAAATTGTTGTTCAAAATATAATCTTAAGTGATTTGATAAAAGATTTTAGAAAATTGGACAATCTTGTTTTACATTACATTTTATTAGCGTTTATTATGGTAAAAATCGTTCTTTAAAACGTTTAGGTTGTTTCAGGTCACGTTTAGTTTGCCGAAAAATCTAGGAAAATATAAAATCAATTATAAATAATTGGAAATATGTTTGATTATGAATATTTTTCTACTGGATGACACAGCTTTTTATATGTTTAAATTTTCGAGAATTGTATTAGTTACTTTGTTGCATGTTCCGTATCGTTTTAATTTTCTCGCTTTTGTTTTAATAGCTTCTAGTTATTTGGTAATTCGAGTGTTTTGGGTAGTAGCTAGCAAGTAACTAAATTGTATTTAACAAGACATGGCTGAAAATATTTGGAAAAATTACATAACATAGATGATGGGAGGAGGAGGGGGGCCCAAACCATTTTGTTAAGACTTCTTACATGGGGTAAGGGAGGGGTCAAATTGGCTAAAATTGTGTTACGTATTTATGGATGGTCACATAACATAATTCAGGTGTTGAAATTTCAATCATTTTTATTTTTACTTCATTTACTTTATTCAATTTTGTTTTGTTTTCGAAAAATGCAATAACTCCATTTCTGTTATTTCTGCAAAGAACAGCAATAGAAACCACATATTTTGAGAGAAAATTTACTGTATCACTTGGCCCCGCATGTAAACAAAACAGAAAAACTAAAATAATGTACTCGAATTGGGAAAAAATGTGAAACACGAGACAAGAATTTTCCGGGAAGTATCCGCTCTCTAGAAAAAATCGATAAATATTCCCTGGTCGCAATTGAACGGAGAGATTCGGCAGAGAATATCTATAACTTGTTGTCGCATGATCATGGCACAGGAAGTGGACATTACACCGATAACATCCAGCGTCGCCGGAAACGACATACAGGAAGACGAAGGACTTCTTGCCCGGAAAAAGGTAACGACAATGACAGCAAAAAGCATAAGAAAACTGGTAAAAGCTCAGGATACTGCTGCTCTTATTCCATGCTGTGTAAATTTGAAATAAAACTTGAAATAAGATTGGCCGGACGCCAGATGACCTTTCTCCCTACGTTACTGTCACAGAAATTACTTGTCATCCTTCCTGAGAATCTATTTCATACTAAAATTTCAAGTGTTATCTCGTTTTTTTCAAAAGAAACTTTTTACATTCTCATTATTTATGATTGATAAAGTATTAGAATCGTCCGAAATTTGACACCTCAGTTTTTCAAAGGATTTCTACTTTTAAAGTCCCTTGAAGCCGAAAATCAACTTTTAGTGTCTCTGTCTGTCCGTCCATCCGAAAACATAATAACTTGATAAAATGAACGGATCAAATCGAGATTTCGCATACTTTTTTTGGTCCTAAAAGAAAGAACGAGTCTGTTAATCAGCATTCGTTGACCTTCGGTTATGGGTTTATCGATCGAAAATGCTATATAAAAATCGAATATTCCAACTTTACGCCAAATGAGCTTCGCTCGGGCGTACTTACACTCGTCAGCCACTGCCGCCACGAGCTATGTGATAGCGAGATAAAAAATGACACTGCCAGAATTAAAAGAGGAATCTGGAGAGACCGGATTTTCCGAAATTTCGACGGGACACTCGACTTCAACGAAACGATAACACTAGACCTGGATGTCACGTGAGAATAATAAGAACTACGAGGTTATGTGCGGTGCTGCTTTAGTGCAGTTAGCAGAGACACACGAGACATATGTCAAAGAATTAAGAGAATTCTGTATATTCAAGGTATTCAGGATATACAGGGAATTCGAGTATTTCAGGGAATTCCGAGAATTTCAAGGATTTCAGAGCCTTTAGGTAATTCAAGGAATTAATTAATTTTTAGCTTGAAACGCTTAGTAGTGAAATTATTTTTAAATTGGGATTTTTTCAATTATTTACAGTTTATTAATACAAATGGTTTAATTTCAAATGTTTATTCAAGCTATTGTGGAAATTCCAGGTTAAAATTAATTATTGAACTAAGCATAGGGTGACCAGATGCCCAAGACTTTGAATTTGCAACACAGTAAGAAACATCTTTAGGTTCCCCTGACATTTACGAACACACACAATGCTAGCATCCAGCTGTTGATTTTTGGTGGGTACCAATGAAATTTTGATATTCGCGTATATTTATTTTACACCAATAAAAAGTCTGGTTTCTGTCGCGCGTATCGAAATCGCAGAGTCGCCATCTCTCTCTTTTTTTTTCGAATAAAGAGAGATAAAATATAAAACGCATTCGTAGGGAATATTTTATGAAAAAAGGTGAATTTTGTCTTTTGACCAAAAAGTAGGACATTTTAGGGGTTTCCAACGTTTGAGAGGGCAGGAGGACAAGCAAGCGAAAAGTAGGACATGTCCTCCTAAATGAGGACGTCCTGTCACCCTAACTAAGCATTGTTTTTAATTATTTTTCTAACTATAAAATATAATTGTTTTCAAACGATAGAATTTTGAAAGATTTAAAAATAAAAGCAAACCATTTTCAATGTTTTGATATAAGATTATTTCATTTTAAATGATTTTAATGGGAAGTTGTTTAATTTTAAACGATTCTTGTTTGCAATAATATAGTATTGAAGGATTTAAGCTACAAGCTGATCAACTTTATGTAAAGTTTTAAAATTTACAGTTTTGACAGGTTAAACAAAAAGGGAAAGTCATACAACTTTTATAAAAAAATAATAATAATAATTCATAATAATAATAATTTTATATAATAAGCTAAGAAAGTTAAAGACTCTAATACTGCTTGAAATTAAACAATTGTAATTGTGAAATATTTTAACTATTTAATTATTTTTACTGAAAAGTATTTTGAGTCTTAAAAAATGAAAAACTTATTAACTGAAAAAGACACTTAGAGAACCATAGTAAGTAAAACGTCAAATATATTTATTTCATAAATATTAGTTTCCAATTAATTATTTAATTTCGTTGTACAATTTCAAGATTTTAAAATGCACCCCAAAGAACTTCATACATTATCCATTGAACATTATTATTTTCCTTCAACACTGATGTGCTACTAAACTTTCAATAATAAAGAAAAACAAATAAAAAAAACCAGGAATAAAAAAAAGAACCTCTGCGAACCAAATGCATGTTGCGAACGGAATGCATTAGCCGCAAACACTTGTAGATTATTATTGATAATTAGGCCGAGTCTAAACCATTTTTTTCAGTGAATCTTCCAGAAAGCCCGAAACTGTAAAACTCTATTTGCTCTTAATAGAAGACAATTAGTAAAGAAGAATAAAAGTATACAACAAAACACAGTACCTATATAACTGAATCTTTTCAGTATTCGCAATTAGATTTGATCCCAACCATAATAATAATGATAAAATAACATCAGTAAAAATCCTCTTCATACCTAAAAAAAATAATAGTTCTAACAAAGACTTTGTACACGTAACAGTTTGAAAGAGAATTTCTTATCTAGGACGGGATTTTCTTGATCCTTTTTAAGATTCTTATCAAGGTAGAGTGCATTCGTTGAAGGACTAAAGGTTGTCATTTGAGGATCTTTTGCTAGCTCATTTTTTAGTAAGAACAGCTGGACAAATGATATATTTTTGGAGGATTTCTCACGTTTCACTTTTTATAGTGATGGTTGGAAAGAAAGCCGCATAAAAATGTCATCAAAGAAAAATCGGGATCCACCGTTCACCGTAGGATGAGCCGAAGAAGTGGTACGCGCTGATGTAGTGAAAAATGTGGATTCAGTCAGCTGTATAAAATTTTCCGTGGCTCACATGCCCAATCGGGGTGGTGGCAACATGAGGAACGAAATTTCGACCCTTTACCGAACTTTTCTTTTCATGCTCCTTTTCAAAGGGCCACGCGTTACCAAGGACACGCAAGTATACGATGAGGCTTCTTATTGTATTCAGACAACCACCCTTTTGCACGTGTAGAACGTGAGTAGAAGGAAGAAAGTATAGCTTTCTTATCACGTCTATTTTTATGTGGCAGTCACCAAAGAAAGGATCCTTCTCATTTCTTTTTAATTAACGAAAAAGGCAAAAAGGGCCACTTTTTGTGTATATGGATTGCTTATTTATGGTCAAAGTGAAACCGAAGAAAAATTATACTAAAGAGACTATTTTTAATGGTATAACATGTGGGAGAGATGGAATATTCTTCGAATGTGGGTTTGTTTCGCAAAAAAAAAAAAAGAAACAAATACCACTCTATATTATTAGAAGATCCCTCCATCGTCGACGTGACAATAACTGGCTGGCTTAAATAGTCTTTTACTACTTAAAATTTCCTTTGGCTGACTTAAATATGACTATAATACTTGATATCTTTAACGGGACGTAGGAAGGGGGGAGGGGGGGTTGACGCAGAATGTGACATCACGCATGGAAAATATAAATGTGAATAACAATTTTTTTAAATACTTGAAGAAATGAAAATTAGTGATTTTATTTTACAAGTAAAGCATCTGAATATAGACTTCACACTTTTTTCCCTATTCACCTCTGTATCTCTTTTTTTGAATTCCTCATTATTCCCCTGCTTTCAAGAAACTTTCCCTTTTTCTTATTTTATCGCTTGAATGCAAACTGAATTAATAAAATCCAATAAGAAAATCCAACTATTGTTGGTGAAAAGTTCACTCTTTTTAATTGAAAAGTTTACTATTATACTTTTGGTTTAGAATTCATCTCTTTTGCATAAGAAATTCCACTGTTCGGTTGAAGATTGAACTATTTTCTTGAAAATTGGTTCTTAATTAAAAAATTAATTCTTAACTTAGAATTTAATTAATCCATGGTCGGGTGAAAATTTATCGTTTTTAGTTGTAAATTAAACTGAATTTTTCGCTAACAATTCATATTTTTTGTTGAAAATTCGACTACTTGGTTGAAAGTTAAACTACTTTATTAAAAATTCATAATATTGGTTAAAGATTGAATAATTCTTTTGAAGATTCGTTTTTTAATTGAAAATTTAATTATTCTATTTTTTGTTGGAAATTAATCTTTCTTAGTTCAAATTAAACTATTAAGTTTTTCACTAAAGTCTCATATTTTTTGGTTAAAAATTCAACTATTTGGTTCTTTTTTGGTTGAAAATTAATTTTTTAAATTAAAACGTAACTATTCTATTATTGCTTGAAAATGTACCGTTTTGACTTGAGAATTCAACAATTTGGTAGAAAATTTATGTATTTTGTTGTGAATTCGTCTTTTTTGGTAGAAAATTAATCTCCTTGATTGGAAATTCAACTGCTTGGTTGAAATTTGAACTACTTTATTGTAAATTCATTTTATTAGTTGAAGATCCATCTCTTAGACTTAATTTTTTGTTAAAAATTTGTTTTTTTTTTGTTTGTTGAAAATGAATAGTTTTTAGTTCAGAATTTAATTAGTACATTGTGTGTATATTTAATAGTACATTGTGTGTCAAGGGCGTAAAAAAGGCTATTTTGACGAGTGTGAATTTACTGCCCGAGCGAAGCGAGGGCGGCAGTCACACGAGGCAAAAAAGCCTTCTTCACGCCCTTGATACACACGATACTTTTTGTCCTATCCTCCTTGAAAACAAGCATGTGAAGCAGTTATACTTTATAGTGAAAGGAAGAAATAGCGTACTTTGCAGAAGGGAGACTGTGGGGTCCAGCGATACAAGTTTTTTTAAAGATTAACACAATTTCCTCCATATTCTCACTGGCGTGGTGCAGTGTATGTGTAGCGGGAGTAAAGTTTTATGTAGTGGGCGTAAAGTCTCATGTAGCGGGCGTAAAGTTTCATGTTAGCCCGGCGGCGCACAGTGGGGCAAAAAAAGTTTCTGTGGACAAATTGATATTCAGAAGCCACTTTTTAACCGATTTAAACGTTTTTTTTTTCAAATTAAAGCTAATAAAATTTTGCATAAATCTGTCATGGCAAATTTTGGAAACAGTTTTTTGTTTTTTTTTCATATTTTATAACAAAAATGGAAAAAAACAAAAAAAAATTTTCAAAAAAGTATCGGTTTTCGAGAAATATTTGGATTCAATTCGAAATACCTAGAATCAATAAAGCAACTATCCATCAAAGTTGTCTGATAACTTAGCAATTGTTAAAAAATTTATTGAATTTGTTATAAACAAATAGGTGGGTGAAAATGGATTCATGGGGATTGGCAGCGATTCGTCAATTAATTCGCACTATTTTTGAAAAATTTAGAGAAATAAACCGTTTTTTAATTAATTTTATTAAAAACAATAAATAATTT
The DNA here is from genome assembly GCA_932195095.1 of Andricus curvator. NCBI lineage: Eukaryota > Metazoa > Arthropoda > Insecta > Hymenoptera > Cynipidae > Andricus > Andricus curvator. The sequence continues at coordinate 256,332 of CAKNYM010050351.1, forward strand.
TTTATTTTATAAACAAATTTTATAAACAATTATCCACAGCAGGTATTTATGATGAAATAAATCAAATTTTTTCTCCTAAATCTGCCAAAAATTATACAAAAATTTCACTTACTGATCATATTTAGTCATCCAATAGCAATTGATAATTGTTTAAACAAAGTTAATTAACAAATGCACTGTTAGGCTATTTTTATAGGTAAAGACTTGGTTTTTTCTTCGTATTAAAGTGTAAGTAGCTAGTTTCTAGATATTCTTGTAGCTTACATGACATTCAACAATTTCTATTGTTAATAACAATTGTTTAAACAAATTTTTTTCATACTAGGCATTTTGCAACCAAAAAAAAAAATGCGTTTCAAGGTATTAGCAGCCTGTTATTCATTAATGGCTCTTTGGTCATTGGTCAAAAATAATTGATGATTGTTTAAACAAACTTAATAAACAAATTCATTTTTCGGCTATTTCTGAAGGTAAAAACTTGGTTCTTTCAACGTGACCAACTTTAAATGAGTAATTTAAACATTTTTTTCAGAAACTTTGATAACGATCAACTGTTTTCATTGTTATTAATTATTTTATAGACAAATCTTTGTCCTCCCATACATTTTTAGTTGTGAAATTAGCATTTGTGTTTAAAAATGTATGAGAAAAAAATTGTTTGTATAAAATTATAGATAACAATAAAAACAGTTGATCGTTATCGAAGTTTCTGAAAAAAATGTTTAAATTACTCATTTAAAGTTGGTCACGTTGAAAGAACCAAGTTTTTACCTTCAGAAATAGCCGAAAAATGAATTTGTTTATTAAGTTTGTTTAAACAATTATCAATTATTTTTTACCAATGACTAAAGAGCCATTTATGAATAACAGGCTGCTAATACCTTCAAACGCATTTTTTGTTGTTGCAAAATGCCTAGTATGAAAAAAATTTGTTTAAACAATTGTTATTAACAATAGAAATTGTTGAATGTCATGTAAGCTACAAGAATATCTAGAAACTAGCTATTTACACTTTAATACGAAGAAAAAACCAAGTCTTTACCTATAAAAATAGCCTAACAGTGCATTTGTTAATTAACTTTGTTTAAACAATCATCAATTGCTATTGGATGACTAAATATGATCAGTAAGTGAAATTTTTGTATAATTTTTGGCAGATTTAGGAGAAAAAATTTGATTTATTTCATCATAAATACCTGCTGTGGATAATTGTTTATAAAATTTGTTTATAAAATGAAAAATTATTTATTATTTTTAATAAAATTAATTAAAAAACGGTTTATTCCTCTAAATTGTTCAAAAATAGTGCGAATCAATTGACGAATCGCTGCCAATCCCCATGAATCCATTTTCACCCACCTATTTGTTTATAACAAATTCAATAAATTTTTTAACAATTGCTAAGTTATCAGACAACTTTTATGGATAGTTGCTTTATTGATTCTAGGTATTTCGAATTGAATCCAAGTATTTCCCGAAACCCGATACTTTTTTGAAAATTTTTTTTTGTTTTTTTCCATTTTTGTTATAAAATAAAAAAAAAACAAAAAACTGTTTCCAAAATTTGCCATGACAGATTTATTTATGCGGCTACATTACACCTGCTTCACGTGCATGCAATGGCGCGTTTTCAAGGCGGGTTGGATAAAAATTCGTTTTTTAGTAGAAAATCAATTTTCTCTGCTAAAAATTTAACTATTTCATTTTTGGTTGAAAATTGATAGTTTTTAGTTTAAAATGCAACTGTTTTGTCGAAAACTCTTTTTTTTTTTGAAAATTCAACTTATAGGTCGGAAATTAATTTTTTAGTTGAAAATTCATTTTTTCGGGTTGACAATTCAACTTTTTTGTAGAAAATTTGCCTTTTTGGTTTAAAAAATAAACAATTTCGTCGAAATTTTCATCTTTTTTGACTGAAAAATCTTTCTTGGCTGAAAACTCAACTCTTTCGTTGAAAATTCGTCTTTTTCAATTGAAAATTCATCTCTTTCGGTAGAAATGTTATCTCTTTTAGTAGAAATTTGATCTTTTTTTTTTGTTAAACATGCAACTGTTTGGTTAAATAAGTTAATCTGTTTCTAGTTGAGGATTTAACTGTTTCTTTAAAATGTTCGTATTTTGTGGCTGAATGCAACTGTTTTTGATTCAAGATTAAATTTTTTTATTGAAATATCAACCATTATATTTTTTGTTTACAAATCAATCTTTTTTATTAAAGATTCAACTACTTAGCTAGTCGTTGAACTTCTTTGTTAAACATTCGTTTTTCTTGTTGTTGAATATTTATAATTTTAGCTGAAAATTCAACTGTTTTCTTGAAAATGCAATCTATTTCGACTTGAAATCTTAAGCATTTGATATCGTATGCAATATGGTATCTATACATTAATTATATTCTAAAGAATTTATTCCCTCATTATTCTGCTATTTTCGTGAAAAAATCACTCCATTTCCTCTGTTTTAAGAGCAAGTTAGGCATGTGTAGTCTGTTAAAATATTATGTTTGCGTGTTTCGTGTTCTATTTTAGTAGTTGGTCAAATGAAATCGAAGAAAAAATTTTCACCTAAAGGGGGGGGGGGTGCTCTTATCTGTGACGTCACCCTGGGTGGTTCAAGCTTTGTGTGATGATCTGTGATGAAGAAGGGGAGGGGTGGAAAAAGTGTTAAAAATAGCGTGACGTAGTTTTTCAACGGCTTCTAGTGACTGACTTACATTGACTTATACTACTTGGTGTATAGTTGACTTGAAATTGTTTACACTACTTGCTATACAAAATATCTGCACTTAAATTGGGTTTTCCGGCATGGGCACGAAAAAGAGGCTTTTTGACGGGTCTTTTCGTTCCGTAAAATAGAAGTTTATATGACTAACTTCATTACTGCCATGAAAAAGACTTTTTATGTCGGTTTTGGTGCGCAGTTTGAAAAGTGAATCTCTGTACTGCCCTAAAAAGACTTTTTAAGGCATTTTGCATATATGCAGTTTGAAATGCGCCTCTCAACACTCGTATAGCACTGTCGCGCTGGAAAACTGCAACGTATTGCCATAACTTGAGTGTCTTTCGTGAATGACGGGCAAGTGAATGCGTATTCGCAGTTCGTACCTGAGAAAAGTGTATAGAAAAATGAGTGCCAAAGTAGACGGGACTGACGATGATTCTATTTCTGGTACACCTCCAGAACCGTCTTAGGAAAGCGAAAAGGCTGCGAATAATTTATTGTCCGCTAAGATTTTTCCAAAGACATTCCTAAAGCTTTTTAGGGATCAAAAGATTCAGAAAGATTCCTATGAATTTTGAAGATTTCAAGAGATCTCGTAATATTTGGAAATATTTCACGGAATTTCAAGGGTTTTAATAGATTTCTAGAGATTTTAAGGGACTTCTGCGAATTTCAAAGGATTCTAAGGGATTTTTCACGAGATTATGTACGATATCCGTGATATTCAAAGCATTTCCAGAAATTTTCAAATGATTACAATTTTTAAAGGGATTTACAAAATTTGCAAAAGAATTCATGGAATTTTAAGTGATTCCAAAGATTTGCAGGGATTCCACGAGATTTCATTAATCCTTTGAAGAATGGGAAACTCCTCGACTCTATATTTATTGTACATACGTAATATGGAATATTGTATAATGAAAAAGAAATAAGCAAATAGTAATTTTGTAATGTGTATAACAGTGTAAAAGGTCATTTGAATAGCCAAGAAAGGTTCTAATAAGCATGTTTTGAAAAATAATTAGAAAGAGGATTCTGCCAAGCATAGCTCCCTGATTTTTGCACATTTTCATACCAATGCCGGAAAAAATAATGTATATGGCAGGCGCGTAAATTTTTTTTGGCTCGAATGATATTTTCAGAAGAAGCAGTCAGCTCGCCTACGGTTCACATTCGGCTCCGTCTTCGGCGTTTACAACTCGCTATGCCTTCGGTTCGCCTACGTCTCAGCGATTGCTCCTGTTGATAACATCCTCCTCGCCTAAAAAGCCCAGTTTTACGCGCCTGGAACATAAACTACTATTATACTACTTGAATATTAATAATGCTCTCCTAAAATTATTTATACTAATTGACATCCCAAATGTCTAACTTCGATTCACTTTTAGGCGTACTACTTAAAACTATTCCTGAATAAAAAAATACTACTGAAATCCATTTATGCCTGAAATAAAATGACGTATACTACTGCATGTATAACTGGAATTTTAAAAGCAGCATTTGTTAGTAATTATGTCTGGCATTAAATGACATGTACTACTTGAAACCCTGTTTTTAGCTTTAAACTTCTTTTAAACTACGTGTACTAGTTTACAAATCTCATGGCTGGAATAAAGTTACTGATACTACTGAGAACTCTTCATGACTCACATAAAATGACCTATACTACCTTGAAATCTATTATGGATGACTAAAAATGTCTCATCCTACTTTGCGTTAATTATGGCTGACTAAAAATTTCTTCTTCTACTCGCAGACCATAACTTGATATACATTATGGCTGACTTAAAATGAATTATACTACTAGAAAAACTTATCCTACAACGGTACATTTTTGCATGTAAGAGTCGTAAAAATTAAAATTTAGCTTGAGGCCTGTGAATCGTCGTTATTTAGCTTAATTGTAAGCAAATCGTGCTCTTAGAATTTGTTAAGGCATTTTTTTTTGCAAAAATAATCGACTTCAAAGTATATATATACGTCGCGGACACACCCACCCGAGTGACCACCATATAAAAATTCAACTTTGAGTGGATTATTAATTTTTTATCAAGTGATTTGATTCATCTGCGTAAAATGTATTGAGCAATAATAAAATTAATAATAATTTTATCAATAATTAATTATTCGTTACATTCTGTGTGCGGCAACCCGACGTACAATATTGTATATCGGGTTGCAGCGTAACCGTTTCGTTCGTATGGTCCGCTAGGGACAGCAGTTGAATTGCTTTGGTGTTTTGACTTCTTTAAAGTGTTTTGTGTCTTTGGAACTCACTTTTGATATTTATTTATTAGAATAAACAAGAAAGAAACGATTTCAACTGCATAATCATTTAAAAAATTCTAAAGAAAGGTGGCGGGCACCTGGGTACCCCGGGTGTGTAACAACGTGGATATGTGTTAGATTTGAAACTATTTTACTACTGGATACCTGAAGTGAACCTTCTTTCAAAAAGTCATAAGACGCTGAAGCTGACCCCCCTACTATTGTTAATTAGGAAATATAAATATAATTTTATATAACCGTCAATTGAAAAACGAATAATGATTTTAAAATATTTAATACTAGTATAAGAATACTTTTGATTAAATTCTGTATTCATTTTTTCCATTGAAAAACATTGATATAATTTAAGGATTAGCTTAGACGGCGGCCTTATGAACTACTAATTTTTTTTTGTCGATAATATTGGTTTTTTGTGTATCGACAGAGGTTTAAATATCATTTTTTGATCAATGTTTTTTTTTTTTTTTTTTTTTTTTTCTTTCATGTTCAGAGAATGGCTTCATCTAATATTTTTTATAATTCAAAGACTCTGTTGTAACTAAATAAGAATTGATAGAAAAATGTTAAGGTTTTACGAAAACAATATATAGTCAATAAATTGTTCAATAATAGTAAAAGAAGTATCAAAGATCCTTGAAACGTTGTGAATTTATGTTGAAATGTAAGGCTTTTGGAAATGTTAAGCATGTGATTTCAATTTTTCATCTCTCATAAAATTTGGTGTCGTAATGTTGAACATCAATAAATTTGAAAGCTCTTAAACTTTAGTGGGTACTTCGTTTCATTTAAAACCTAATTTATTTCATATAGTTTCTCATGTTTGTATACTTCTTGGGGAATCACTTCTCATATTTCATAATTACACAAAGTTCTCAAAAAGTATGACACATTAAAAGTTTTTAAATATTTTTTCACATTCGCATTCTGATGAGAAATTGTTGAAAAATTTATGCAAAAATTGACTTCGTCGTTTATCATAAAATTTCCACGTTTTGAGACCCTATGCGTCAGAAAAAACTATTTTTACAAAGGTGTCTCTCTGTAGTCATTTTTTATTACTATTTCTGGTTTTATTCATCGAAAATGCTTTTCCAGAAATAAAAAAGTCCATTTTTCAGTAAAAGTATAAGAGATACAAAAATGTTAAAAATCGAAATTGTTCAATTCAAAAAGATTGACAAATTTACATGAGACCAAGTTTTAAAAATTCCATTTTCCACAAAAACTATGGAACAAAAGAAAAAACATTAGTAATAAAAAATTATTTATCTCAAAAAGATATAGCAATTTACTTCAGAACATTTTTTGAAAAGACGTACAGTTTTTGTTTGAATCGTGTTAACACTTTAAAAAACAAAATATGAAATTTTCTTTTATACATCGTATATATATATTTAATTAATTATATTTAATAATTCATTATTCTTTTTTTTATCACAAATGAATAATGAATTAAAGACTATAATACTCTATTATTCTCCTGAAATAAAGTAAGAGTAACTTGAATAATGATTAAACCAAAGCCAGATCAGAAAATTTTTATCCAGGTGTGTATACATGTACAATATTCTATTTTAATTATATAATTTTTCGGAGAATTATATAAATACATGTAAGAAATCGAGAGCGTAGAAATCGAGAGAGTACTTTTACAAAATTATTCTTAAAATCTTTCTTTATCTGAAATTTCACTTTCAATTAAATGCACACATTTTTTCTAGGAAACAACCAAAGTTAGTAATGCCAGTGTTAATTGAATAAGAAAAAATAAAAAAAAAATTCGAGGGTACTTTCAAGAATTTAAAAAATTTTTTCAAGAACCAAGAACATTTGAGCTCTTGGATTCAATAAAAAATTTTTTTTTTAATTTAGACTTGTATGTAATAACAAGTATGAACATTTTTCCCATAACTCAATAAGTCATGATTCGGCCAAATATTATTGAAACTGTTTGAAATTTGGTACATATACAAAGTATACTCTAGGGATACCTTTTGTTTCATAATATTCAACTGCAAGTTAAGGCTGGTCACCAGTAACCACGTTTTTCTAGTTTCGCCGACAAAAAGTATCGAGAGCACTTCAGATTTGAAACAACTACACCAGCGAGAAAGTTGTTCTATAATAACGATTGCATTGTTAACACTGAGCTTCGTCAGGCAGGGAACTCGCTGTTAGGCTTTCCAGAGCTCGTCACGTAATATTTTACAAAGTACATATTTCCACTAGTTTCTGATAAAAATCTATCTGAAAATTTCCAGAAATCTTCTCTCATTCATATAGAACAACTTTCTTGCTGGAAGATGTTTCAAATCTAAAGTCCCCCCGATATTTTTTTTGGCGAAATTAGAAAAGTGTGGTTACCGACCTGCCTTAATTTGCAATGGGATATTATGAAACAAAAGGTAATTTCTAACTTTATGATCATTTCTCAGGCATCCCTACATTATATGTTGTATGTGTACTAAATTTCAAACAGTTTCAATAATATTTATCCGAGTTAAGACGATTTATGTTTTTATCACTTATCGAGTTAAGGAAAAAATGTTTTCAGGCTTTAATTTTTATTATTGAAACAAAACATCGGAGAAATAATATGAATACAGAAAAGTATCGTCTGTTTCGTCTGCTCGCAAGTTTGAGCGCGCCTAAGGCGCGCGACTGTTGGTTCACGCGCTTCGCGCTCGATAATGTACATACCTCGCGCTACGCGCTCTGTCTTTATATTTCCCCCACATTTGTGCATTTTTCACATTTTATTTTTTAAATTAAAGGTGAAAGCATCGACAACTGTAATTTGGTGATTATGAATTCTCCTTTGTTAAAGCTCCTTCGGCTTTAACAAACACATTCTCATCACGTATCTCGTGCTTCGCACTCGATTTTGTCGAGAATGCGAACTTTTCTACATTATGTTCAACACTATTATATCAAATGTACCTATATTACATTTATTCCTGTACCTCGGTCTGGGATTTCTTATTCAGATTTTGCAAAATAAAGTACAAATTTTATTAATCATGCTCACTTTAATATTTGTTCCTTATTTTGCATTAAATTCTATTCTCGGCTACCCTGAAAAATGTATCATTTCAATAAAAGCAGATTATTACAATTCATAAATGAGCCATTAATCCGAAGAGACATAAGAAGCCATAGAAACAGGAGAGCTTGCATGAAAAAATGCATGGACGTGAAGGAAGCTAGAGTAGTATGCCAGGACACAAAAAAGTGTGGCGACAAATAGCTTGTAAACAGAGTGACAATAAAGTGAATGACGCCTGAAACAAAGACCTTGGATACTAATGGGCCCGAGTGAAGTACCTCACATGACGACCTTGTGAGGCTCTTCACTTGGGGTGATCGCTAGAGAGATTGATCAGCAACTTGGGTCGGAGCAGTGTTGCGGAACGAACGTGTCATTTAAATAAATAACGCGAGAATTCTAGATCAATTTAAAAAACATATAACCCCTACCTCACATTACTCCTTTCCTCACCGAGCAAGTCACGGCTATCCCGAGAGGGAAATGGCTTAATGGTATAATAATAATAATATGCATTGGTATTTAAACATACGTATTTTCATTGTTTTTTTTTTGTAATTGAAAAAAAAGTGCCCATCCTATACAAAAAACAATTTTGTTATTAAACATTTTATTGCAGCTTATGTCGCTTTTCCATAAATTTAATTTGTTTATTTTCAATGTTATTTTTTACTATTTAAACTAAAAATACGCTTCTACCGTAAATTGGTCTTAAGCAAATTTATAGATATAATTTAGGCGACTTTGGTCAAATAAAGTTTTATTGTAGCTTGTGTCGTTTTTCCAACAAGTTAATTTTTTTGTTTTTAATATATCTTATTTGGTATATCTTGTTTGGTTGAACAACTTTTGTCTTTTCATATTTTTCGTCTCTTGCGTCGTTTTTCGAAAAATTGTATTTTTTATTTTTACTTTTATTTTTTACGATTAAAAGAAAATCTACTCATCCTATCTGAAAATTATTAATAAAAAATTTGTAGAACCTTTTTGGGTGAACAACGTTTGTCTATTAATTTTTGTTCGTACCTTGTGCCGTTTTTCCAAAAAAAAAATGATTTTTTATTTTTAATGTTATTTTTTACGATTAAAACAAAAACTACGCGTCCTTTCAAAAAATGATTGCAGGAAAATTTGTATCTCTTCTTTGGATGAGCAACTTTTGTCTATTCGTTTCTTTCATAACTTGTGTCGTTTGTCCAAAAATTAAATTTTTTTATTTGTAATTTTATTTTTACGATTAAAATCAAAACTACTAATTCCATCAAAAAATGATCAATAACAAATTTGTAGCTCTTTTTGGGTAAACAACTTTTGTCTAATTTTTTTTTCGTAGCTTGTGTTGTTTGTCCAAAGATTTAATTTTTTTTTACTTTTAATGTTGTTTTTTACGAATAAAATAACAACTACGCATCCTATCAAAAAATGATAACAAATTTGTAGGTCTCTTTTGGGTGAATGGAATTTTTGATTTTTCATTATTTTTTTGTGAGATCAAAATTTGAATTTTCGATTTTTCAAAATAATTCAAAAAGTTGTTAAGATAGTCTTGTAGGGCTTTCAAAAAGCAACGTTTTTCTTTTTTTTACTTTTTTCATATCGTGCGTTGTTTGGCTTAAAATGTTCATTTTCGTTTGTTTTTTTGGATATTGAAAATGCTATAACTCTGATAATTTTCCTTTTATCGAAAAAATTCGTGAAGATAAATTGTTCGAGTTTCTGAGTACTACAAATAGCCGTACATAGAATTTTTAAATCTAGACAAAAAATGGTCTTGAAAATTTTGAAAATGCTCTAACTTTCTGAATTTTTATCCAAAATGGCTGTTTAACTGACTTGATCTTTCTTTTTGGTACCTAAAACTGTGTGCCAAAGCACAATCCAATCCGATTAGTCTTTCAAAAATTATCCGGTATACAGACGACAACGACGACAGACAGACACCTTTCCGCGAAAGGCATTTTGCACATAAAACCAATACCTTCTCATTGAGATGAGAATGTAATAATTTTCCGAATTCGAAAATTTTCATTAATTGAGACCCGTGGGCCAACGCTTTTAGCGTTCTTGAGTGTCGGGGGAGTTATTGAATCCCAGAGCTCATTTAATGTCTACATTTCAATTTCAACCATTTTCCTAACGGTAATTGGAAATTATTAATTAAATGAGTTAGAATTGGCCAAAAATAAGTTACAATAATTTTAACTACTTCAGGCTTGGCGTGAAAAATTAATTAGAATGAAAAATCTGGACGAAGATGTCAACGACTCTAGGAAAAACTTGACCTTAGAGACCTTTTTTCGCCCAGAAATCGGTCACTGGAGTATCTCTCGATCGAGACGCAAGTATCTCAAGCTTCGTCGAATATTCATGAATTCACGAGGACAAAATTTGCATCAGAAAAAGATCTTCGAATCTCACAAGTATCTTGAATCATAGCTCCTATTTACTAAATTATTCAGGTCGTTTTCCATCTCTTTGTCCGTACTTCCCGGGAAAGGAATTGTGCTCTGTATCTCGACACGGCGGGACAAAGAACGGCTCTCCTGACACGTTTTTCACTGCTCGTTTTACCAACGAAGAGGCGGTGCAAGGGGCGTATAAGCGAGAAAAATAATATATCACAGCCGCTAACACGCAAGGTTGGAGGGCGGAAAACGCTCTTACTTGTAAAAGGGACCTGATATCGTAAAACAATTCTTCATTTTTCAATAACTCTACGAGGAAATATAATACTTTTTTAGATTCTCATCATCCGAAATTTCATAACTCAGTTTTTTAACGGATCTCCACGTTTTGAGGCCCCCTGAAGCCGAAAATCAAGTTTTGGATCAAATCGAGCCTTGACACATTCCTTGAAAAGAATTGAAGCTTTTCAAAATATCCACAATTCTTCCCTTAAACCCTTCACGCCTCCTCAGAACCAAGTTTCACTTAAATTAGCAGGCTAAAGTTTGTACCTCAGAAATTATGTTTTGGGGATGCCTCCTGAGTATTTTCACAGAACATGAAAAAATATTTAGGCCCCCTTTTAAAATAACTCGATATTTGCTGATTTTTTATCAATTTATGTGATTTTTTTCGAAAGGAACACGTGATAAGTAACGTTTTCTGTACTAAAAACCTCCAATTTTGCGCCCAAAATAAGTTCCTGTGTGATTAATAATGATTGACTTTCCCATCCCTTTTAAATTTTGAAAAATAGGTGGAAGACATCAGTTTTTTCAAGATTCTACAACTCTTGTCCATTTGTCGTGAAAATTCTACAAACCAAAAAGAAAGTCCAAAAATTTCCGAAGAATTAAAAAAAAAAGAATGTTCTAGCATGAATAGTTTAGAACTTATGACCTCTTAAACTGATTTTTCAGTGAAAAAAACGTTAAAGCTTTTTCTGATTGCACAATATCTCATCCCCTGTATATCCTACATGAAATTTATACCAGAATAAATTAAAGAAGATTAAATTATCTTTGAAACTCAAAAAAATAATTAATTCTAGCTTTTATAGAACAGAAGTTATAGTCTCTTATAGCAGGCTGCTTTTTGAGAAACTTCATTATCGAACGCATTTTTGATAAAAATTTATTTTTTATATGTTGCATCAGCACTTTTCAGTATTTTACTTAACTCTTATACTTAGGGAAGCAAATCGTCAGAAATGAAGGTTTAAAACCATCAATTAGAGAAAACTTATACATTACTTATTGTTACTATATATATTAATAATTTATTGATACTGGAATGAAAAATGCGAGTTAGAGATAATAGAATTTCACAACGTGGACTATTTACAACATTTTTAAAAGATATTCACACATGAAGACTATTAAATTCGATTTTTCAATTTGTAAAAAGAATTCCACAAAAAGCAGCCTGCTATATGAGACTATAACTTCTGTTCTATAAAAGCTAGAATTAATTATTTTTTTGAGTTTTGAAGATAATTTAATCTTCTTTAATTTATTTTGATACAAATTTCATGTATGATGTACAGGGGATGAGATATTGTGCGAACAGAAAAAACCTTTAACGTTTTTTTCACTGAAAAATCAGTTTAAGAGGTCATAACGTCTGAACTATTCATGCTATTACATTCTTTTTTTTTTAATTCTTCGGAAATTTTTGGACTTTATTTTTAGTTTGTAAAATTTTTACGACAAATGGACCAGAATTGTGGAATCTTGAAAGAACTGATGTCTTCCACATCTTTTTCCAAATTTAAAAGGGATCGGAAAGTCAATCAATGTTAATCACACAGGAACTTATTTTGGGCGCAAAATTGAAGGTTTTTAGTACAGAAAACGTTACTTATCACTTGTTCCTTTCGAAAAAAATCACATAAATTGATAAAAAAACAACATATATCGAGTTATTTTAAAAGGGGGCCTAACGATTTTTTTTCATGTTCTGTGAAAATATTCAGGGGGCATCCCCAAAACATAGTTTCTGAGGTACAACTTTAGCCGGCTCATTTAAGTGAAACTTGGTTCTGAGGAGGCGTGCCTTAGAAGTGGGAAGGTAATTGTACTTACCATCTTGGTTTTTGCAGTTCTTCCAGTATAACTATATTAATTTTGGCATCATAAGATTGAAAAAATATTTTTTTGCTTCCTTAGAAAATGTGGGATTCCGAATTCTGATTTTCAGATACAAAATAATTATTAGTTTTCGAGATACAAAATTGAAAAGACCGAAAAATCTCAATTTTCTGATGTTGATTTTTGTTGCTCCTTTACATCCTAAAGTAGTCGTTGGATGCAGAAAAAACTGTTTTTATACATACAAAATATGTGTGCTTCAAAGGGTTAATCGTTTTTTGATCGGACTTGTCTTTTTGGTTTTCTGCATAGAAAATTAAAAAATCGAAACTTCTAATTTTAGGCTAAACGACGACAAAAACGTAAAAAAGGATAATAGGAGAGTTGTAGATTTTTAAAAGACCTATAATTTTTCTCTCAACCATTTTTTTATAGGACTTGTTATTTAGGTTTTATTTGTCGAAAATACTATGCAAACAAATAAAGAATTCAAATTTTGAGCCGAGCGATGTGAGGTACGGAAAAAAATTCCAGGGAAGAATTTAAGATTTTAAAGTGGCCTACAAAATTCTTCTGAACCATTTTTATAGGACTTATCATAGTGGTTTTATTTATCGAAAATACTATGAAAACAAAATTTAATTTAAATTTTGAGTCAAATGACGCGAAATACGGGGAAAAGTTTTTGGAAGAATTTCTACTTTAAAAAATGTCTACAATACTTTTTTTAACCATTTTTTGACAGAACTCGTCGCTTTTCACTTATTTATCGAAATTGATAAACAAAAATCTAAAATTTCAATAATATACCAAAAGATACGAGATACTTAAAAAATCTAAAAGAAGACTTGTGGGAGATTTTGCTTTATACATAAAAAATGATATGGAAAAATTCTGATTCTTAGAATAACACCACGAGATAGGGGAAAAAGTCTAAAGAAAGGGTTGTTGTTCTTTATTGTAAGGTAGCTCAGAAAATAAATATACATTTTAAAATATCTGTCGAAAATCGAGCGCGAGTATCACGATGAGAATGTTTACCATACTTAATTACGTAGAAAGTTCAGAATGTGAAGATGCATTTTGAATGCATAGATTATCAGGGTGTTTTTTTTAACTTGAGACATCGAAATATCTGAAAAAATACGCATCCTATGAAAAAAATGTAAAAAAATTACTATGGAAGTAATTTTCAGTTTTAAAGATTTAAAAACATGTCAAATAAATCTGAAAGATTTTAGGAAATTTTTTTATTTTGCAGGATTAAAAAATTTGGTTTGTAAAACTGAATTATTTCAAAAGATATTTAGGAGTTTCAGAAATTTTGAAAAGATTGGAAAATAATTAAAATCATAAGAAGATTTCAAGCCATTTCAAACAAAATAGATTTTTTTTTAATTTCGAAAAGACTGAAGCTTTTTAAGTGTGTATTTTAAAAACTGAATTTCAAGAGGAAATTGAAAAAAATTTCAAAACATTTCAAATAATTTTCTAAAATTTTGAGAAAGAAGTTAGAATATATTGAAGCAAAAATGTTCAATTTTGCAAGATTAGAAATTTTTGGGAAAAATTGGAGCAAGTTTAAGAGATATTTAGAAGTTTCAAATAGATTCAAAAATAATTGGGAACTTGACAAGATGAGAAGTTTTGAGAAAATAAAAAAATTGCCTTAGAATTTCTGGAAAAATTAAAAATGTTTTTTTTTCTCTCGTTAATTTTAAAAGAATATTTTGAAAGATTTCAAAAGATTTAAAGAATTATGAAATAATGATGCAGACAATTTTACGGCAATTCTTTTAATAATGCAGAATTTAAAAATTTGGAAAAAGACGAATCATTTTAAAAAATATTTAGAAAGTTTAGAAGTTTAGGCAGAATTTTTTTTTAAAGTTTAGGAGAAATCCTAATTATTTTTGAAGATATTTAGAAGTTTGAAAAAGATTAAAAATTAATTTGATAACTTGAAAATATTTTTAAAAATTTTGAACAAAACGTGGATCTTTGAGGATTGTGAACACAAAATTTAAATATAGTTCTTAATTTCTCTAGTATGAGCCATTTATTCTTGAAGTGTTATCACAAAAATCCATGACAAAAAATATTAATTTAATACTAAGTGAACTTTTCAATAACTATGTTATAAACACATGTAATTATGATCAAACTGTCATAATAATATTTTAAACACAGTTTTTTTTGCAATTGCTCTTCAATAATTAATTATTAATTGTATTATATTTCCCGTTATTATTATGTGTAAAAAAAATTTTAGAATAATTTACTGAAGAGGGCCACCATCCTGTACTGTAATGTCTCAAGCAATTGTAATTTAATTTTATTCATTTTTACTCGGAATGATACATTACAAAGATATTATTTTGTTTAAATATAATAAGATATCACAATAGAAAAAGTTACACATAGGAAAACCGTACGTTAAATGCGTTTCATTCGTAGTTATAGCTAGATGAGTTTTAATATTTACAACGGGGAAAAACCGGGAATAGGGTGCGAAAGAATTGGTGGACACCTTGAAATTCTTTCCTTTTACGAAAAGTGAAGATTTTTGCTTCATTTTATTTAGTCATTATTTATATAAAGATCAAACGAAATGAATTCAAAAAATGTTCCTCTTGTAATATGTATATCCACTTAAAAGATAAAGTAAGAATAAGTAATAACAAGTAAGAAAAGAAGGAGATGCCTCACAAGTAAGATTCATCTTCGTTGGGTGAGCTAGATGAGCAATATATTGTACCTATGCATAATGCACAAGTCTTAAATCCATAAAACACTGCATACAGACATGAAGGCAGAAGTTGAAGGCAAAAGACAATATTATCTTGAGGGAAAGAAATAAGCAAGAACTATAACTAGAAATGCAGTCTCTCGTGCTATTTATCTTGGTACAGCGGCTTTGATTTATGCAATACTCGCACGACTCTTCTATTATGTTGCTAATGCAAGCAGCACCTTGAAGACATCTGTTTAAAAAATTAGTTTATATATTTTAGCACGCCTAAGTAAAAATTAGAAATTCGTATATTTGAAGCACCACTAAGAAAATAATATTCATTAAGGAATAACAGCTGATTAAAATGGTTTTGAATCAAACTACTTCATGTTTCTAAAATGTTTACGATTCATTCAAATTGGTTGCATTATTTTTATCAATAGGTGAATTGAGAAGTTTGTCTCACTCTTGAAATTTTTGTTCCGCTTCATTTTTAGCTTCTCTAATTTCCTAATTTACTTAAGCTTCTGCGATTATTGAAGATTCAGAATAATTAAAACTAAAGTCAAACTATTTATTAATTGATAAAAGCGACGTATAAATTTGAAAAACTGGATTTATAAAACCTGAACTTGAGATATATTAACTTTCATTTTCATACTAAATTTTGAGGTCTAATTTTCATTTCTTTTTACTGTTTTGAACCGAGATTGTGATTACACTGATAGATCCAAAGGAAAATATATCATCATACTAGAAATTTTAATTGCTCTCAAAATATTTTCCGTTTTCTACGAAAATTCAACTCACGAAAATATACTGATTATTAATTGCTGCGCATTTTGAAGCAGAAATCTAAGCATACAGTTAGAAAAAAAAACTAGTTCTAATTAAAATTGTTTATTTAACAAGTTTCTTTTGGAATTTTTATGTTTCAGATTCCTTTGGAGACAAAAGCTGCAAATATTATACAATTCTAATTATCAATAGCAGACTTATTCTTCGAAGGACTCTATTTGCCTTGTTTGAAACTATTTTATTATGTAAATTTTATTGAGGAATCTTACAGTTATTAGTTTTGTGACCAATTTTGTCCTTAAGTAATTAATTATGATTTTAATAAAATCTAATCGAAGTTGTAAAGAATCTTTTACTGTTTCAAGGAATAAAATCAGCCTTTGAGAGATTGAATATGAAATTCAACTTTTCCTACACAGAAAGTAAAAGCACAAAAATCGAAGTAAAAACTTTAATCCAAACTATTTTTTCTCTAAAAAAAGCTTCAGAATCTCTTCCAAAAATAGTTAAAACTAAAAATCAGTTATACTTTTCTTGATTTCATAAACCATTTTAAAAATTCCTCAATTTTGAAGTGAATGTGTGTAGGTATTTAGATTGATTTGATAACAAAAGTGTAATAATTTCATTTAAAAAAACTTAAATCTGAATTATTTTATCATTCAAAGTATTATTTCTACTGCACAAAATTTCTATTTATACTTTTATCTTGAATGTTGAACTCTAATTTTGGAAGCCTAAATTTGAAAAAATTAAATAGCTTTAATATAGGAAAAACTAAAATGTGCATTTTAGTAACTTATATCATGGCTAGGCAATAGAAAGTATGAATTAAAGTCTTTATAACGTTCCGTTATTTTTCTTTTTTTAAACAACTAATTTTGCCAATATAATTCGATACTTCAAAAATTTTCTATGCTTGTTTTTTCCACCCTAATTAAATTACTCAAAACAAGAATAATGTTCAAGTTTTTTTTTAATATTATAGATTCAATACGTTAAATAATTGCACTAAATTATTTATAGATCTCAAAAAATGTTTGTTTCATGAATATTTTCATTTATCATATTTCCCCTCAGAGTTATATTTATATCAAACGGATTCTGATATTGGGATACGTCGAATAAAATTGTGTTCACTTCAATTAACAGAAATATATTATTATACGTATTTAAACCGATATTAATTATACCCAATTATACAAACAGTTGGTTAATTTAATTTCATTAAAAATAATCGTTTGAAAAGTTTATTCTGTCTAAATTGCGGAGAAGATAATGCAAGAAGCTCACTATAAACTGAACTGAATCAATTTGTTTTATCCCAAATTGCAAATAGCTTTTGTTCAGTGTATATTGTACATCGCACATTGTACAACACTCATTCCAAAAGTTCCGATTTGCCGCAGGAATGGATCTCTTCATTGTGGCAAGTTCGATGAGGTGGAGTTCCAGACAGAATAATAGAACCTCCCTATTGTTCTAGGAACTTTGTACCGGTTTGAAAAGTATTCGAAATGGAAAAATGGATTTTCCAGAAGGCATTTCTATAGTAATGAAAATTCATTGATATCTCGAACAATTTGATTTTATTTCACCTTTTCTACTCCAAGAAGAAATCTCTGCGAAATTAATTTGTTCTCCGACTTACAATAAGCTTCAAATACATTTTTAATATATGAAGAAGCTATATTAATTTCATAGAAATATATTTAAAAATGTATTTATATTAACAAATAATATAATGAAAAATAATATTAGGTATATGAGTCTAAAGATATTTATATTTTAGACATTTTAATTGATATTGAAATTGATCAATATTTGCTCTTTGAATGGAGTTTCCTTCCTTTGAGAAGAGACTAATTTCCCTATGATTGAACAAGTTCGCCTAAGTTATATTTATATAATTAGTCGATTCCTCTAAATAAGCAATTGAGTTAAGTCTCAAATTGCTCACTCTCTAACAAGCTTGAAACTAGCAGTCGACCTAAGTCGATAAAAAAGTCCCTATCGACTTACAGTATTGAAAACAAAGATTTTATGCACGCAGCACGAGACCAATAAGTAAAAGAGAAAGCTTCAACTTTACAAGCTAACGCGATAAAGCTCGGATTAAAGCAGTTTAGTCACGTTTTTCCTCTAACGCTTGTGCTCACTAATTGTCAAAGGCTCAAAAATTCTTTGGGGACTTAAAAATGTACTCAAAGCTACGTAGAAGGCTTTGATAAAATCTATCTCTATTACAAAAAAGTGCTATCATAAAAGACGTGACTGAAAAAAGTAGTTAAACATTTTTTAAATGAAATCTCTATTGTAAAAATGGTAATTTAAAATATTAAAAATACATTTTTTAAATGAAATCTCTATTGTAAGAATGGTTATTTAAAATATTGAAAAAGGTGGCAAACAGCTCAATGAAATTTCTATGGTAATAGTACATATTTATATTTGCAGAAAAATTATCAGATTTTTTTTTTTAATTAATTTTATAAAAATATTTTGGGTCACTGATTTCAAATTTGGTATTAAAGTTTCAAAATTGTGGATCCAATATGGTGACCGACAGATTAAAAAAATTATCGGATTTCTTAGAAATTAATTTTATGAAGGTATTTTGAGTCACTGATTGCAAATTTTATAATGGAATTCAAAAATTCAAAATGGCGAATCCGATACGGCGACCAAAATATTAAAAAATTTCTTGGTTTTTTTTTAAAATCATTTTGTAAAGGTATTTTGAGTCAGTGATTTCAAAGTTCATATAAAAATTTCAAACTTCGGAATGGCGGATCTAATATGGTAACCAACAGATTTTAAAGGTTATCGGATTTTTTTTTAATTCACTCTATTAAGGTATTTTGAATCATTGATTTTAAATTTGACATTACAAATTCAAAATGGCGGTTTGCTTTGCATAAAAAATCTGATTTTTAAATTGTTTACCGCTTACAATTCTTGACCTATTTTGATGTTTTCTTAAAACACTCAGGACTAATCCCTGCAGAACGACTTCAGGCCCGATTTTGCAATTTCACTTCAGGAATATAAATATTTAGTATAAGATTGAGGCCAATTGTTATAAACAATTTATATAAACAATTTTTTTCATACGGTGCTCAACCGCAACAAAAAACTTTATATTGAATAAATTGCCTAAATATCGCGTAGGAGTAGTGCTTAGAATGGAAAATAAACATTGGTTAACAATTACCATTATTATGAATATTTTGATGAGTAAATTGTATGTTTTTCTAAATATTGCATTCCTCATCAAAAAACTTTTAAATTAATTTTAAATTATAATAAGTAGCTGCAGAAAAAAATAAATGTTAAATATTTGTGTTGTTTTCTGGTAAATCATGTTACAACTAACTATCTCAGTGATTATATTTGATCAAGAAAGTGTTGCACCAACTCACAATTGTTATTGTTATCAGAAATATTTTAGATAAACAGTTATCTATAGCAATTTTACGTCTAAAGAAGAAGTTTTTTCGTAATGATTATTTTAATGCACCTTGATAGATGTACTTAAATAAGTAACTTTATCAGTAATTCTCAGTTAATATTATTATTAAATAATAATAGAAAATGGTAACTTTTATAAACAAAACGTTTATAAACAATTATTTTACTATGAAACTGAAAGGGTTTTCCACCACTTATCCTTATGTGGAGATATTTTTCTAAAACAAAATATAAATTAAGCGGCTTGTACGGTAAACAGCTTTAAATTATTGATAAATATGAATAAATTATAATAAATATTAGTATATTTGTAATGCAAGAACAGTATTGAAAAAATTCATTATTTTAAATTATTAAAAGTCAATAACGTCCAAATTTAGTATATCCACTCTTCACGAATTATTGTGCACACAATGAGATTCAATAAAGGAAGAAATTTTTCTCATAGGATATTATAGTATAACAAAATAATATAGAAAAATACTTTTTTCATATTTCGTTTGTAAGAGTAACAGTTTTCTATTATTATGTAATACTAATATTAATTGAGAATTACTAACAAAGTTACTTATTTAAGTACCACTATCAAGATGCATTAAAATATTCATTACAAAAAAACCGCTTATTCAAACGTAAAATTGATATAGATGACTCTTTATTTAAAATATTGTTAACAACAATAACAATTTCGAGGTGATGCCACATATTTTCTTGATGAAATATAATTACTGAGATAGATGCAACGTGATTTAGCAGAACAAATAAAATTATTCCGATGGAAAATGTTGAATTTTTTATCTGTTTATATTATTGTTATTAACAATACAAATATTTAACATTTATATTTTTCTGCGGCTATTTATCATATTTAAAGTTAATTTAAAAGTTAATTGATGAGAAAAACAATACTTCGAAAAGAATATGATTTGTTTATTATTATATTTTTATAATAATGGTAATTGTTAAATAATGGTCATTTCCCATTGTAGATACTACTCCTACGAGATACTAAGACATTTGTAATCAAGATCAAGTTTTTTGTTGAGGTGGAGCACCGTATTAAAATAATTGTTTATATTAATTGTTTCTAATAATTTGCGTGAATCTTAAACTGAATATTTATGTTCCTAGAGTGTATCTGCAATAATTCTGACAATAGCGACTTCTCTTGAGCCTTTTGTTCGGAGAAAAAAAAAGATTTGTAAAATTTCCAATTTTGACGTTCTATTTGTTTAAATAATAAATTCCACAGAGAGAAATTAAAAAATCGAGCCTGAAGGCGTTCTGCATGGATGAATCCTAAGCGTTTAAAAAAACATGATTATCAGTCAAGAATTGTAGGCTGTAATGGATTATGAACCGTAAGTTACCGATTCCTACCACTGTGAGACGCTGACTCCGTCATTTGCAATTTTTTTGCAATTTATGAAAATAAACAAAAGTGAGCAACTCTATTTTCAAGTAAATACCTTAAGGAACATTTTGGAATGAGTAACGTTTCAATAAGTAAGGGAGCCCCAGGGAACCCTTTAAAGGCCACAGACACTGTACTACATTACTAATTATTTGTTACCATTATTATTGCTGAATTGAGCTGAAAAATAATGTTTTTAAATAATTTGTCTCTTTTTTAATCTTCCATGCCTGAGGACAAAATAAAATAAGCAATCGTTTTGAAATTCATAACTGAGTTGTAAATATTTTATATATGTGAACCAAAAGCACATGAGAAATTAAAACATATATTTTTAGGGTGAGTGGGGTAAGGTGCCGGTGTAGGGCACGGTGTCCATTACAAATTACGACCATGTTTGTTGGTTTCTATATTATTTTTTTGGAATTAAATTGCTTCTTTTAGTTGAAGAAATAGTGCTATAACGCGATTTCTGTTTTAAAATACGTGTCAGAAGAGTATTCATAAAAATAAAGTTTTTACCGAAATGGATGGAAAAGTATTTTACTTGATCGGTAATGTAGAAAAACTCAAAAAGCTAGTTATCTTGTGAATGTAATTTTAATATTGTTCAACTTTTTCAGAGACATACAATCCTGCATATTTTCTAGTTTATTTCCACAATTTAATACGACCTGAATTATATAGTAAGTGTTTTTTAAAAAGGAAAGGTTTTTTTTAATTAACAATTAAATACAGAATAGAAACCAATTAGGAATGAACTATGGTCTATCAAGATTTATTTTTAACTATAAATAAACTCAAAATTAAAGAAAACATTCTTAACTCAAATTGCATTTTCACGGAGTAAAATTTTGGAGTTCAATAAATGATTTCTGTAGAATAGCAGCTTCTGTTGATTTCGTTTATTCCCTCAAAATGTTGCTTTACTCTAAGTTAATTTTTCGAAACAAAAAGTCAAGAAAAAAGTTAATAATTATTTTTATCCAAACTATTTAAAGTCTTTTTTCTTGATTTTTTTTTGGCGTCGAAAGTTTACTTGAAGTATAAAATAATTTTGAGGCAAGAAACGAAATCAGTAGAAGTTTTAATTGTTTAGAAATCATATATTTTGAACTCAGAAATTTTGCTCCATAAGAAGACATCCTTCTACTATTGGAAAATCCTAAACCCTCACACATTATTCAGTTACTGAAAACGCGAATAGAAAAATAACTTTTTCTACACTTATTTATTCTTTATTTGCTTGTTAAATTTAATTTTAATATTTCTCAACTTGGGATTGAAAATATAATATGAAATAAACTCAATCAATATGATTTCGAATATTATTTATCAATGACTGCTTTGAACTTTAGCGTCTTTGGTACCTGTCGGTAAACAAGATATCTATGGAAGGCAATTGCAGATAGATACACGTTAAATAGAATTTGCAGGGAGCAAGTATGTCGATCATTTTTGGGCAAAATCGAGATTTGCTCAAAACATAGTTAGATTGAACTGAAATGTAATGGAGATCAAGAATTTGTAATGAAAAAAGTCGATCGAGACGAGAGGATCATCTCGACTGAGTGATCGTTCGTCTCGATGTGATGAGTATGGTGTTCAAGGTTTTAATTTAATCTGACCAGATTTTGGCAAAATTTTCAAATGATCGACATGCATCACTAAAGAGGTTATAACTGGTTGAACATGTCTCGAGAAATTTTTGCTTGTTAACCCACCGTGCCCCATGGTTTGCGATGTTATCGAGTACACGTGGTCTAATAAAAAAGAGAGAAAAATTGCTGCTTTCTTTAAAATTCATTTTACTTGTGCAAATTTACTGAATCATGTATCCGCTGTTTGATCAGTTAGGAGAGATAAGGGACAAGCGGGCAATGCGGCGCGCATAACACATTTCAATGGGTAAATAGAAAAATATATTCGATAATGTAGTGGCAAAATATGTAACACGAGATCAATATCTGAGCTTTGCCTTATTCACATGAAATATAGAATCTATATAAATTAAAATACTAATTATTGAGTCTTTTAATCAAGTCTACGTGTACTGGTGACCAGTACTGGGCCAGTACTGCGCCGTTTGTGAACTCCGGCGGACTACTGAATTTTCCACCTGGGTAGTTTTGAACTGAGAATTTTATTTGCAAATTTAAATAACTTTACCTATTTGTGACACATGACATCCTTCGGGAATGTCAGAAGATCAATATTAACAAAGTTTTGATACAATTGGAGCCAAATACTTAGCTTTAATGATTTTTTCGCAGAACAAACTTTTCAGCTTAAAAAATAAGCAATTGTCTTTGATAGAATATTTTGTTCACTATTTGATTTTGCATCCATAAATGCATATACTGAACCAAACATCACTTGTTCATAATACGAAGATTTTTGTAAAATCGACCACGCCGCATTTCCCGATGCGCCGCTTTATACGCCTCTCCCCTATTACATCCTGTCATTTAATGAAAATCGGTTTTTATTCTTGTCTCCGGTACTGTCCTTATATATTTGCACTTTTTTAAATGATTGCGATAGAACTCGTTTTTAATATGATATACGTGGGCGTCTGTTTATGGCCGGTTCTAGTTTAGGAGATTTTCGCGTTTTACTAAGTCAATGTCAAAATTATTATTTTCTGATTTGAGTAGGGGATGATACTAGAACCTATACTAAATCTATTGGCAATATATTCATGTCTCAAAAGAAATCGGAAGTGGGCATATTTCATATTCGAAAAAAACGTGTAACACTTGCGCTTCTGGCACTCATCAAATTTCAATGCATTTTTCTCAAAAAGCGGTTTTTCGAAGTTCCAAATTCAAAAACGCCCTGGGATCTAGTCTTTATAACCAAGGGGTTCGTCTTCAGCTCAAAATCGCGGGAATTAGTCTGGCTATATGCCCTTATACGTAACTCCATGCCGGCCATAAGGACCTTTTTCATGCCGACGCCCACAACTTATCCACCAAGGGGGAAAAGAGGGACTTTATTGACAAGTGCATGTTTTCACTACGAGTCAAGAAAGTCTCTCTACCCATGATTCATACGATATTTGATATAAAAAATGCATTGATATGGCCGTATTATTCATGTCTGTGAAGCCGACCTTAAGTGTCCTCGTAAGTGCTGCTTTCTAAGGTCATAAAATATATCATGGCCCTGTATACAATGCAAAATAATTCTGTTCTTAACATTTTGCTACCACACTAGAATTTTTAAACTTTTTCACTCAATTTGCGAAGTTTATACAGTCATCCACTGTCGGTACTGGTAACAAAAAAATTACCGATACCGACAATAACATATCTGAGAATGTTTTTTGATGATTTATGTTTTATTTTAAAGGATTCATTTTAAGATTTCAAAATATATCGAAATAGAATCTGGAAGACTTAAGGACAATTCTTTTTTATTTGAAATGATTTAAAAAAATTGTATGGAAATTGAATTATTTCATATAATATTTAGAAGTTTTGAAAAGACTCCAAAATAATTAGAATCTTGAGAAGATTTCAAAACATTCGAAACAAAATGTAGATCTTCAAAAAACGCGAAAAGAATTAAGCACATCTCAACGCAACAATTTTTTATTTTGCAAGATTACAAAAATTTAGAAAAATTTCGAGTCAGTTTAGGAGTAAGAGATATTAGATATTAGATTGTTGAAGATTTCCAACAAAAAGTTTAGAATCTTTTTAAGAATTTTGAAAAGTTGTCAGAAAATAAAGAAAATTTCTCAAGATTTCTAGGAAAATTTAAAATCATTTTTTATTTTGAAAAATTAATTTAAAAAGAATATTTAAAAACAGTTCAAAGGATTTCCAAAATTCTCAGAAATGATTTCGGAAGATTTTAGGGCAATTTTTTTTATTATGCAGAATTTTAAAAATTTTTTAGGAAAAATACGAATCATTTTGAAAGATTGTTAGAAGATTTAGAAGTTTGTTCAGAATTTTAGGAAAATTATTAATCATTTTAAAAGATATTTAGAACGTTTAGAAGTTTAGAAAAGATTCAATATAAAGCAAAATTTGAAAATATTTTTAAGAAGGTTAAACGTAATTGTTTTTATTGTGAAAGATTTTTCAATTGCTTTTTGGAAAATTAATCTGTTTTGATTGAGGACTCAACTGTTTTGTTAAAAATTCGTTTCTTTCTGGTTGAAAATTCCCTTTTATGAACTGAAAATGTAACTTTTCCCTTTTTTGTCGGAAATGGATATTTTTAAGTTGAAAATTCATGCATTTTATTAAAAAATCGTACTTTTTTGGAGAAAATTAATCTTCTTGGTAGGTGCATAATACATTACTTTATAGCACATGCATGATTTTCATCTCTTTTCGATGACTGCAAAGCAGGGCTAAAGTAGTGCATTTCAAGTGTGTTGACGTCAGAGGGAGCAAAAGTATGAGCTCAGAGGTGAATGATGAAACTCATATCAGTCCAGTCATTTATCAGATCAGTATCATATCAATTGATCGCGTTGACAGATTGAACCAACTGAAAGTCAGAAGTTACCACAAATCACCGATAAATTGTCATAATTTAATACAAATCACCATAAATTACCGAAAATTTTGGAAGTTCTTGAATACTCTGAATTTCCATGATATCCCAAAATTAAAAAAATTGTTCAGATTCCCAAAATTTCCAAAATTTTTACAATTTACAAAATTTGTTGAAGTTTTAAAAATTCATGACAAATTGTCAAAATTTTTAAACTTTTTGTATATATTCAAAAATTCATAAATTTATATTAAAATAAAAATAAATTTTCCAGAATTGCTCTATTGACCAGAAATAATATAGCGGGAGAAGTGGGACTTTTTACGACTC
Organism: Andricus curvator; assembly: GCA_932195095.1. Lineage (NCBI taxonomy): Eukaryota > Metazoa > Arthropoda > Insecta > Hymenoptera > Cynipidae > Andricus > Andricus curvator. The sequence continues at coordinate 282,185 of CAKNYM010050351.1, forward strand.
AGGTATTTTGTCAGTAATCGTCTCCTGCGACTCTTACTGAAAAATTAAACTCGTGGAAAAAGTGCCATTTTTCCCGCTTGGTCCATAATATACTATTTCGTAAATTGAAATCATTCTCAATGAAAAACTTTTAACTTTGAATGCTTTTAAGTTTGACCCCTTCAACCTCATAAAACTCTTAAATTTAAACACTCCGAGCAGGAAAACCAAATAAAAAGTAAGCTCTCCTTACGTTCTTCTTTGCAAAACTAGTTTTCTAAATTTCTTAATTCTATTTTTACCGTCAGTGGTTAGTTTCCTGAGAATCGGCATTTCTGCGTGTGTTGTTGGTGGAAGAGTGTCACTGGGAATTCACCTTATCTGAAAGTGGTAGCCCGGGTGCAGCGGGCGATAATAAAAGTTTTGCAATGTGCACGTTTCTCCTTCCAAACGAGAGAGACCCGCCCAAAGGACTTAGGATGGCGTACAGCATATAAGATAATCAGAGCACGGTGAAAGAAGACTGGCGAATAAGCGGAAAAAGGGGGAAATAAAATGATGCTCTTTGTCGACCACAAATTTTACGCCAGTCGAGATTGGCACCAATCCTTTTGTCCTGAAAACCAACGTAAAACGAAATCATCAAAGTTTTTAAAAAGGACGCTCTTTTTACAAAGCCTACGATTCTTAAAATCTTTTAATCCACCGTGAAATTATTTTTAAACAGTTATCACGGAGAAAAATGAAAGTAAAAAATTAGTTCTCTAGTGCTGGTAGTCGAGGTATTCATTACTGAACTAGTGTTGTAAAAAAAAATTCAAGCTTGAAATTACACTGGAACTTGGATTTAAGACCGGTTGCGGGCATGTCTGGGAATGCTTTTCAACATAAATCCAGACAATCCAAACATAAACATTCAGGGTCGCATGAACCATTTCTGTTGGATTTGGACGCATGCTAACGCCGCAACTGACGCGTTGAGGGTATAGACCATTTTACCTATCGGAAAGTTTACTGCGCATGTGCAATGTACTTTCTGTTGTACCCACTTGTTGCGATCATTTTTGCTCGTTGAACACAGTGAAAACAATTTTCTTTAATTTTTAAACAATTGTGGCAATTTATCGAAAAAAATTCAAAGTAAAATAAATCTTAGTGAAAAGGGATGTAAGGGAGCGTGTATGCGTTGTATGTACGGCTTAAGTAAAAGTGTTAGTCGTACCAAAGCATACAAGGGACATAACCATGATCCTTCATCAATTTGTGGATCGATGTCCATTCCTTTTTCTATGCATTCCTTTACTCTGCAATTATATTGTTAAATATATATTAAATTATATTGTGACAACTTATAATAATAAATTACAGTAACAATAATAATGTTGCATTCAAGTATAAAGTGTGCATTTTTGTTTTTATTAGGTTTGCAATATATTATGAACTTTATTTATTTGCAAAAGTTTTTCAATATTGTAAATTTTCTAATTTAATTTAATTCATATTTTTTACTGAAATTCAAAAATGTAAGAATATGCTTCCAAATTATATATTCTTTTGTCACAGATTTGGCATTTTCCGAAAATTTCGGCCTTGAAACAACACACTATACAATAACTATTTTTACCATTATCTTCCCAGAACACCATCAATTTTATTTTAGAACAATTACAATACTCAAATCCTGTCTTTTACCTTCAATATTTATTGTAATCACAATAATATAATTAACATTTAATAATATGAGAAACTTAACCTACTACAAACCTGTTTACAAGTTCAGCTTTTTTACCACTATTAGGTTGCTTCCGGCAACTTAACATCGTCTCAATTGAACAAAATTATGTTTTTCTATTTTACACTTGCCCAATTTCGCACCCGATACATCATCTACATTTAATTTCACTCCGACAAAAGGTACAATCGTATACATTTTTACAAAATATGAGTGCAACTTTCATACTACGCGGGGTGCACATGGCAGCCGCACATGCGCATATAAACTTCCGATAGTTAGGTAAAATGGTCTATTGCCGTCACCCTGTTTGTCATGCATGACTGAGCACCGCTTCTCTTTTGGCCCCGCGCCTCCCCTTATCTCGAAACTGTCGAGGACATTAATTCTCGGAACGTCGTGAATCCAGGCTTCTCAAATCCAAGTTTTAGTGTAGTTTATTGATTCATGTGTATTCGTGGTATGAACTTCGTTAGGCAACTTAAGAGATTACACTTCGTCGAAGGCCTGTCTCCACTAGAGTTCTGTATAGAGTCTAGTCCAGAACAGGAATCAGTACTATATATACTCGCAACAGTAAAAAATAATCGGCAAAAAAGAATTTACAGGAACCCAACAGCCATACCACGCTGAAAAAACCAGTTCTCGTCAGATCACTGAAGTTAAGCAGCGTTGGGCGCAGTTAGTACTTGGATGGGTGACCATTCGAGAAAACCGAGTGCTGTTGGCACATCGTGGGTGTGGTGAGCCCACACTTGTAGTTATTTTACTACAAGCTATCAACCTAGAAACACTACCCGAATCGGGTAGTGTCACGCCTACCCTGAAAGGGAAATGGCTTAATGGTATACAGAGGTGTTGACGGGTCGATATAGTCGTTTTCCTTTTTCAAACATCAATTTACCTGTATATATAATTTAAAAAAGGGGTTAAAGGACCACCATTGGGAGCAATTTCCATCTAAAAATGATACAGGCTCGCAGTAGAACCCTGGTAAATTATACCTATGGCCACGTGTCACAACCGTGAGATTGTTGGCCACAGGGCAAGATGAAATCACAACGGCAGGCCGGTGAAACCCTCGTGTGTCTTGAAGACACGAAGCGAACCAAGGATGACAGCTTTTTGCACCCTTCTCGCAAGTGCCTTGGCATATTTTTGGCACGCGGGTATGGCTTCAAGGTTACAAACCAGTGATAGTTTCGCACATCCGAGAGCACCGATTCCAAGGACAATTACTTTAACCGAATATTTTGGGCACAATAGTTGCAGCTTCCGTTTAAGGTCTTGATACCTCTCCTCGCGAAAATAGTTCGTTTCTCGAAGTCTTGGAGAACGATGCCAGGCCTCGAGCGTGCGACGGAGACTGCTATCCGAAAATCGTAGTTCCAGAAAATTTGGCACTTCTCGTTTTGGACTATTGACTCTATCTCCTTCAGAGCTTTCGGCAGGGCAGGTTCGTGGCCAACACCGTAAGAGCGACGAAGATGGTAATAAAGCACTCCTAGGGCTGCATTATGTCTTTAGAGATGCGTCGTTCCCGCGCGAGTGGGACACCCGGATAGTATGTGTTCTAGGTATTCAGCGTGTGCATGACACGCTCTGCACCTATCGCTGGGAACTTCTTGACCTAAAATACGGTCAAGGTATACTGAGGTGGAAATAACATCGTCTTGGCATGCGAAAATAAAGCCCCCTGTACCTGAATTAGGTCCTGATGATTTGAGGAAAGAAAAAGTTTGCTCCTTCGACAAGGACTGTCTTTCTACATTTCTGTGAAAGTTTCCGTGCATTTTCTTGTCGAGTAGCTGTTGGCGGAATTTTTCAACCTGTGCTTTCTTTAATTCAACTTTTAGAAGTGAAGCATCTAGATGGAGTAATGCACTTTCTTCACTTCTGATGTTAAAATTCAGGTCAAGGGTCTCGACCGCCTCGCGCCTGCTCCGCGGCTTTGTAAGGGAACGCCTCTTTACAAAGCATCTCGTGTTTCCTGAACATTTTTAGGAGAGGATCTCTGCCATTTGCAACGATGTAAGCTGTACTTAGAACAATTCGGTTATGAAGACGTTGAAGATTCAGAAGTCCACGAATAGATATGCAAGCTCTCATGCATATGCAAACGAGTAGAGCAGAACCAGGACGGCCAGCATGTTAGTCGCAGATACCTTGTTCAACGCCAGCCGATTTGAAAACCAAATCTGTCGAAGAAGATGCTTGTATGTGTTTCGAAGAGACTCCTTCACTGATGTTACGTCCTGAATGCGGCTTTGATGCACGCCCAGGTGGCAGCTATGTATAGGTCTCTACAGTGTCAAGATGTCTAATAACACTTATATCTACAGGCTCAGGGTCATCGGGAACGCCGATAATCTTTTCCTTTCTTCGGATGAATTTTAGCACACTTGTCCAATCCAAAGTGTGTACTTCTTGACGATATTAAGAGCAAGTTGAAGTTTGCTTTTACCAGAAGCATAGTTCTTCAGGGCCTCCATATAAAATACATGGGTGACCTTATGCTCGCGATGATTAGTGTCACCGCAGAAGTATCCAGGAGAATTTCGTAGTGCGAGACATAGGGGAAGAATTGTGATGCAAAAGAGCAGAGGGCTCATTTCATCACCCTGAAAGATGCCCCCCTGGAAATTGACGTTGTTCGTTGTCACACGATAATTTCCAGATAAGATTGTAAATCTAGTTTTCCAAAGGAGAATAAGTCCCTCTATGCATCTCACTATGTGCGGATGAACCTTCAAGCTTTCCAACAGACATATGATAAGTCTATGAGAGGTTGGATCGGAAGCTTTCCGGCAGTCAATCCAGGCCATTGACAGGACGCGCTGATGGGCTGCTGCGCCTTTGCAGGCGCATCTGTCAATTAGCGGGTTCTCTCGGCAGCCTGCTACACCTTTTTTCGAGCCACGTTGTTCGTACATGTCTCTCCACACAGGCTCAATTCGTTGAACAATTCTGTTGCTTAGGACAGCTGTAAAGATCTTATATAGCGTGTTCAAACATGTTATTATTGGTCTGTAATTCCCTGGGTTGGACAACTTGCCTTTTTTCGGTAGGAGTATAGTGCGTCCCAACACCAGCCACTGCGGAATCGGCGTTTCCGACTTTTAATATGAGGTGAATATGCGGACCAGATGTTGGTGTGTAGAAGTAAACTTCTTCTTTCACCAGAAGCTCTTGATACCATCTGGTTCTGCAGCGGGAAAGTTCTTCGTACCCGTAAGTGCATTGTTTACCTCTTCGGCAGTGATTGATGGACATTTCTCCTCTGATGTTATGAGGCTGTCGCTAAAGTCCTTGAAGCGGATGATCTTATCAATATCTGCTTTCAACTCCAGTGTTTTCGGGATCTTGTATACCTCTCTCCAAAAAGTATCTACTCAGTTGGGCTTGGGTCGATTTTTGACAGAAACAGGGTGATCACTGAAGAGGCGCGATGGGTCAGCTAGAAACTGTTGATTCTCCCTGATCCATCTCTCCCTCTTCTGTATTCTCCTCCTTGCGTTAGATAACACGCCGATATTGTCAGCAATATGCTGCTTGATTGTCAGCAGCTTTGACTTGTTCAGTGTGTGATTGAAGATCCTCAGTTCTTGGGCGAACTTTCGCACCCTTTCCGTGAACAGCCTACCAGATTTCATGTAGTCAATTACACACTGATCACGGGACGCATTCTGTCTTGCCCATCCAATCTTCTTCTTCAGTTGATGCAAGCGTCTTTTGGTCTTTTGATCTATCGGCGGTTTTAGCCTTCAATTTGAAACAGCCAAAGCCCTCGCAGCACCATAAACTTAATAATTGATGATCTAGAGTTTGGACTTCTCCGAGATATCCTCACGAAGGGAGGCGTCCATATCAGCTAGATCTTGGGGCTCAGGAGGAACCTGCATGTCAATGTTCCTCCTTGTCCTGAAATCGCGATCATCTCTCAGAAAGTGCCTGCTTCCCTCGGCGAGGAGGGATAATACTGACATCGTAGCAGTCTGGCAAGTCATCCTTGAGTTGATTCGTCCACTCAATGTGGCCGTTTCGCCAGTTCGTCGTCGTGATTCCATCTAAATTATTCTCAGCACCCCAAACTCTAGGGTTGGTTGGTGTCATTTTTGGTCCCACGAGCAGCTAGGGAGAGGGATCGTCCGTCCTTATAGAGCCCCGCATGCAAGGATAGGGCTGCATACTTTGAGAGGCCTCCGCTTAGGGGTTATTCCTTCGGGACCATCCCTGGACAATTGTCCGCGACTGCTTATTCATTATTGTAACCATATTCAGCAGAAACCCTTGGTTGGTGCATTGTATCTGCAACCCGAGTTTTCAACATTAAATTATGAACAATAATTTGCTGAAACAGAAAGTTCAAAATTCAGCCGGACGAAAGGCCAACTGTGCTTCGAATAAGACGTCGTCTTTCCGACAAGTGATACACGATATATATTTTTTCATTATTGGTGCTAGAAAGTTTAATAATTTAGGCTTTGTATTATTTTTTGAAAAAACAAATATTTGATGAGAGACGATTGTAGTTGATAACGTATGAAGTGCATACACTTACTTTGAAGTATATTAAAAGCTAATGTTCCATACAGAAGAGACCAAATTTTTCAATGATCAATGTGTAGTTTTACATTTCTTCCCGTGTTTTCTGCATCTATTCCAAAAATTCTGTAATATTAAATAATTTCTGCACTGAATATCCAACTCTTGAATCTCATTTTTCTCCGTGATATACCTAAATTAGGCTCAAATTGTTGAGAAATCATGAAACTATATATGTTATGAAACGAAGGTAGGTATAGCGGCGCAACACCGACGGGTTAACATTCATTGCTCTATGAAAAGTTAATAAGACCTGAAATTGATCCATTTGTTCTTTATTTCGAGTCCCACATTACTGTATGTTATATTTTCATACGTATCAGCTTTCTTAATAAAACAATAATTCATTCGTGGCTACTATGCAATAGTAGGTCGCTTTTAAGAGTAGGTCATTTGAATTTATTGGAATATGCAAAAAAATATGTTCCTAAAACTTCAACCACAATATTTGACACAATATTTAACACAACTGGAAGAAATTTTATCGAGATATGAAAATTAATTTGGTATCAAAATTTTTAACAATGAACTACACTATTCATCGTTTAAATGGTTTTATTTCGATGTCAGTATGTGATATTTTTCTATTATTCATGAATGAGTGTGCTTTCGTATCTAATGTTTCTAACAGAAGCGATGACCTATTCGGAAATAGAGAGAGGTTAGGAAATGTACCTCGAGATTATTTCTTTAAAAAATTAAAAGCAGTTAAATAATGGAATCTATCGATAGTTTTTGAACAGAAATAGTTAATTGAATAGTTGAGTCTTCTAACAGGGTAAATTACTATTCTCTATACAGTGTACAAAACATTTAGAAATATCTGTGACGACCACCTTTTTGTTTCAATGAAATAGAAATAGACTTTACAATTTTGATGGTTTGATTCTTTGGTATTTTCTGCACAGTAAAGTTACTTTTCAACATATGCAACAAGGAGTAAAAGGTATTTTTATTCAAAAAAGCGATGGTTGTGGTACGACTTCTTATTCGTTGAGATTCTGCTATAGGTGCAAACGACACGCGCGACATTTGTCAACATTAGTTGTCAAAACTGTTTTCTGCATAATTTTTCTTTGACAACGTGAATTTTCAAGATTTGGGTCTATAGCACCATTTCTCTAATGAAATTGTTTATTTGATAAAAATATGAATCAAAATGATTAATAGGAATAGCAATTTTATTTCCAAAGTCTCTTTTTCTCCCGCGCTTGTTTTTGCCCCCGTCTACCCAAACATGAAATTATATGTGTATGTGTTCTTGTGAATAAAAAAAAATTGAAGATCGGATGTCAACAATTTGCTAAAATTTGTTTAAAAAGGGACAATTTTGTCTGGAAATCCGGTATTTTCCAGATTATAATAATTAAGATAATTACCATTTTCTTCTTGATTCTCACAAGCGATGATAAAAAGGAAAAAATGCAAGGTGCGAAAAAAAGTCCATATGAAAAATTGTTCCTTCAGAGGAGCTTTGCAAGTTATTTTCCATATACTTTTTTCGATATGTAATTTTCGTAAAAATTTTCGAAAGGGAAAATTTTTTCTTTGGACTACTTTTTATATTTCTCATATTTTTGAAAAAAATTGATTTTCAATAACTACGGGTGTCATTTGGTTAATTGTCAACTTTTTGAAATTTTTCCCACGGATTTCGAAATAATAACAAACTGCCCGCCAGGACCAAAAAGATTATGTTCATTGTTTGCAAAATAAAGAAAAAAATGGTTACTTTTTCAAATTTTTGGTATCTGATCCTAAAACTTTTTTTGGGTCTTAAAGAACACAGTTATGCACATTTTTTTAATGCTTTTTTAGCAGCTTGTAAGACCACTGAAGTTAAGCAGCGTTGGGCGCGGTTAGTACATGGATGGGTGACCGTTCAGGAATACTGCGTGCTATTGGCCCGTCGTGGGTGTGGTGGGCCCACATTGGTAGTATATATCCATCTAGAAACACTACCCGAATCGGGTAGTGAGGCAATGAACTTTCGAGTTCGAACTGCTAATCAATTTTTTTTTTTTTAGCAGCTTGTGCCAAACTATTTTCGTTGAACGGTTGCTATTAATTGTTCAGCAAATATAAACAATTTTTCATCAGTTATAAACAACACAGGCGGAAAAACTATATATAGTTTATACATAGAGTGAAATATTATACATAATTTTCATTTATTTTATATAAAAATTGTATAAAACAAAATGAAAATTATATATAATACTTCACACTATATGTAATTTTCCGCCTGGGAAATTAATGACAGAAAATTCTTTCTTGCAGGTTAACAAGATTCTGATGTTTTATTTCATAAAAAGGCACGTGAAATATATGTAAAAACAATATTTCACTGAAATGGTTTAAGAATTAACTTTCAACAACAACTATGGACAACACTTTATCGTTCGGTAAAAACGGTTAATTTTTTAAACGAGTTTTGTTCATTCATTTTTCAACTAATAGCAAATATTATTGATTTTACAATGACCTCTTATACCGATAGTTTACCATTAAATAGCATTAGTTTGTTTCATAAACAGTTTTATAAACAAATTCAAGTTTTTGCTGCTTTCAAATAGATGAACATATTTTTTCAACGAAATATAGTAAAGATTCGTCAGCAAACATATTACTTCCTGTGAGGATATATTGGAACAAAAATTTTGTTAATTCTAAAAATAATTTTTGTTAAAGATTAGATAATTATGTAATTTTTGAGCCTGTCAACAAATATTTTCATCCAGTACAGCTTTACAGGAAATATTTTTTTCCTGATAAATCATCTCTAGATTTTGTTGAAGAAACTATTATCGGTTTGCATTTAATTAATATTATTCAATAAGAGGCTATTTGAAAAAACGTTTTTATTTCAATTTTACTTTTTGGTTTCTTGACCTCATATAGAAGAAAACTATGCAAATCGATACTTTAGTTTATTTAACCTATGGATGTGTGAGTGAATATCTACTCTGAAAATGTGTTTTTATTTCCATTTTATTTTTTGTTTTCTTAACCATATATAGAAGACAACTATCAAACTTGATACTTCAGTTTATTTAGTCTTAAAATATTTGAGCGAAGATTTAAAATTCTAAGAAAATGCCTCATAAAGTTACTTTGTTTACTTGAATATCCCTGCTATTAAATTACATTTTGCAAAGAGGCTCTTAAATCTGTTTTGCACGCCTCAGCCCTTTATGTATATCACCGAGAGTAAAATATTGTAAACTGAAACTGAAAATGGAATCAAAGTGCGAGTGAGTGCTGTCAAGAATATTTTAAAAGATTTTTATAGCGCTGTTCTATTCTACTTCCACATAATATAGGATAAAATATGTATACTGAAATTATTCATTAAATTGCGCACAAGAAGGACTTAAAATACACTTTCTTGTCTTTATTTCTGTTACAGATTCCTGGTAAGAACGGTCTTGTATTTCAATTCTGCTGTCAAAGTAAAAGCCAATATAAAGGTAAAAACGAAGTTGAAGGTACAAAATAAAAATAAGGTTTCCATTTTTTCTTATGAACTGTCTCATGGACTGTGATATTATGATATTCTGCTCGTAAACTAGTAGATAAACTGTCGACCGAAGGGCTCGACAGACTATAACGATATAAGTAACGAATCGTTTAAGTTTATACCGTCTTATGGAAATTTACGAGGCTCTAAAACATCAAAGTGTTCTGGAAGAGTATTATTAAGATTGTGCAATATCCATCTATTTGCTTGAATTCACATGGGATTTAGGGGTTTCATTGTTTGGTTTTAGGGGACAAACATAGTCAGGGCAAATTGTTAAGTCGAGAAGTGAGGGTCCTTTCAAGGTTTTTTTTTTGTTTCTTTACATGTTGCTAATATTCTTTTTAGATATTGACAAAAAAATAATTTCAGTTTATTTGAATAAAGTTAACAAAAAATTTATTACTTCAGGCTTCCTTATGGATTTTTGGTTACATACGCTGAGAAATACAGAAAAATTTTAAAAATAGAAAACAAGCACGCGCCATATTATTATTCTTTTGCGCAGAAAAAGTTAGTGTTTAAATTTTGTTTCAGCTCTTTTTTTTACCAACTCATTCTGAACTTCAGCTATGTTCACTGTCATTATCAATGTTTGCATTGCTCAAAATGAACCAACTGTCGTTCAATTTTTTTTTAAGTCTTGAAGCCAAATGATTTTTGTTTAAAATAACCGATTTCCAGTGAAAAATGTGAACATATCCTAATATTGTTCCAAAATTGTTGATCTTTTTTCAAATCTACATACCGATTTCCGACGGAAAACGAGAGCATAACCTAAAATTGTTCAAAAATTTGTATGTTCTTCAAAAACCAATTATTTTTTAATTTAAAGTACCGATTGGGTATTAAACGCAACAAAAAAAATGTACCCAATTGTGAATTGAGGCCGTTAATGGAAAAAGAGCGTATACGCCAGACTGCTGTTTTGAGAAAATGAACTTTAAAGTTTTTATTTGAGTGAAGATTTATTCTTTTTTTAAGTTGTGGCAACACGTCCGCTACATATTTCCCAAATTTACGTTGTGTTTGAAACAGGTACTTCAATTTTTGTTTAAGTTTCAAGAAATGGTGTATGCTATTATTGATATTTATATTATCAATGATTAATTATTGAACTTACAAGTTTTTCTAACATTCTTGATATACAAATTTAATTTAAAGATTTTGGTTGTCCTACGTGATGTTTTCATTTTCTGCTTTCTTTAGGCCAGGTAGACCTAAATTTTCGCTTTATCTTTTTTAATTAACATGATAAAAGACAACCCTGACTCGATTAACAGCATCTATAGAAAAGGGACGTATGTTTGAAAAAACCGGTTTCCGATGAAAAACGTTAAAATAACCTAAGATTGTTCAAAGGTTGTAAATCTTCTTTGAAATATAATTTTTCTAATTTCCGACTTGTTCAAAGGTTGTGAATCTTCTTTGAAATATAATTTTTCTAATTTCCGACGAAAAGTACTAGCATAAAATAACCTAAAATTGTTCAGAATTATTAATCATTTTCGAAATATAATGTTTTTTTTAAATATCCGATTTTCTGTGAAAAAGTAAATATAATCTAAAAATGTTAAAAAAAGTATCAATCTTGTTCGAACTACTATAATAATTTTTATTGTAAAATAACGATCTTAGATGTAAAACACTCACGTAGCCTAAAATTAAAAAAATATAATGAACCTTTAATATCGAATGATTTTTGTTTAAAATTGTTAATTTCCGGTACAAAAATGCTAACAAAACCGAAAAAACCTAAATTTTCGAAAAAATTTAAATGGTTTCAATCTAACAATTTTTTTATGAAAAATACTCATTTCCGGCACAAAATGCTAACATAATCTAAAATTGTTGAAAATTGGGAATCTTGAGGATAATTATGGTGTAAAAATGCTAATTTTCGCTTGAAAAAACTAGAGCAACCTACAATTTTTAGAAGTTTTAAGTCTTCTTTGAAAGATTATGATTGTATATCAAAACTTGTTGTGTTTTTTTCAATACTAATTTCTAGCGAAGATCACTAACATAATATTTTTAATAATTTATGAATAATTTGAAAGTTTCAATTCAACCGTGTAAGAGTACGCTTCAGGTCCCATAGAAGCTGGTCCGGTTTTGTAATTCCTAGAACTGCTGGCCAACGCAGTTTCTCAGCGCGCAGGGCGAGAGATGGTTGCTACTCTCGCTTCGGAAGGGCCGCAGTGCGCGATTACTCAGTCGATTACGTTGCGCAATATTATGCATTTCAATTGGAAACGGTTCAAGCGGCCCTGGCTGTTTACGTTTCGAGGGTACCAATTTAGTAACAAGGCCAGTGCGAGGAAACCCTCGAAACTATTATTATATGGGACTTGGATTGTAGTAGGAGAAGCATACATTTTTCTCAATTCGCATAAGGTTTTTTTTTCTTATTGGAAAGGATTATTTGCAGATCTAGTTTTTTAAATTTCAAATTTAAGATATAAATTAACTTTAAGTAATGAAAAGCCAATCAGGTTTCAAACAACAATGATTTTGAGATTTTCAAAACATATCGCTAAACCACTTTTTTTAGATAATAAATACAAATATAGATTTTTATCATTAGAAATTTTCAACCACACCGAGAACGTTGACGGAAAAGTACGCAAAAGAAAAAGGAAAAAGGTGTACAGTTATTATTTATTATTATACCATTAAGCCATTTCCCTTTTGGGGTAGGCGTAACTCGCCTAGAGATCTAGATTTTTCGTGTTATTTATTTAAATAACACGTTCGTTCCGCAACACTGCTCCGACCCAGGTTGCTGATCAATCTCTCTAGCGATCACCCCAAGTGAAGAGCTTCACAAGGTTGTTATGTGAGGCTCCCCACTCGGGCTCATTAGTATCCAAGGTCTTTTGTTTCAGGCGTCATTCACTCTACTCACATTCTCTTTATAAACTATTTGTCGCCACACTTTTCTGTCTTGGCATACTTCTCTAGCTTCCTTCACGTCCATACAGCTTTTTATGCAAGCTCTCCTGTTTCTATGGCTTCTCATGACTTTTCGGATCAAGGTCTCATTCACACATTCTAACCATTCTTTCCGCGGTCATCAGTAAAAAATTTCGTTCATTTGAACGTTCAGAACTTCAAGCACATTTCTTTAAAAAATTCTTTCAAAGCGTCTACTATCCCGTCTGTATCATATAGCATTTCACCTTTGCTTTTCTCATGCTGACAAACTCTGTACTTTTACTTCCCTTCATCTCTTTAAATATTAGTTTCTTGCTTCCTTCAAAGTCGTTTTGTATTTTCTTCTTTTCTTCTCTTTTGCTTTTATCTTTACTTTCCTTGTCTAGTCGTTTAACTTTCCTATTTTTGTGTCTGTAATCATTTTTGAGCCTATTTCTCTCCTCATCACTAAGACCTGTGATGTTCAACGTTCTCTCGTACGCTTCTTTCTTTTCTTGTCGGGCTGCCTTAATTTCATCATTCCACCATGCATCACCAGACTTTCTTGCTACAACTGCCGTACCACACACTTCAATCGCAGTCTTAACAATGATATCCCGTAGCATAGTCCATGCGCCCTCTATATCTTTATTGCTTATGAGCATTTCCGAATTTGCCCTATGTATGCGTTCGTTTAACTTATTCCGAAAATCTATCCGCACTTCCGGTTTCTGTAAATTTTCAATCTTGATTCGCGTTTGTTTCGTTTGTTTGGTTCCCTTTCTTCTCCATCCTCGCCCTAATTTTATTTTGGAGACTAGAAGGTAATGGTCAGTATTGCATTCAGAGCCCATCCCGACTCTTGTATATTTTACTAGTTCTCTCAGTCTTTCATCCGCAATAACGAAGTCGATAATCTAAAATCCATTTAAAACAAGTGTAAGTATTTTGGCTGATGAAATCGATGGCCTTCCTGAAGGAAAATGACTTTATTCCTGAATATTATAGTTTAAAAGTCTACCAAGAGTATGAAGTGCGACATTTCCATTTCCGATTAAAATCACATTTTCTCTAGCAAAACAAGTAAAATTGGCTCTCCTCGCAGGAGTCTCCGGAGATTAGCATAGCCTACGTCTCTCGGCGTAGAAACTTTATTAAAAGTATAAATTTCATCTCTATACTTTTATGAGTTTGCAACGTAGAAAAAGTTGGAGATTGTGAAGGGTTTCGCCATTGAGGGAAACCTATAGTTTGAATTGATTACGCCTTATTCTCGTCAGAGGTGGTCGGTTCCGTAACAAATGATGGATGAAGAGTTGAAGAGGGGCTAGGAGGAGGGGGTTAAGGCCAACTTAATGAAACTAATAGAGCGAACGTCCTCCGACCGGCGTATGGGCTGCAGCCTGGGGCGCGATGAAACCCAGTGTGAATTCGGTCAGAATGTTTCAAAGTAAAAACACGAACACAGAAAAATGAACTTTCTTGAAAATGGATATAAAAGAAAAGTTTTTGTTCACAAGAAATTCGGAGGTATCATGCCATTTGTGGACTAAGATAATGCAAGAAGTTCCATATGTATCAAAAGAAGGGTAGCTGAAAGAAATTATAATAACCCACCTTTCAATCTTATTCTATTTGATGACAAAATTGGTTTGAAATTATTTATGATAAAAATTAGCTATTTGTGCTATATATGCGCAAAATAGGTAATTGCTGAAGAGTGTGAATTTCTCCGCATCGTAGTACGAGTCGAAGTCGAAAATATAGACGTGTGCGCACAGTGTATGATGCGTTATTTTTTGCAACAAAAGTCCATGAAAGTTGAAAGCTAAATACTGCTCCGAAGCAGTAAGAGCCATGTACCATAACCTACAAACACTATCGATGTGCAAAGTTTTTTCTCTCTGAAGTGCGGATGCGCACTTTACACACCAGTGCGCAAAATATTTATATTTCAAAGTGCGCATTCGCGAATATTATTCTCGCATCATAGGCTGCCATAAGGTACTTTGCACATGATTCCGAGGCGCATAGGTAAAGTCAAACTTTCGAGGTGCGTGTTACAAAATAGTAGATTGCGTGCCAAGGGGAGAAACGCAGCGATTTCCGACGAGTGTGAAGTTTTCATAATGTGCGAAGCGAGGGTGGAATACACATGACTCGAGAAACTACGGTCTCCCGTTGCCACGCACTGTATCTTTAACAACACTGATCAGTTGGATGGCTGGAGGGCAAACAAACCTCAAGAAACCACAGAAAGGCATCCAACCAAAAATTTCGAGCACACAATTCATGCGTCAAGCAGAAGTATTATCTTTAGTTATAAAAAGTTACCGGTACATTACCATAATTTTCATAAATTACCATGAATTTATAAAATTTCTATAAATTACTATAACTTCAAAAATTTATAAAAACTTATTAAATTTATGGGAATTTGTGAAAGTTTATGAAATTTGAGGAAATGTATGTCTACTTACGGAAATTTATGGTAATTTACTGGTAATTTTTGATAACAGTTCTGCTGGACGCTCGCGCAATAGCAAGTCTTCGCCCATTGGCCAATCTCACGGAAGAAGAACTCAAATTCGTTTTGTTTTCTAGGGACGAAAAGCGATGAAAGCGAACTACCATTCAATGTAAACGAATTCTAATTATCGTTATTTTTTATTAAAATTTTCGGCGTTTCATAAATCCTTCATTCAAAAGAAATATCCTCTCAATAATTAAAAAAAAACTTCTCTAAAAGAATTTTAATTTCTAACATTCAAATAAATATGGTGTATAAGTTATGAAATTTAAAATTGTTGAATTTTAAAAATTTGCGAAAAGATATTCTTCTATTTTTACACATGAACATTTTGAAATCATTTAAATTCCAATATTTTGTTTGACAGCACTTAAAAATGAAAAACTGTTCATTTTGGAAAAAAAAGATTAAAGTTGTTAGATTTTAAACCCTTTACAAATCCTGTTATAGTGTTACATTTCCATTTAAATTTTCTCTGATCCCATTTTGAGGCTGCGGTATTTTCAGAATTTATTACAAAATTGAATTAAATTGCTTGTGGCGTTTTGCGACCCTCAGTAGTAATACTTTGCAAGTTTATTTGTTTAGTGGCTTTGGGTTTCCTAAATAATAATTTGATTTATGTAATTTTATTTAATTTTGATTTTAAATTGGTCCAGTTGGAATTATTTGAATGACAATTTGACCAGTTTTGAATGCTTGCGTTCGAAATTTGTCCAATATTCTAATTATTGAGGCTTATTTCATTTTCTCAGAATCTAGTTTGATTTTTTTTAAACTTTTTAGTTTAAAATTCTTATAATATTGAGAACACAAGAGAGAATGTAATAATTATAAAAACTCGCAACAGTGTTCAAAAGGAGGAAATAAAATTCTATTCTATCTTTTCTTATAATATGAAAGGCTTCAAATTCAAAATTGCGCGATTTTATTAACTTGGAAAATGATTTCTTGATTATTCTGAAATTATACCTATAAATTCTTTAATCGTCAATTTGTTCACATTTTTTTATTTAAAATTTTACATTTTGATTAGAATTATTTGAAACATCTCAATTCAGAATTCGTAAAATTGATTGTTCAATCTAGAAAGATCCAATTTTAGAATTAAAATTCTCAATATTATAAATTTTTAATTTTAGGATTTTTATGTAAAGACTGGATCTTTATATAGGTTAACCAATCAACCTAAAAAATTCAAAATTATTCAGCTATGGCTACTTCAATTTCCTAGTTCTCCCAATTTTTTAACAACCGTTTAAATTTTTATCAATTTCAAAAGGATCCAGACTTTTTTTAGCCATGTTACCAACATTTTATTGAAATGCACTACAGAGGATCGATTACTACATATTTGTGGATACTCTTTCATTAAGAAATGTTGAAAACTGTGGAAAATATGGCCGCTGCCGCAAAACACGTTTTTCTTATTTTTACTTGCGGTGAGCATGATAACTATGGAACGGATTATTTGAAATCAATAAACCAACCAGATTTCATTAGTATATTCCTCCAAGCGGAGTCCACGAACTAAGGAACTTTCATTTGGGCCAAAATTTCTATTTTTTTTGGGCCAAAAAACCGAATTTTCGGAATCTTAAGAATAGAAATTTCTGGAAAAAACGTCGCCATTTTTTTGAAAATCAAAATTTTGCTAAACCATTTGTTCGCGAACTACATATATGAATATATAAATGAAATCTTGTTGATTTTTTTATTTTAGATAATCCATTCCTGATTTTTCATGCTCACCGCAAGTAATAATAAAAGGACGTGTTTTACGGCAGCGGCCATATTTCCCCCCGTTTTCAACATTTTTTGATGAAAAAGTGCTTAAAAATATGTATTAATCGATCCTCTGTAGTCCATTTCAATACAATTTTGTTAACACGGCTAAAAATTTTTTGAAAATGCCTTAACATTACTAGATATAACCCCTTACCCGCCCATGCCCAGTGAAGTATAGTTGTCCGGCGGTATACATTTTTACAATTTAAAATTAGATCCCCGCGTTTGTATAAATACGGAAAGTCCGAAATCGATCCCTCGCTGGGATCAAATAAACTCACTTTCAGTCTGCTAATAAAAGTCTTTAATATTTTACTCTTATTATTCATAGTTTCATGAAACAAGAAACATTCCAATCGAAGTAGAACGAAGATTCTTGACTCGAAATCTCATTCCATTTGAAAGAGGGTTTTCTTTCAGACTTTTTGAAGACATAATGGAATGTATAAGAATTGGAATTTCCTTTCGAAATAAAATTTCACTCTATATCCATCCCATAATCAATAGTAGGTTGACATCATTATTTTCTGTGTGTGTTCATACATGAATACACGTACGGGTATATTTCCATAACAAAGAAAATAAGCGTTATATGAGTCAATTTAAATAAATTTAAATACATTTTTTCTTTGTATAAAAATATATTATTATTCGAACTGACAAGGTGTATAAATCCATTATAAATTGATTTTAGAATTGTAAAATTGGAAGAGAATATTGGCTTTTTTCATTATGCCTGACAGTATTATTTAATTCGTTTTTTAAAAAGAAAAACTTTACTTCAGCGACATTTTCCGTGCATTATTGTTAATAGCAGTCACAAATAAAAAAAATGTATGAAGGGAAAAGGACGAATGTTTTGCAATCAGACTGGTAGAAAACTCGTTATCGCCAGGAGTACGTGGTTACGACGCATTGATTAACTGTAGAGGTGGGAAAAAGAGAAACAAGAAATTCTCGAATTTGCAGTAAAGAACCGGCAATAACAAATACGGAAGTTACTAGGTTGCAATGGAAAAAGCAGACAAGGTTAAATGCAGTGACTCCTATTTTATTCCTCTATATTTACTCACCCTTAAAGTCAAATGTGTTTGTTTTGTCTTTGTAGGATTTCTCTTTATGATTTGAGAATGCAACCTTATTATTTTACAAATGAAGTAAACTCTACTAAAGTGCTTTCTTTGAAATGGAAAGTATTTTTCGAGTAGATTCTAAAGAATGATTGCAATTTTCATGTTTTCAATTAAATCCTTTTGCAATTTCTTTCCTAAGTATCTGACAAATACTTCAAATAAACAGTTTCGTGTTTTAAAAAGCTTTGACAAATCACCTTAAAAGAACCAGAACAATTTGTTACTTCATGATTTTTTCAAATACATTATGAACTAAAAAATTTTTAATACTTTTTTGGTCATTCCAACCCAATCTTAACATTTAAAATAAAAAAGAGCGTAGGAGTTCAAAGTTCAAATTATATTGATGAAAAACTTTTTAGAAAGTACGTATATAGTTTACAATGCACTTATTATGCTGAAAATTCCTGAAAAATGCGAGCTCAGAATATAAAAGCTATTCGTCGAAGCGGTAAAAGGCTTGAAAAAATTTCTGTTCAAATAGAAGCAAACGTTGACGATAAAATAATTTTACTTTAACAAATCGCTTTGAATTTCTTACAACTGGATTTCTTTTGCATAAAATCAGTGTCATATACATCCTTGAATATAAAGGTTATGAAAAAATATTATTACTCTTCTACAGGAAAATATTTAAGTCTCTCTTTGAGATTATTAGGCGAGAGTAGAAAAGCATACAATTTCAAATAATGTTCGTCCAAAATAAGTATAAAAGTTCCTATATTATCTGCTCCCTGATATCAAAGTGCGTCAACAAGAGGGTTTGGAAACTTGATCTTCTTGCAAATGCATTTCGAAGCTCAAGTCTTCCCTCGACTTCAATTATCTATAGCGAATCACTCGAGCCGTAATTTGAATAATTCACTCGCGGATTTTATTTCAGTTCGAGTCAATTTAATCTCCGTCGAGAAATTTAAAAACAGGATAAAAACTGATGTCTTTCTATGACGCAAATTCCATAGTCATAATTTTTAACGGCACAGAATTTCCTCTCTTTATCAAATACAAAGAAAAAAGTAAAATCAAAGAAGTTGAAAATGTTTCCTGCCCAAATGTTACGCGGAAAAAACACAATTTCCAGGACAACTTAAAAAAAAATTTATTCAAAATTTGAATTAAAATCAATTTCAAAGGATTGTACTGTATGCAATATAATGTCCAGAAAAGTTCGTGTACACTACCAGCGGAAATTACCTACGCTCGTAATAAAGCGAATGGCAATAAAATTCTGCAGTTAATAAGCTCAAATTCAAGGCAAAATCTCAATTTTATAAAATTATTTTGCAAAGAAACCTCAAATTGGGATATTTTCCAACAATTTGTATAACTCTGGAAATAATTACCATTTTTTAAAGTTCTGGGGATCATTCGTAAAATGAGACTCCACAGTATTTTACAAAATTTTTAATTTATTTTTAGAATTGTGTCCCAAGTTTCTGCTCTAGGCTTCAACTTTGCCAAAAACAGTCATAAAATGTCAAAGAACGTGTAAATACTTACAAACACTTTTTTAAAATCGTTATTCATCATATTTTAATAATGTTTAGTAACATTCATAAAAATATTATTAATTTTTTTTTTCAAATGATGTGGTGAGTAGAACCGCTACTTGAAATTTTGCGACTTTTGTGCCCCAATTTCGATTCTAGGGTAGAATATGTGACGTGGAACGAAGAAACCAACCCTAGGACCAAAAGATCGATTTTCTGGCTTTTATTGATTCTGAATAATGAAGATTCCCCCTATCGAATAAAAAAATTCTCATTCCTCCACGATCAAAATTGACATTTCTCGAACTCAATGTTTGAAGGTGATTTTTTTCGCTCGACTCTTGCACCAACATTCACACGCGTCGTGCCTGTTACCTCGAAGCTCTAATACGTTTGGCTCGGTTGATCACCACTCGACACGTGCGATTAGACCGTTTTTCCTGATAGTTTTTCCAGGCCTTTCTAAATTTTGTTTTATAATTCGTAATAAAACATGAAAATAACACATAATATGATTATTATTCATTGCTATCGTTCATCACTTCAAACATTGAAATTTGAAATCACTTTGCAAAATCTTTTTATTAAATTGACATTTTGCCTTCAACTTGAGCTTAGTAGGTGCAGAATTTCATAAACTTTCGTGTTAGTATGGGGACAAAAATATAATCTTATTATTATGAAAACTAAGACACGTTAGCAACAGCTCAAAAATAGACGCGTACTCTACCGTCCGAAATTGTTGGTATGATCAGCGAAAGTACTATTAAAAATCACTCCTGACTTTGAAACTCGTTCAAAAATCAATCATTTCTCGAATTTTGTACCTCGACTTCAACTTGTGGCTTGACCTATGAATGTTTTACCAAAAATCTCAAATTTCTACCAATTAGTCTTTGAAGTCTCATCTTTAATTTGAGCTCATACAACTTACTTGTGGATTCTCAAGATACGACTAAAAATGTTCAAGCGTATCTGCGCCGAATTTCAGTCGCTTTATCAGCGAGTCTATGACCGTCTAGATAAGACTTCAAAGACTAAGTGCTATGAGTTTGAGATTTTTGCTACGACTTTCCTAGGCCATGCCACAAGTTGAAGTCGAGGTACAAAATTCGAGAAATTCTTGAATTTTTTTTTAAACTTCTCACGTAGTATATTCTCTCCAAAAGGTCGAAAATATCTTTATTGGGCTCAATTGACGCGCAATTTAATTTAATGTATTTGATTCACACAACATTTATTTAAACCAAACAAAATTATTTGTTGAACTTGAACATATTATTTCTTTGATGTAAGGTCAAAGGAATATTTGTTTATTTTAAATATAGTTATTTTTCAAATTGACACAATTTTGTTTGAATAAAGTTCCGAAAGCGTCTGTCCGCGATTTTTTTGAAACTACGTATACTTAAGTATGTTGACGAGCTGATTACGAATATGATTAGTGAAGATTGGCGCAAATTTAATTTTCATGGAAAAAAGCATAAAAAAACGTATAAAATAATGTTTTTTCCATTTATTTCCATAAACAATGGAAATTTCGAAAAATATTTCAGACCAAAGTTGCAGAACTCATAAAAATGCATATTTTATGTTATATATGTTTAGCCTATGAGTCACAGTTTTCGGGATATTCGAAGTTAAAGATGGAAAATCACAAACGTTTCATACTTCTTAAAGTATTACGGTTACCTATCACCAAGGTGCCTTCCTGCACTCCATTAAACGTTGGAAAGGGGAACCTATGTGATCTACACTATTTCTGTGACCAGTCACAGGAGTGCCTTCACGCCCCCCTCCCTGAGACGTTGAAAAAGGGGAACCTATTCGACCTACCCTATTTGTGTGACCATTCACAGGGGTCCGTTCCCGATTCCCGATGAGACGTTAAAAAGGGGAACCTATGTGATCTACATTATTACTATGATTAGGGTACTATATTAGACAGGAATATGCAACCGCCATATTGGTTCCTGGACAGTTTGCGGGAAACAATGCGATAAGCATGTCGTGTATTTTAGTTAAAATTAAGTTTAGAATATAACAAAAATGGTCTGCTGTAGTACTCCGTTTCGTAAAAACAGAAACGAAGATGGATTTAAACTTTATCGTTTTCCACTAGTACAACGAGAAAGACTGTCAATATGGATTATAAATTGTAGACGCGACAAATGGAACCGAATTGTAATTCAAAATTATGTGATGTAAGTACTCATATTTATCAATGAAACAATATAATTTAAATATCTGGGGTCTGAAGCTTATGGTTATATGTCAGTAAATTGACTGTGAGCATTTTTTTGGTACTTTAAAGCGAAATAAGATCCACAAGAAAGTAAGGTTAGAAACCGGGTTTTCTACAGCAGGACGTACGTTAAACACGCAATTAAAAAAGACGGATTTTGAATTTCGCGGGGAACCAAGATGGCAGCTTCAGTTCCTCCCCCGATAAGAAGTTGGAAAGGAGAATCCTATGTGACCTACATTATTTCTCCGTCCGATTATAGTGAAAAATACAAAGGGTCCAAACTGCCCTAAAAACTAAGAAAGAACAGGCGTCAAACTGCGTTCTATCATCAAGAAAAATAGAAACGCTAAACTATCCCAAAAATCTAAGGGGTCAAAGTAGTCTAATTAATTAAAAAACGAGTAGCGAAACTGCCCCCAAAAACTAAAAATGAAAAGACGTCAAACTGCGGCATAAGATTAGGAAAAACAGAAAAGCTAAACTGCCCTAAAAAACTAAAGGAGCAAATTGCCCGATTATTTTGAAAAAAGGGACCAAATTCTCTTTCCAAAAAACTTAAGGGTCAAACTGCCCCACAAAATAAAAAAAAAACAAAGTATTGTAAGAACTAAGCCTATTTACCAGGATAACAGATTTTTATATCAAATAGCAACTGGTTGAAGTTATCTGACCAGGAGATCAGAATTCAGGAGAATTCCACTGAGTTCTCGAAAATTCTACAATATTCAAGGGAGTTTACAGAATTCATGAGAATATTGTCGAATTTGGTTGATTGTGGAAAATATTTTTTTCAATTTTTGTACCTCGTTGATTTGACGTGTGAAGTTACACCAGAGAGTCACAACCTACTGGAAAAGCGAACAAAGGACCATGGGGACTTATAAACCCTGTGTCTGCTGTCAAATTTATTTTGGCGAATAAAGTGTGGTAAGTCGAAAATTCGGCGATTAATTCGCTAATTAATGTTAAGTATCATCCTTTTGGAGTGCCTTGTACGCGGAAATATGTGAGAATTCATTATTTATAGCCGCTTCTTTAAATATAAAGTCAGCAAGTGACATTTCGCCCATGTTACTCTCCTCCAGGGTAAAGTCGGGTATACTTTACCCACTTATCAATTACCCAGCGCGATATTACCCTGTATCCTAGTCGATTTCATCCAGAAATAATTATTACTTGCAACATTGGTTACCCCCAGTTTTTTCTACATATCTCCAAACGATATTCATGTACCTGGTCCCTGTGAATCATTTCAAGGATCCACGAACCTTCTACAATACGCCCCTTCTCATTCTTCCGGCACCCGATTTTGCACTCGTCGATTTCGACGACTTCACCAGCACCTCCAATTTTTGAGGTCTTACGGATAACTGTTGTTGTTCTGACATCCCCTTAAACACCCACTTAAAACCACAGGCAGTACGATTCGTTTCTATAAAGGTGGAAGTTATTCCCTCTCTGATTTTTTGAGGTGGTCCTCGGGCTATGGATTGTCATTTTAGCCGCCCCTGAACCCACCCACGCAGTGGAACTAAATTCTATGAAGCTGGAATGACAATCCATAGCCTAAGAACCATCTCGAAAAATCATAGGAGCAACAAAATTGACCTTTTTGAGCTAGTGTCATTTTTCCGAATTATAAGAATAAAAAATATTCACTGAATCTTTCCAGCCTTAGAGAATTTAGATTTACTGCGTGGGTGGGTTTAGGGAACTGCTAAAATGTCAATCCATGGCCTGAGGACCACCTTAAAAAATCAGAGGAGCAATAACTTTGATTTTTCCGAATCATTTGAAATTGAAGTTTTGAATCCTTTGTAATTTTTTCCAGCTCTATAGAATTTAGTTCTACTGCATGGGTGGTTTGTGGGGCGTGATAGAATGACTATCCATAGCCTGAGAAAAACCTAAAAAAATCAGAGAAGCAATAACTCTCATTTTTCTGAAAAATTCTCATTTTTTGGAAGGTGATGAAGCGAAAATATTCACCGAATCTTTCCAGCTCTATTGAATTTAGTTCTATTGCGTAGGTGGATTGTGGGGGGTGTTAGAATGACAATCCATAGCCTGAGGACCATCTCACAAAATCATAGGAGCAACAAAATCGACTTTTCCGAGCTAGTGTCATTTTTCCGAAGTATAAGAATGAAAAGTATTCACTGAATCTTTCCAGCATTAGAGAATTTAGATTTACTGCGTGGGTGGGTTCAGGGGGCTGCTAAAAGGACAATCCATAGCCTGAGGACCACCTCAAAAAATAAGAGAGGCAATAACTTCCACCTTTATAGAAACGAATATTACTGTCTGATTTCAAGGGGATGTTCAAGGGATGTTAGAACAACAACAGTTATCCGAGAGACCCGCTCAAAAAAATCATAAGGGTATAAACTTCTAGTATTTTTCAAAATTGTTCAAGGTCCCATTCATAGGATTGAAAAATATTCACGGAGTTTTTTTAGGTGAATTCGGCCAGGTTTCAATTCAGGAGTATTTTTAGGGTGATGTTATAATATCAACCCTTAGTCAGGAAACTCCCTCGAAAATTCAGGGGGGTATTTTTAAAATTTTACTTTGGGATTTTTTGAGTCATTATTTTACATTCAATGCATGTTTACTTCTTTTAGCATTTTTATAAAATAATATTTTTTAATAAGATACATTTGTTACCGTTTTCAATCATTTATTACAACTTTATAAAAATGATCACTGCTATGTCTGTTGGAATAATTTTTCCATTTTGAATATTGCGCCAGAAGTCAATTTAACTAGATTTTAGAGATAAATTAGATATTTTTACTTCAACCACCAGCTAACTTCACTTCGTTAAGTGCTGAGGGGAAAACAATGGACCAAATGCATGAGATAAAACTTCAGTTTTGTAATATCTTTGTAATGAATAATAATCATTATCATTTTAATATTTCATTAAATAGTTCTTAAAAAATAAGAACTATTTTTCAAACACACTTATATAGAAAAAATCAGTTTCTACGAAGATATTTGCGAAATAGGGCAACAATGAATTGAATCCCATGCATTTGGCTCCATTGTTTTCCCCTCAGTACTTAACGAAGTGAAGTTGGCTGGTGGTTGAAGCGAAAATGCCTAATAGTGAGACCAAGCGGCGCTGTTGACTTTGGAGATGCAGTATTTTAGAAATTTTACATATTTTGCAGTAAATATGTAAAATTTATAAAATACTATTATAATAATTATGCTATAATAATTATATATATATATATATATATAATACTATAATAATAATTTATAAAATTTATAAATGTGGATTTGAGCTTCCAAGAGGAAAAAAATTACCCCCCGATAATCATTCGTTGCCCCAGCATTTGGAATTGATTTTTGCAGGTGAGTTTTCTAGGTTCAATTACCCCTTACATGAGCCTTAATATGTTTACCGCGCTTATTTATATCATTATAAAGTAATTTAATCAATTCCTATCAATCTGAATTGGTAAAATAAGCATAAAAGTATTAAGATAATTATTGAAACATCAAACAGAAATGGCAATATAAATTCCCAGGTTCTTTTTCAAAATCCTAAGACCTTTCCAGGTTTTACAGGTTTTTAAAATAAAAACTCAAGTACTTTTCCAAGTTTTCCAGGTTCTGTAGCAAGCCTAATGGGTTTTTTATAGTGGAAAAATAATCCTTGATTTCTCTAAAAATATAGAAAGAAAGATATTTGAACCGGATGTGAAATGGCATAAGTCGCAGATAAATTAATAATTTTAAGTAATATTAATAGCACGTGTTGATGAAAGAAATTTATTTTCGAGAGGTGACATAAGATCTAGTTTTACACCATAACAAATTATGTGTAGTGTTGGACATTTCTCATACACCACGCAAACATTTGTCACGGTCAAAAATAGAATACGTTTTTGAGAGGGTATGTCCACAAACGATGACAGTGCATAAATATACGTGAAATATATGCTTATCTAATCGCTTAGGGAGGAAAACTTACATTTTCCTCATTCAAAGTTAGCCGACATGCACGCTTTGAATTGACAAATTTTGACTTACATATTAAAATGTACTTAATATATTTGATCTGACATTAAATATTCGCGATTTGAGTACAATTCTTTTCAATATTTTATACTTTTATGATATCAGTTGAAGACTTGGCAGAGATAACGTTAGGTCAATAATAATCTGTTTTGGTGGAAACTTTGTTCAAAGTGTGAGTATATGTTCATGTGCTTTGTTACGTGACATAGTTTGTTTGTTCAACGGCATATATACTACCATGTAGAACAGAAAAATGTTGGCCGAAAATCTTTTGTCATACTATGTACAATGTACATAGTTTTAAATTCAAGTATTTTCGTTGATCCAACGTTATCTCTGCTGAGGCTTCAGTTCTTTATTTGTCGCACCTTCAAGGTTAGCAAACAGTTGGAACCAAATGTAATATTATTATGTTATTATTGTTATACGACGTATAATTAATTTATAATAAATTGAAAAATAAAAAGTGAGTGATTGACAAAAAATGGAAATAATCTCTTTTTTCGCTTTTATTTTGGAAAAATTTTGAACATCTTGTTCTTTTTAATTATAACCTTAAAAGGTATGGTTCTCTTTATAAAATAATGAACCTAATACTAAAAATAAGGGGGAATAAACCTCGAAAAAAACTATATTGTAGTTTTCCGTACGAAACCCTACTTAATGGGCGCTTTCCGCCAGCTTATCGAACTGATGTTTTATTAATGTAAGATAAAAAAAAGCAACTTGTGAATAACGATTTTATTTTTGGAAAATATAGATAATTTTACACAGGCTTTTGTCTGAATTTGAGACTCAAATATGAAATTCAATTAACGAGGTCTTATATTCAGAGCAGTTTTGCTGAAAGATCTATAGTCTACGTGAAACCTCTCGTCTATGTGGCGTTAGAGCTTCAACCATTGGATGTTGTACACGACGAGGAGGAGCACGCGGTGCTGGAGCTGGAGGAGCTGGCGGTTGCGGTGGCGGTGGATGTTGTGGAGGACCATATCCATTGATATTGGGCTGCTGTGCTTGCGATGCACTTAATTCTGTAAAACGACAATATTGAGAATTATGAATCCACGCAGTTGAAAATTACTGAACAAATCCATAAGAAAGCAAACGAAAGCCAAAAATTCAGATTAAAATGTTAAAAATGGTATATGTATTTACAGGGCTCACAGTCTGTCACTTTTTTTAAGTACCCTAATAGCACGGAACCTTCCGGGAAAGTTCCTGGAACGTTCCGCGGGCACCTTCGGAACGTTCCCGGAACGTGTAAAATGTCCGCCCCTTGGGAACGTTCCAGGAACGTTCCACTGGGACCTGAGGGGAACTTTCCATTATTGTTATTTTTAACAACAATTATCTCGTAAACCGTAAGAGATAGGTAAAAATGGATGTCATTTTTGAGTTTTGAGTACCGCATGTACTACACTATAATATGATATCCGTATCATAAACTGATATCGATTTTGACCTATCACTTACGGTTTACGCGATATTCATTGATAATAATAACAATAACGTGAATTTATGCTTGGAACGTTCCCAAGCGGCGGACATTTTACACGTTCCGTGCTATTAGGGTATTCCATTTTTACCCCATTTCCCCCTTTTCCCCTCAAACTTAAAGAGGGTGTCTACTAATTTTAGCCCACCAAATTCCTAGTTTTTACCCGGTTGCAGAAGTATCAAATCTCCTCTTGCTAGAAGCACAAATGAAATGCATCTAACATAAGGTTTCCCTATGTCTCATTTATGGTATCAAGCGAAAATAAATAATACAATTAAAGGAAATTGAAAGTAATCTCGAAAGTAATTGCTCTTTTTTGCTTTTAATTGAAAAACAAAAAAGCTATGCAGCTTTTTCTTTGTTAGGTCCGGCGTTTTTTGGCACAATTTTAATCAGTAAACATTTACATTTATTTGTCTTCGTTATCACGATTTATAAAAAATATCACATCTTCGAAAACCTTAAATTTTATTCCTGGTTCGAATTTGTATTCCCGGTTAATTTCTGATTTTTTCCCGTTTAGTGCACATCCTGTTAAAAAATTCCCCTAAAATACCTAAAATCTAGAATTCAGAGCCTTTTTCCCATTTTTTTCACAAAGTTTCGATTCATTTTCAATAATCTTTATCTTTTCGATAATACCGATTTGAAGTATTTTCTAAACGATTCATGTGTTTTTATTTGTGATCATCAGTGTTTTCAATATTTACAGTTTATTAAAGTCTCGCCTGTGACACAATTTATTGTTACCTAATATTTACTATTCAAAAGTGATCTTCTTTTCTATTCTAAGTTGCCCGTTTTAGACCCAGTTCCTCTATTGTTATACTCACGAATAGAATTAAGGAGCACCGCACAGGCAAGAAGCAGAGTAACAATGAAGAATTTCATTTTTTCAGATACAGCGCAAACAGTTTCTTTCAAAATTATGTGAACAGCAATTGATGCATTTTAGAGGATAGTCCTTTTTATATACCACTCATTATCTTACTTTTTAGGACAGAAAAATAATTACGTTTTGATTTGAAATTTATTACCGACAAGCGTCGGTAATATACGGCTCTGAAAGCAAATAATCTGATATTAGAAAGACGTAATTACAATTTAATTTACAACTGCGTAATTATGACGTTCACTGTTAAAAATAGTATAATAATTTAAAATACCAATGTATATTAAAATTAATATTTCAAGTATATGAAATCGCTATTTAGGTACGTGTTTATTAAATTTCAGATACATTCATGATAATTGCTCAGATAATTCCATTTTACACAAAATCAAAATGAGATTATCAGTAATTTTCGATTCTTAATAATAAAACACGATATCTTCTACCAATTAACCAAAAACAAAATTGGATTTCAAGTCGAAAAGTTCAATTACGCAAATAAATGACAGACCTAACCTACAATCAACTGTACTCACATTAAATTTCTACCATTCAGGGCAAATTTTGGAAAGAGTTCCACAAGTACGTTGCACTTTGATCATAAAAAGGAATTCATTCGACGAATTCTAGATTTTTACTTCAATTGCGAATAATATTTGATAAGATTTGAAGAAATAAAAGTACTTTGAGTTTTCAAGCACGCTGCTATACCGACCTGTATATTATATTTAATATAAAGTTTACAGATATTCATATTGTAATGTATATTAAATTTCAACTACCGTGTATGCAAATGACTTCGTATACATTTGTATTAAATTTAATACAGATTTTTCTAACAGTGTTAATCAGCTTCAATTTTCGCATTCTTCAATTGTTACGCGCTTGGTCTTTGTACTTCCCCAAAATTACATTGAACTTTTAATATTCAAGGTCAAACCGTCGACAACTGCAATATGGTGATTGTAAATTCTCTTTTGTTAAAGCTCCTTCGGCTTTAATGAACACATGATCATCACGCGTCTCGTGCTTCGCAGTCGATTAAAATTTGTTCAACACGCGGACTTTTCTATATTATGTTCAACTCTTATTATATTAAATGTATATTACAATAATCTATATATATATAATAGTCTATCGAAACTCGTGCTTCGCATTCGGTTTAGTTCATAATGTAATGCACATGAAGAATCTTACTTGCAAATATTAAAAATCTGTCGAAACCTCTGTCGGCCTCAAGAAACTTCATTTTTATATGTATTTATCATTAAAATTCTTTAATGAATTATATAATTACAATAATTTATTTTATATGTATTTATATATACAGTATACACACCCTTTGAAAATTTTCTGATCTGGCTCCGGTTTATTTTCCACTAAAATTGCTCTTAATTTCTTTTAGGAGAATAACATAGTATTGTAGTCTTTAATTCATCATCAATTTTTTATGAAATAAGAATTATCATTCATTAAATTATTTCATAATATACCTCCAATAATTGAAACTCTAGTTTTAATATTTTTCTGTTAAAAAAGGCGATTTTGTAGGACTTTACAAAGTACACAGAAAAAAGTATATTGTTAGAAGAACTCTCTAAACCAGTAGCTCTAACTATCTTAAATTGAAGCGCAGCTTTTCGTCGGTAAATTTTGTTAAAATTACTATTTGCGTTCAGGTTAGTTAAACTGACTTTTTAAAAGAGTAGAATGAACAATTTCAAATAACAGGATGCACTGCACCACTTAGTAACCGTCCACACTCAGCGATCGATTTGAAAAGAAAAAAAATATTTTATGTATGATTACTGCACTTATTTTACGATTATTATTACACAACTGCCCGCACAGTGACTTAAAAATATAATCACATGCTCAAATGCTTTGAAAAATCACCTCCGCTGGGGAATCGAACCCTACTAATTACCTATAACCTGTCCTAAAACCTGAATCTAGCACACGCATTAGTCAACTGAACTACAGAACCGCTTAAATATTTCTTACGAACTGTCGGTCGAGTGTTTTATCTGTGAAAAATGTGACCAGCTAAGAAATATGTGTGTCTTGCTCAGTTTTATCTGTAATTTTTCATACATATTAGATCCTGATAAGTAGGTTTAAAAATGTTTGATGAACATTTGTTAATTTATCTCTTACAAAAGATATCTAATATTTTGTAACGAGCTTGGGACAAATATTTTGGTTAGAATTATTAACTCACACTGTAAATATATTATTAGTAATTTATATGTATGATTATAAAATGATTTAAATTTTTAAAAAGTACATATATAAAAATGTTTTTGTATTATTGAAAATGAAGAGTTGAAAAATTGTTTTCGAATTAAATTTTTTGAAGTTTTAATTTAATAATCATCTCACATTATTGAAAATGCAACATTTTTCAAACAGTTATTGAAGCTGCTTGTTCTAGTAATCTTTCTTTTTACAATTTGAAGTACTAATGCTGACTTTAAGTTGTGTATTTTGAGATCACTTTCTCATACAGTATCAAAAACTATTCAAATTGTTTTTTGTACAATGCGGACAAGTAGACTTCAAATTAACAATGCGTGAATATGAATCTGACTATCTACTTTTTCCATGTAACAATTCGTTCTCTAGGTATGGACTTCTGTTACATATCTCACATTCTTTGGCTGCAAATTTTAATTTTGTATTTTTCAACATCAGTTTCGATGCTTAAAAGAAAAATTGTACGCCCTGACAGAAAAAGGTTAAAGCCAATTTTATAGGTATTTTTGAAAGCAAAATTTTATTTTTCGAGCATTTTTTTGTATGTTACATAGTTTGGCCAAAAAATAACATTTTCATGTTAAAAAATGGTATAAAGTAAATTTGTAGATTTTTTGAGCTGAACAATTTTTCTTTTTAACAGACAGACACCTTCGTAAAAACGTTTTTTTTTCTAGCCCAGGGGGTCCAAAACGTTGAGATATTTTTATATTTTAAGTTAAAATTGGAAAACAAAATTCAATTTTTGTTTGCCACGAATCTATTACCACGACTTCAATTTTAAAAGCGCAGGGAAACATGGGGCAAAAACGGGATGATTTTGCATTAGGATTTTTTTTCTCGTACTAAAGTACTTTTTGACCTCATTCAACACTGTAGGTGCCTTAAACAACTAATAATGTACAAAAAAATGTTCTTGTTGAAAAAATGCCATGTTCTACTTTTCTTTATTGATTTTTGAAAAAAAGTTGTTTGTCCCGTTTTGCTGCTTACACGTGGCAAAACGGGACGCTTTTTTAAATGAACAATAAAATGTATTATGAACAAAACTAATTAAAAAAGACTAAACAGATAAGTATTACAATTACAAGAACTTAACTGGGCACGAAAACGAACTATGCGTCTCATAACTTGGAAAATAATAACAAAATTATAACAAATTTACATGGGAAATCTCGAGAACGACTCAAAACGAAGTTCCTACAATTTCAAATAAATGGCGTCACACCCCAGAGGAGATATAATCATTGTCCCGTTATGCCCCTGTCGTCATTTTGCCCCATGTTCCCCTATATTATGAAATAAATTGGTTGATTTTGTACCTTTTTGTTTTAATATTATGCCAGATTG
This sequence comes from Andricus curvator, assembly GCA_932195095.1. Taxonomy (NCBI): domain Eukaryota; kingdom Metazoa; phylum Arthropoda; class Insecta; order Hymenoptera; family Cynipidae; genus Andricus; species Andricus curvator. The sequence goes on from CAKNYM010050351.1 coordinate 314,157, forward strand.
AAAGGTTTTAATTTTAAAACATTAAAATTTATACGGTTTTTGAAATTTCTCAATTGAAGTTTGTTTCAGAAATGTTTCAAATTTCTTACTGTTGTATTTTGAAAGCTAAAATTTAGGTTGATCTATTTTCCACATTTTAAAATTGGCAATTTCTTCATTACGATGGCTTCCTTAAAATAATTATTTGAAAAATGATATAGCATATTATATGTAAATTTAAAAATGTACAGTCTTAAAAGTTTGGGTAATTAAGTGGAAGGAACTAAGGAACATCTTTATGGCCCTAAGTTTTTAATATTGGAAATAAAACATTATTTTTCCAGATAATTTTGTTTTTAATCATAAAAAATTTAAGAAAATAAAAACGTTCCTCAGTGCATTTTGTTTAATTAGACAAATTTTCAAAGCTTAGTGTATCATTTCGTGTTAAAACTTATTGTACACATAAATGGAAAAGAAAATGTGAGCCAAAAATTCATATTAAAATTTCATAAAATGGTCTATTTACTTTATTTACCTTATTTAAGACTAATATTTCTAACAGAAAAAAGAAATTAAAAAAAAAAGAAATGTTGCTTTTAAAAGAAAAAAATCACTTTCTGGAAATTTTTTACGTTCTCATCATTTGAGAAAGTAGATATTAGATTCGCTCGAAATTTCACTTCACAGTTTTTAAACCTCCTAAAGCCGAAAAACAAGTTTTTCTTTTGAATGCATCGAATCGAGCTTGGGCACACTTTTTTGAGTGCTTAAAGAAAGAACGAGTTCGTTAAACAGCCTTCCTTAACCAATAATTCTGGATTTTTTAATTGAAAATGTTATGCAAGGAGTAAAAATTTACATTTTTTTGTGAACAACTCACGCTTAGAAGAGAAAAGGTATTGAGTTGAAAATTTGGGTAATTATATAAGAGGCACTAAAAATATTTTATGGTCCTAAATTTTCATGATCACAAAAAAATATATAAAAAAAGAATTGTTTAATTATAAAAATTTCAACGCCACAAATTGTAATGTTATTTGGTTTAAATATAAGAATGCGGTAAAAAATACATTAAAAGATTTGGTGCTCTTGACGTCACAGAATACCATTTGCCCTTAAAGGAATAATATTTTATCATTCATGAATACATCGTCTAGATGTCGCGTAGTTGTGACGTAATTAAAAAAAAATCGATATTAAAAAAAAATACAAGGTCAACTAACTTAAAAGATGTCATGGTTCTGTAGGAAAATTTTGATTTTTCAATAATTCCTTTAATCTTCCTTGTGAGATCATTGCTCATTGATTTTTCCTCTTTGTATTTCCTAAAATAAATAAACACAATTTTTTCTTTTATTACTTCTTGAGATATCTCACAGTTATTAAAAAAATCTATTAAATGTCAGAAATAAGATTTTATTATATTTACGGTGACTGCTTGCTAACCTTGAATACCAACTGCTAAAATAAAGTATAACTATGTGATTGGAATGCCAAAAAAATGATCTCCAAATTTGAGCGAAATCGGTCAATATTAAACCCGCGCCCCAAAAATCATTAAGTTTCCCAGTGATTTAACATAGGGAAAATGCAACTACTTCTTAATATGTCGTTTAAACACGAAAATATACTACTAAAAAACTTATTATACATGTCTTTGTTTAGAATATTTCAGAAACTAAGAATCGGCCATAAATTATAATATTACAAAATTTTGATACCCTCTTACAGGGCCCCAAAAATCCCTTATGGTATCCGATAAGAGGGACTTAACATGTTAAAATATTAACAATTATAGTCGTGATTCTTATTCCCTGAAGTATTTCAAACAAGAGCATCTATTTTAAGTCGGCACTGTTTATGAGTTCGGAATTTTCCGTAACGTTAGCCCTGAACGAGCTGGAAGAGGGGTTAGAGTTACGGAAAATTCCGTAGCCATGGACAGTGCGTTCTGAGTCATGCATGTACCAGATTTTCTTGTCTAGATCACACATTATAAAGAAGCTGCCTGTTTCCTATGTTAAATCAATGGAAAACATCATGGTCTTTGGGGCTCGGGTTAATATTAACTGATTTTGCTCAAATTTAGGGGAAATCATTTTTTTGGACATTCGAATGAAAGTAAGAAGTGAGAGTAAAAAATCTGATTTCGGGCATCACCCCAAGCTTTAAAATGAAGAAAAATTTGGCTTTCTCGTGTGATAACTCAAGAAGGAAGGAAGAAAAGAAAAATTATTAGTTAAGAATTTAGTAAATTTAAGAAATACAAATAAGAAAAATTAATGAGCAATGGAATTAAAAAGAAGATTGAAGAAGTCTTCGGGAAATAATCATTTTCCGACAAATATATAACATTTCCTTAAGTCAGTCTATCTTATCTTTGTTGTATTGCTCATATCAAAGCTAAGAATAGAGTTAATTTCTTTCCAAGCACTTGTGAATCATGAAATTACATCAGGAGTATCAAATCTTTCAATGTATTTTTTACCTCATTCTCATTTTTAAACCAAATAACATATCACGTTGAAATCTCTATAATTAAAAAAAAATATTGTTTTATATATTTTTTTAATTATGCACATTTAGGACCACACGAAAGTTTTTTTGTGTCTTTCATTTAATTACTTGAATTTTCAACTCGATATATCTTTTCGTGCGGACGTGAGTTGTCAAAAGAAATGTCTGAGGCAGGAATCAATTTAAGTATATGTCATGACCTTACACGTATTAAAGTTTAAAAAAATTTATTTTTACTCCTTCCAGTTCAAATGGATCCAAAGCAAACATTAAGAGGATTTCGATTTAAAAAAGATTAAAAAAATGAAATCGGTACCATTTGGATCCAATTTGAGTCTGAACAATTGAAAATTGTAGAATTTAAACTTAATAGTAAGGTGAAAGTAAATAATGTTTTTGAAGCGCGTAAAATTCAAGAAAGTTAATCATTAGGGATGTGCAAAAATCCCGAAGCCCCATACTCGATCGGTCCGAGTCGAGCTTTTGACACTTCGAGTCGAGCCGAGCAGGGCTCAATTAGATTCGGGCCGAGTCGAGCTCAAGCCGGGCTGAGTTGTTTCAAAAGCTCGAAAAACAGCGGGTTCTCGAAGAGATTCGAGTACCCGAAAACTTCGGGTTCTCAAACAGGTTCAAGTTCTCGAAAAAGTTCAGGTACCCAAAAATGTCGGGTTCTCGAAGCGGTTCGGGTACCCAAAAGGTACCCGAAAAGTTCGAGTCCGGAAATTCCAAAAGTGATTTGATTTGCACAAAATTTTATACTCGGGGTATTTTAGAGTCCTTTTTATTTATGGAATTCAGAGAACTCACGTAATTCAAGGAATTCACAAACACGGGATTCAAGGATTTCATGGAATTCAAAAAACTCAAGGAATTTACGGAATTCAAAGAATTTACAGAATCCACGGAATTTACAGAATTTAGGGAATTTACAGAATTCAAAGAAATTACGGAATTCACGGAATTAAGGAATTCATGATGTTCAAGAAGTTCACAGAATTCGATAAATTCACGGATTTAACGGGATTCAAGGATTTCATGGAATTCAAGAAACTCAAGGAATTTACGGAATTTAAGGAATTCAAGGAATTTACGGGATTCGAGGAATTCATGGTGTTCAAGAAATTCACGGAATTCAAGGAATTCACGGAATGAAATGAATTCACGGATTTCACGGGATTCAAGGATTTCATGGAATTCAAGAAACTCAAGGAATTTACGGAATTTAAGGAATTCAAGGAATTTACGGGGTTCGAGGAATTCGTGGTGTTCAAGAAATTCACGGAATTCACAGAATTCACGGAATTCACAGAATTCAAGGAATTCACGGAATTCAAGGAATTCAAGGAATTCAAGGAATTCAAGGAATTCACGGAATTAAAGGAATTCACGGATTTCACGGGATTCAAGGATTTCATGGAATTCAAGAAACTAAAAGAATTTACGGAATTTAAGGAATTTACGGGATTCAAGCAATTTACGGAATTCAAGGAATTTACGGAATCCGATGAATTTACAGAATTTAGCGAATTTACAGAATTCAAGGAAATCACGGAATTCACGGAATTTATGGAATTCATGGTGTTCAAGAAATTCACGGAATTCAAAGAATGCAAGGAATTCAAGAAATTCAAGGAGTTCACGGAATGCAAAGAATTCACGGAATCCAAGCAATTCACGGAATTCAAGAAATTCGCGGTTTTTACGGAATTCAAAGAATTTACAGGATTCAGGAAAGTTACAGAATTCAAGTAATTCACGGAATTTACGGAATTCCTTGAATTCCGTAAATTCCTTGAATTCCGTTAATTTCTTGATTTCCATCAATTCCTTAAATTCCGTGAATTTCTTGAATTCCTTGAATATCTCGAATTTTGTGAATTTCTTGTATTCCTGGAATTCCGTAAATTCCTTGAATTTTTTAAATTCCGTGAATAATAATAAAACGCTGAAAAAACCAGTTCTCGTCAGATCACTGAAGTTAAGCAGCGTTGGGCGCGGTTAGTACTTGGATGGGTGACCATTCGAGAATACTGTGTGCTGTTGGCATATTATGGGTGTGGTGAGCCCAAACTTGTAGTTATTTATAACTACAAGAAAACTATCCACCTAGAAACACTACCCGAATCGGGCAGTGTCACGCCTACCCTGAAAGGGAAATGGCTTAATGGTATACATGGAATCCGTAATTTCCTTAAATTTCTTGAATGTCGTGAATTCTGTGAATTCATTGAATTCCACGAACTCCTTCAATTCCGTGAAATCCGTGAATTCCTTTAATTACGTGAGTTCTCTAAATGCCTTGAATTCCGTAAGTTCTTTGAATTATGCGAATTGCTTGAATTGCTAGAATTCCCTGAATCCAAATAATTCAGGGAATTCCAAGGACTTTGAAATAGTGCAAGGAATTCAGGGACTTTAAATGCATTTTGGATTATCGTAAATTTGTTTCAAGATTTAACAATTATATGTACGGCTATTCGTAGTACTCGAGAAGAAAAACAATTTATCTCTACGACTTTCTTCGTTGAAAAGAAAATTATCAGAGTTATAGCATTTTCAAAATTCAAAAAAACAAAACAAAATGAAAATTTCAAGCCAAATAACGCACGATATGAAAAAAGTCGAGGAAAGAAAAACGTTGCGCTCTAAAAGCCCTAAGAGATTATTATAACATTTTTTTGAATTTTATTGAAAAATAAAAACTTCCATTTTGCGGTAGTTTTTGTCCCAACCAAATTTGTTCAGCCAACCAAATATTTTTCTCAATATTTATGCTCAAAACTGCAATTTCTATTGCTGTAGATATCAAGGTATCCATTATCGAGCCGGTGTGTTTGGCACGTGTCACTTGCATTAGCGGGTGTTCGTCACGCCCTGACATCACCAATATCAACATACCATCGTTATCTTCAATCATGTGTCGATGTGTTTTATTATCAACGATAAACTATACAAATTATTCCTGTTTCTCTTGCGGTTAACCTTCACTCTGTCATTGAAACTACAATTTTTAAATTTCATTCCCACCCTCTGCTGCGATTTAAATAAAAGGGAAAAGAAACTCTTGAAACTTTGCATATGACAAAGCTGCGTTGACAAAAGCGTAATAACCTGTTCATATTCGAAGAAACTCTCAGATGACATTAATTATAATATTCTTTGATCTGAACTACCGTTGTTAAAGAAGTTAAACATTACTCCTAATGAGATATCTTATACACTTCGAAAATCTGGGATGCTAAAGTTGGATACATTCGTAAGAAGGTACCAAAGCAACAAAGGTATCAAAGCAACAAAGGCATGCAAATAATTTGTTGGTCCGTATATTATACACCAATTTTTCGACGATGTTTGGCTTTGTTCTTAACGGATATTCATACATGAATAGCAATAATTTGAGCCGCCTCCGAAACAAATTACACTGGGACCGCGCTTTACGGGAGAAGAACGGTTCGGAAAACATATGAATAGCTTCTCAATCAACATCAATTTAATCTTTTCTATTAGTAAAATAAAATTATAACAAATCAAAACTAGCATTGAAAATGAGATATGTTCGAAATCAATCAGTCAGTAATAAACGCTTCCAGCATTTTAGTGAAAAACAGGATTTCCTCATTTTTAAATGTTATCATTATAGTTAACTTAAAAATAACACTACAACATATTATAATTTATTTGTGATTGAAATTGTACATGCCAAAAGCTTCATTTAGAGCCGTTCCGAAAGAATATCCGACAAATTTTATGGTATAATCAAACTGTCACAAGAAAATGTACTCCCTATTAATAATGAAAACTAAAAAAATAATACTGCAACATAAATTATTTTATTTCTGAGTATTTTGCTGCATGTCAAGAGCTTCAATTTCAGCGCTCCCCGAACAAAATCAGATCATTTTTAGGCTATGATACGATTGTCAGAAAAAGTGCATTCCCTGATAGTAATGACATGATGATAATGTTTACAGAGTTTTTCAGCTATGGTTATAAAAATTTGAAAACCACCAATCAGTTGACGTAATTGATTTCAAGTGCCATCCAAAAAGGAAAATTTTGATTCTACAATTTGAAAAAAAACTGGATCCTTTCCTGGTGGACTTGCACATTTTATGGTCATTTATTCCAGCAAACAAAATTCGTTTCACTTATATCGAGTGAGCGTGCATATCAACGCGTAAACCAACATTTGCACATGGAGGATAACGCCAGTGATTAACGATGAGTGGTTTTCTGAACAGTCAACAGCCGTGCTATGCAAAGTTTTCAGGCGAAAACATCATTCAAATGGGCTGAGGTCCTAATGGCTCACTTCGCCCCGACCCGAAGTCGGGTTTGAATGTGCCTCTCGCTGCGTATGCGAAAATGGATGAAATGTAAACCGGAACAGGAAAGCTGTTTTACGTCCAAAGGCTTCTAAAGTACTTTACAATAAACTTTACTCTCACTGGGACAGTTTTTGTTATCGATAAAGCTTTATGGCCCTCACGAATACGCAACATTTCATTCAGAATTCTATATTTCTAAAATGTATACTCAATAAATGCATATAACCAGTCGCCTCATTGTAATTTTATTATAGTTTATGATGATTCTTACTTTTATGGATCCTTTATATCAAAATATGCCGAAAGTTTATTACCGATTCTTTTTACAATTTATATGACTATCGTACTTTTAAAATATACTTCAGATTTATTTTTATTAAGATGGAATTACGATTAATGCATATGAAAAAGTATTAAGACTTATAGATTTTTCCGTGAAGTATACTGCCATTTAAAATTCCGGCACATTATATCATCTGTATATAGAAAATATTTCATCTCTCCTTTATGACATTTCGAATTTTAATAAACCAAGTATAAGTAAATATGAGGCGAGTTAACTACCTCATTTACGAATCTCGGTTACGTGATCGTTTTTGAATCACGATTCTAATAAAACGATTAAATTAATTCGGTTAATAAGACCATATCGAGAGAGACAATGGCGCTGGTGGTAAACTGCATTAGACTTGTAAATGTGTTTAGTAGAAAAATCGATAAAAACGTTTCCAACGCGATATTCCAGAGTCACATGACTTAACTTAGCGCTAAATGTGGTTCATCGATAAACCATTTTTTAAAGAGACAACCGTGAATATCAGATATGACATTATGGAATATGAAATATTTCTCATAAAATTCATACTCCAGACAGTGACAGTTCAATTATTCTTTCGACCTTTTACCGTTAGGGTGAATTTACTTTTTCTGTCTCAAAAATTAAAATGTTAATAAATAATGTATTTATAAAAGGTCAGTCTAGAAATTGAGAATCAGGAAAATGATTAAAGATTTTTTTTTATATTCTTGGCTTAAATGATTGTAATTCACAGCTTGGTATCGTTTACCGACAATATTTTTGCTACGTGCTTGACGCAATATTGTATACCTGAAAAGTTTTCGAAAGTTTTTATTGAAAAGTACTTCAACTCCAAAGAGAGCTTTATTGCTTTCTGAGTATATCATAAACAAACCTGCAATAATGGTGCGTTTTCTGTGTAATAGAAAGGTGCCCACAACGTGATATATTTTCTTGTATTCGAGTAATATTGAGGCATCGGAAACAAATATTACAATTTCTATTTTTAAATGAGTTTTTGACATTAATAAAATGTTATAATGCAACTGATTTCGAAGTAAATTTTCAAGAACTCTCTTTTTCCATTTAATCTTTCATTTTTTAAATAGTTTTATTGATTCTAAATCAAAGCACTTCGAGGAATATTTTTAATGTATAGACTTCTCAATTTTAAAGAATAAATTAAAAATTCCTTGAAATTTCAAAAACCCCACAATTTTTTCTCTTCATTTTTTCTAGATTTGTCGTCATGTAAAGAATATATTTCATGATAGTCTACCCGGGAGAAAAAGGATTTAATTTAATAGTTTTAAAAGTTGTTGAAACTGTTAAATTATGTTCTTCTTTGTAAAATGAAATGAATCATCATATTATAGATGTACAAATTTAACAAACAAAAATAAAAACTTAGGTTTTTTGTGAAAATAGGTTAAAATTTGTCAACGGATTTCAAAAGAGGATGATAAATCTTACTACAATCTGCAAAAACATTTAAATATCTCAATTAGGTTTAAAGCTATGGAGATTTAAAGGAAGAATTTATTTGTTTCGAATACAAACTTCAAAATTCAAATACTCATAACGTTGAAGAAAATATTATTTCTCAAATCGGAAAAATACGTGTCGCCTCCTAATTTACTTTCAAACAAACATATTCTGGCGCCAAGATTCTACGACTTAAAGTGAACAAGATCAGTTTTTTTTAGTGAAACGCCAGCTTGCTCGTATGAACTTTTGCGTTAATTTACACATATGTAACCTCTCTCCGTGATAGAGTGGTTTGCCACGTTTGTAGGTGCCTAGTACATTCGCGAGGCAATTTTGGTTCCTGTCTCATCCTCCCACGATCGATCTCCTCTCAATCAGGTGCCCTACCCCCTTCTCAGTCGACCAATGTATTTCTTGTCTCCTATCAGAGCACGTTCCAAAAAAACGAGAGAAGTTGCTCTTTAAATTAATGTTTCATTGCAAAAATTTATTTTGAAACAGTAAAAAACACATTTCTGTTTTTACTTTAATATTTAATCCTCAATATTAGTTAAAGTGTATCATTTTAATATCAGTGTCATGCAAAATATATCTTAATTTCTGTTTTCCATATTTTTATTCTTGAAATAGTGACTTAAAATTGGCATTAACACCTTTTTTTTACACTGTAATAAAATTCAATAAAAGCAGACATTTCTGACTAAGTAAGTCATTTCAGTACAATATTTGGATTTAATTTTTCGATTATAAGTTATTCAACTATGCATTCAATCTCCAAATTTCAACATTTTTAGTAATATTAAAATCTTTTTAATTGAGTTTTTTTGGTTTAATTTTACAGCTAGAGTTGGAAAAATGTATTCAAAATCCTTTTTTTTCTGCAGTCTTAAATTTTAAAGGATTGCATTTTTAAATATTTAAAACCTAAACACAAAATAAAGAAGGTGAAAATACATTTTACGAGAAGCCTTGTACCTGGAATAAATTTAAGCGATACACTTCACGATAATAATTTTTTTTTTCACAGAAAAAACGAATATTCAATCTAGCTTTATAAAATTCAATTTAACTTTACGAGATTCGATTTAACTTTCTGTATATATTTTATTTACCGTATTTTACTCTATAATTTGAATCTCTAAGTTCCTCGGCTTGTCTTGCCAGTCTCTCTCCAGTATATTTCTCTTTCTCTCTGTCTCTCTCACACTATTTGGCACAATTTAGGAGTTTTTTAAAGAACCTTAAATATTCTTTGAATGCATTATACTTATGCCGGCATGAAAATATTTATCGCCGTTAATTTTCTTTTCCGAGTTGAAAACTATGCTTGAGAAAACTCTCAACTTTTCATCTAGAGGCGAAGTTTTATGCTTTTCTAGGATATTCCGCAGAAAAATTTCAACACGGTTTCTTCAAGGCGGATCAGTTTTATGAGATGCATCACTTCATGAGTTTTTCACAACAATAAAATTAAATAAGGAGAAATAATTCTGCAGGAAGCACAGAACAGTAAAAAACTTAATTCGTTAAAAAATTAACGAAAGGGGAATACTTGTAACCATTAAAGTGAAAAGAACACAGTTCTGTGAGTCACAAGGGATGGGATACCTGGCTTCTAAATTACACAAACCAATTTAACTGTCATTCTATAATCTATTTTTTGACACAGTGTTCGTAAAATGCGTTTTTACACACCCATATGAGTGCGTAAAACAGCCTATTTTGACGCACTCATATGCACGTTTTACGCACTCATATACGTGTCTGAAACCGCATTTTACACACATTTTGCATAATATACTATTATTTGTACTAACTGCTCGGAGCTGCATTTTTCTGGAAGAATGACAAATATTTTTAAAGATTAGGCAATAATTTTCATTTATTATCAGTTTAAAAAATTCTGACAAAACAAAGAGCAACTCCGAATTTTTGATTGCAACTATATCAATTTCAAGTTCAACATAAAGTAGTTTAAAAAATTATGTGAATCGCAAGAAACTTGATAAGAAACTTAGCTTGAAATCCATACACGGAGAAAATTTATTCATGAAAAATTACCGAATTAGTTCGGTATATCGAGGACATTGCATTTACTTTCGTGTGATATTAACGATTCACAAAAGGAAGTATAGATTGAAGAATTTTTTTCAGAGAGTTTTACTTTTATTATGAGAGAAATTACCGAAAATTTAGGTAAAATGAGAAGCTATGACTAATTAAATTGACCAATTGCTGTATATATCATGTAATACATTTAATACTATTGTATACCAGCAAACAACATTCTTGCATAGGCGCGATAAGTTTCTTATTAGCAGTCAAATTCTCAATATAAATATTTCAACAAAACTAAGATTCATGTAATTTTTCTGTTTCCAAAAATTTTTCCAAGTCATCAAAACTGATAAATTAAAACATTCATTCCTAAACAAAAATTTATTTAAATATTGAATACTTAATTACGAAGTCGAAGCATTAGAACTCTTCTAAATTTACAGTATATAAAATTAAAATTAAACAATTTTTAATTCATCAAACAATTTTATTAGACTTTTTTCGAAATTAGTTTTATTTCTTCTTGTCTCAAAAAAGCTTAGCCTAGGGCGCGCGTCTGTTTGACCTGGCGCTTCGCGCTCGGTCTTTGTACTTCCTCCACATTTGTACACAGACCTTTTAAAATTAAAGGTCAAAGCATCGACAACTGTCATTTGATGATTGTGGATTCTTTTCCAAAAACTTAATTTATTTAATTTGTATTGTCTCAAAGCGTGGACATTTGACAAAAATAGGGGCGCCCCCCCCCCCCCCCCCGCAAAATATTACACCAATCTAATAAGTTCTCTGATGAGAATGAAAAATGGACATATTATTATTTATTCGTAAAAAGTAGTGTTCATAAGCGAACTGGGATTCAACAACCGACCCGATTTCAGATCGACTTTCAGATCGGCCCAGAATGCGGCAAAAAATATGTCTTTGGATAAATTGATATTCACTAGCGATTTCTCAACTAATTTGCACGTTTTTCATTTTGACTTAAAGTTAATAAAATTCCGCATAAATCCGACATGGCCGATTTTGAAAAAGTTTTTTATTTTTTTAACCATTTTTTTATTAATTTATTGAATTTGTTCTAAACAAATAAGTGAGTGAAAGTTGATTCATCGTGATTTGCAGTGATATGTCAATTGATACGCATTAAATTTGAAGAATTTATATACAAAAACCGTTTTTTTATTAAATTAATGAAATATAATAAATAAATTGTTATTTTATAAACAAATTTTGTAAACAATGATCCACAGCAGGTATTTATGGTGAAATAAATCAAGTTTTTTCTACTAAATCGGCCAAATATTATACGAAAATGTAATTTACTTATCAGATTTAGTCATTCAATAACAATTGATGATTCTTTAAACAAATTTAATTAACAAATGCGCTGTCTGGCTATTTTTAGAGGTCAAAACTTGTGTTTTTTTTCAACGTAATGAAGTGTAAATAACTAATTTCTGAACATTTAGGAAGCTTAGATGACAATCAACCATTTTAATTGTTGACAACAATTGTTTAAACAAATTTTTATCATATTAGGAATTTTTCAAGAAAAAATGCGTTACTTTAAGGTTTTATCATTCTGTTACACATTTATTGATGGCTCTATGCTATCGATCGATAACAATTGATAATTGTTTAAACAAATTAAATGAGACCCTAATTCGAAGAGACATGAGAAGTCATAGAAGCACAAGAGCTTGCATGAGAAAATGCTTGGACGCGAAGGAAGCTCGAGAGGTATGCCAGGACAGAGAAGTGTGGGGACAAATAGTTTATAAAAAGAGTGTCAGTGGAGTGAATGACGCCCGAAACAAAGACCTTGGATACTAATGGGCGACTTTGTGAGGCTAAGACCTAAAAGAAGACCTTAAAGAAACGCATTTTTTCTTGAAAAAAGCCTAGATGATAAGAATTTGTTTAAACAATTGTTATTAATAATGGAATAATAAGTATAAATAAATATCTATCTATCTAAATATAAAATCTAATAATTAGGCGACATTTTCGTATAATTTTTGGTCGATTCAGTAGAGAAAAATTGCTTTTGTCCTTTAAATTGTTTAAATTTAGTACGAATCAATTGACGAATTACTGCTAATCACCATGAATCCATTTTCACTCATTTCTTTGTTTATAAAAAATTCAATAAATTTTTACACAATTTCTAAGCTATTACATAGATTAGCAGTTCGAACTCGAAAGTTCATTGCCTCACTACCCGGTTCGGGTAGTGTTTCTAGGTGGATATTTACTACCAATGTGGGCCCACCACACACGACGGGCCAACAGCACGCAGGTATTCCTGAACGGTTACCCATCCAAGTACTAACCGCGCCCAACAATGCTTAACTTCAGTGATCTTACGAGAACTGGTGTTTTCAGCATGGTATCGCCGTTGGCATTTCTAAGCTATTAGTCAACTTTTCTGGTTGGTGATTCATTGCTTCAAAATCAGTATCAGATTTATGCGGAATTTTATTAGCTTTAATTTAAAGTAAAATACGTTCAAATCGGTTGATAAATCGCTTCTGAATATCAATTTCTCCACATACATTGTTTTTGCCCCTCTATGCGGCTCTAAAAGCCGTGTTATACCCAATTTTTTTGAAAGATTTTCAGAATTCCAAAAGATTTCAGGGAATTTCAAAATATTTCAAGGGACTGAGAGGTTGGTAAAGGATTTCGACAGCTTGCAAGGGAATTCATAGAATTTTCTACAACTATTGAAGTTCAAATTTATTGCCCGTAAAAATTTAATAATTCTGAAGAAGCATCAAGAACTGTACATTTTAAATTAAACAAAGTGAAAATTAAAGAATTAGTAACGTTCAAGCTTAAGCATTAAAAAATTATGAAACTTAAGAACAAATATTTGAAAATTTTAACTTTTGAACATAACAACTTGAGCGTCAAGGCCTTAAAAATTAAACTATTTCTAAAATCGCATTCAAAACTATAATTTCTAATTGAAATTATAGAAATTTTAAAGGTGATACAAATTATTAAGAGGTATCATATCATGTAGTATCAAATGATATTCGGAGTGATTGGATAGATTATATTATTATAAAATGAGATTACTGCACACAAAAAATATTCGCTGTCACCGTCATCGGTCTAAGTTGAAGAATTTTAAATATTGCAAATCTTCAAAAATTAATCATTCTGAAGACGATGAAAATTATAAGATTTCTAATTGGAAGCTTTAAAAATAATGAATTCAAACTTCATTGAACCATAAAAAATTGAACTATTCCAAAACTCATTTAAAATTGAAGTAATCTTAAATTAAGATCATGAAACTAGGTCTTTAAAAATGAACAATTTTCAAATTATATATCACGCTTTTTAAAATTCATCATTTCAACGTAAAGTGCAAAAGTAATAACTTGAAAATCAATTATAAAGCATTTCCATACAAGCGGAACAATTTCATTTTACTTCAAGTCTAAGACTGTGTCAAAATGGACATACGATGTAATTAACTATTAAATTCACAGGGCAGAATAAGCCACGAGACAAAAAACACGCGAAAAGTGAGCGGAAACATAGGAGCTTCAATGTGAACAAAGTGAATGAATTTGACGATCATTATATATGTAAACTTTTGCAATTATTCACATATTGATGTTTTTATAATTTTTGTCCATTTACCAGTGAAATCGAAAAAAGTAAAGGTGGGTCGAAAATCCTGAGGGCGATCGCGGGTTTCGCTACCCAGTATATTCGAGCCTGAATGCCCTCGGTTTACCGAACTAAGTTATATATAAAATTTAATGAATACATATTCTCCGTGTAAGATTGTTTTTTTCAATCTTCCAAAAATAGAAACGAATTCCCAATGCTTTCGTATGTAAAATATTAATGACTGAAGAAATCCAGTACCATTTGTGCTTAAATAAAAAGTCATTGAATTATCTGTCAGGGAAAAGAAGAATTCAATAAATGTAGACGTGAAACAGAAGATTGGAGATCTTGTCTATTATTTCTACAAGAAAAGAAGAATTAAAGAGAAATTTAACTCTTAGGTTCCTTTCTAAGGAAACTAAAGATTTATTTTAGGATTTATTTAATACGGAATTCGGTCTTCATATACTATTAGAGTATTGAGTGTAGTATGTGCCGTACATGATAAAACTAAATTCCGTTCACTGAATGCTGGACTTCATGCGTTATTGTCTATTGCCAGTCCGAGTGAAATTTAATTGAAATTCCTGAGGCTTGATCGACAGTGAATTCTCTTTACTTGTCACGTCCTCAGTAATTTGATGTCAATACCAATAAATTAGCTTAAAACGTGTCTTCTGATCCACGAGTATTCTAATTTTTTAAATGCAATTGCTTGTTGTGGGCAAATTTAGTCAAATAAATG